>VZQC01014537.1:3632424-3761479 GCA_009823505.1 Rhizomys pruinosus
AATTCCAGATGGATCAAAGACCTCAACGTGAAACCCAAAACTTTGAAGGCGATAGAAGAAAAACTTGGCAGCAGACTACAAGACATAGGTGTAGGAAAAGACTTCCTAAATTAGACAGCAGCTGCACAAGAAATAAGATAGACAATTGACAAATGGGACCTCATTAAACTCAAAAGCTTCTGTACATCAAAAGAAATGATAAAGGAAGTGAAGAGAAAACCCACAGAGTGGGAGGAAACCTTCACTGCAGATACATCTGACAAAGCATTGATTTTCAAAGTATACAAACTACTCAAAAGAACAAAGAAGAAAGAAAACAAATGAATCACTCAAAAGATGGAGCAAAGAATTGAATAGTGACTTCACAGAGGAGGAATTAGAGGTGGCCTAGAAACATCTTAAAAAAAAAAAAAACAACTGTGCAACGTCACTAATAATTAGGGAAATGTAAATTAAGACCACTTTAAGATATCTCTCTCTGATAAGACTGGCTAGGATCAAGAAAACAAATGATATCAAGTGCTGGAGAGGTTGTGGGGAAAGGGGAATACTCATCCATTGCTGGTGGGAATGTAAACTTGTACAGCCACTATAGAAAGCAGTGTGGAGAACCCTTGGAAGATTTGTAATGAACTTGCCATTTGACCCAGTCATACCACTCCTCGGTATATACCCACAAGACTCATCTTACTGCAGAAATACATGCACAGCTATGTTTTTTGCAGCTGTGTTCACAATAGAAAAAAGCTTTAACCAACCCTAATGCCCCTCAACTGACGAGTGGATAGAAAAAATGTGGTACATGTACACAATGGAGTTTTATGCAGCATTAAAGAAAAACAACATCATGAACTTTGCAGGTAAATGGATGGAGCTAGAAGATATTATATTAATTGAAGTAACAGATTCCCAGAAAAACAAACAACAAATGGTATCCCTCATCTGGGGATGCTAGTGCTAATAACCCAATTATAAATATTTCTTGTGGAGAGGGATGCATATTGAAAGAACAATAGAAAGACTGCATCAGAAAACTGGCTGAAATGGTGACTCTGGAGAGGTGGGAGGATTGGGAGAGGGACACGTGTCTATATTCAATTAATGTATATTTAATTAACGTGGGTTCAACAAGTAACCAATTTTGCCCAAACTCTATCTACAAATTACATGGTATTTTAGGACTTAGTAAAAGTAAAAATGTCTATACTAAACAACATTGGTCTAAAGGTTTTAACAAAAATGGTAATACATCTGAGTTAATCAGAAATATAAATTGTTGTTGTTCACATTTGTTTTACTTAAAATCTGTATGAAAATAACTTTGGGATTAACATATACAAATGTTCTCTATAAATTTGTGTTATACAGTATCATCTTGTAACATTCTCTTTTACCTGTAGGATAATTTAACTTCAGGAATTAAGTTTGCTTCCCAAATTAACAACCTACCGTCACCCAAAACAGCTTGGATAAATTTAATGAAATTTATACCTTGATTCCTGCCTATAGGTACGTGTACTACAACTGCGTTTTTGAGACTCATGGGTCAAAAAACAAAAACCTAAAATAAAAAAAGGGGGATACAGTTATATATTAATTTTTTGTCAAAATTTTTTCAATTTATTCTTAAAACTAACTATGGGAAAAGATTTGTATGTTCCCAAAGGTCAAAACGTCACCAACTTAATGGCTGAGAATGATAAGATAGAGCTTTGCATTGTGTAGGATGTACCAAGAAATACCAGCAGAGAAGCTGGCCCATCTAAACATTAAAAGGAAGAAAAGCCTCAGACTGCTACAGCCATCAAACATCTCTGTGGATCCTATTTGTAACAACTGTTTATAAAGAGTCCTAATGAATCTTACCTTCTAGGTGCCACAAAGTTTTAATATAAGAGACTTTCTTACCTCTTTTTCATAGAACAAAGAAAAATATGATGGCCTTTCTCTAACTGTAAATTAGAGCCAACTGTTATAGAGGTAATCACTTATAAAACCAGTAAAACTGCTTTCTTTGACTAGTAGACATAGGAACTGTGAAAAGGATTATTCTCTATTCTGAGCCAAATATAATACTAAAGTCTCTTTAAGCTGTGCATTTAAGCAAAATATATTAATACAGGAGAGCTCTGATATCAGCAATAGATTATTCTGCCAAGGAGATGTTGGCCAGGGGATCAGAGCCCCCCCCCCAAAAAGGTAAAGGCTTTTTGCCTGTAAAGTGGGATACCTGCAAGAAGAGAGGTGATAAGGCCCTGCTGTCGAAGACCTGATATAAGCATGGGAAAGATGTATTGAGACTGCTCTTGCAAGTGTACAGTTGGTCTCTGGAATACCAGAAAGTGTTACCAAAGGCCACTAAACCAACAAAGCAAATATTGGTCTCCTTGAGTCAAGCAAGACTCCTCCATCAGCATCAGCGACACCTCCCCTGCCTGGAAATACTGTGCAGCAGTGGCAGCCATATGTCTGTATGTCCCAAATCTAATTGTCTTTTAGCTCTCTCCTTGGAGGAATAACCCATGTCTGATGCCACAAACTTACATCCTCTAGTGGTTAGGAGATGTTATAAGCCACAGTAAGACCTTGTCATCTTTTACAGAAAAAAACATAATTCATGGATTAGCATAGCATTCAAACATCTGTGTCTATACCAAAATGACCTACCATAATAATTAGTACTGTTTAAATACTTAAATAAATAATTGCTTGTGCTTCATTAGTAGGATTGAAAGGTTATTCCTGAACAAACTGTCAGCCTATGAAAGGAAACAGCCAGAACTGATCAGAGTCCAAAATGACATCTCCAGAGAAAGTACACTATTTTGCTTCTCATCCACCTGTGCCCCTTTTCTAAACCTAGGGAGCAATCTGCAGAAGAGGGGACATGGTAGAATGTAAGGGCTGCAATTGGGGTGAATGGTGAAACTACAGCAATATAGATTGGATGCTTATTTGATCAACTTGATTGTACATACAAGCCCTTCCGGCTGGATGGTGGGAGCCTTGGGCTCTGCGGGTTTGGGCACAACTGCTTGCAAATTGGTTTTACATGAAGGATGCTTGTACTCATAACTTATTACTTATTTTTAAAAAATGAAATAAAAGAAAGTATATAAAAAATAAAAAAATAAAATAGGTACATATGCCTGCAAAGGAGCTTTAAAGTGGAAATTTTAAAGAAAGAAGGTATTTAAAAGTTATTTTTGAATCTGCCTTCTACTTAGTCACATTTTCTCATTCTTCAAAGTGGCACAGAATCATTTTAATTTTTCTATCATATTGATAGTGGTTCAAATATTACCAAAGCAGTATGAGGTCCCTGCATGGCTTTTCACTTCTCTAAATTAAACATGAATGTGAAAATGTCACAATGATGACATCAACAATAACACTTTTTGTCCAGCTCTACCTGTATTTTATATCCCAACCTGAATGTTAAATTTCCTCAGATACATCTTTTTTTAGTCACTTTTCTGTTGCTGTGATAAAACACCATGACCAAAGTAACTTATAAAAGGAAGAGTTTATTTGAGCTTACGATTGACAGTTCCAGGGGATTAGAGTCCATTGTGGTGGGAGGCATGGCGGCTGGAGCTGGAGCAGCAAGCCGAGGGTCACATCTCGCAATGAGCACAGGAAGCAGAGAGAGAGTGACTAGAGACCGCAAGGCTTGTTAAACTCACTAAACCTGCCCCCAGTGACATACTTCCTCTAGCACAGCCACACCTTCTAAGACCTCCAAGAACAGTGCCACCAACTGGAAACAAAATGTCTGAATACTTAAAGCCTATGGGGGACACTCATTAAAAGCACCACATTCCACTCCCTGGCCCCCATAGTCTCCTGACCATATAAAATGCAATATGCATTTAGTCCAACCTTAAAGGTCCCCATAGTCTTTAATAGTTTCAATGCCATTCAAAAGTCTACAGTCCAAAGTCTCTTCTGAGACTCAGGCCAATCTCCTAAACTGTAAGCTCCTGTAAAATCAAAAGGCAAATTACAAACTCCCAACATACAGTGGAACTGAATACACATTCCCATTCCAAAAGGGAGGAATAGAGGCATAGTGAGGAAATACTGGACCAAAACAAGACCAAAAACCAGCAGGGAAAACACCAAGTCCAGTAGCTCCATGTGCGACTTCTGGGACTTGACTTCCAAAGGGCTTAGATGTCTCAGCTCTTCCAGCTTTGCTTGCAACATACATCTCTTTCTTAGGCTGGTACCACTCCCTGTATGCAGCTCTGCTTGGCAAATATCTCACAGGTCTGGCATCTCGAATGTCTTCTTGGGGTCTCTGCTGCCAACCAGACTTCACATTCACAGCTTCATGCAATGGACTATCAGGGCCTTCTTATTCAGGGACACCCCTGCTGCACTCTGCCTGACCATGGCAGCTCTCTGAATCCGTGGAGGAAGAACTGAAGACCCCTTCACTCTTGCAAACTTCATGCCTCTAAAGCCAGCACCAAGTGAATGAAACTGCTGAGTTTGGCTGCAAGTTTGGGATGGATCCTGGCCTATTTCAACCACATTTGCAACTTTTCTCTGCCCTGAACTTGGAGCAGAATACCCTTTCAGTATTTTCCTTTCAAAAGTTTGAGGATTAGCTGGGTGTGGTCTTGTCCTGAAGGTACTATTTCTGTTGTTTACTTGTAAATCTCGAGGCCCTTCCTTAATCACTTTAATCTCACTTTTCCCATTCTTTACTTGTAAATAGCTGGGCCTCTCCTTAATCACTTTAATCTCCTTATCAAAAGGAAACTCTCCTTCACATGCCTTGACACCACCTTTAATCTTCCTAGTGCAATTATCAGATCTAAACTGTACATTCTGCATTTCGTTCTGCCCCATCTGCTCTTCTTCACTGTAGATCTGCATAATATTCACCATTAATAGCCACACCACCATTTCTACATTAGGCTGTCTTGAAATATCCTCTGCCAAAGACATTAGTCCATTGCTTTTCAACTTAGCATCAGGCAAGCATTTGGGCTGTGGACAAACTGCTGCCAGACTCTTTATCAAAATATCCCAGTTGCTGCCTAAGTCTTTATTTTCCTCTGGAACTACATTTTTTGCAGCAATGCTTTCTTCCAGGCTTCTACTAGAATGGCCTGTTAAGCTCTGCTTACAGTAGTCAACAGCTTTTCTAGCCCAAAGTTCCAAAGTCTTCCACATTTCTCCAAACATCCACATGGTCAGGTTCTTCACAGCCAACAGCCCACTCTCTGGTACCAAATAACTATATTAGTCACTTTTCTGTTGCTGTGATAAAACACCATGACCAAAGGAACTTATAAAAGGAGGAGTTTATTTACGATTGATGGTTTCAGGGGATTAGAGTCCATTGTGGTGGGAGGTATGGCGGCTCGAGCTGGAGCAGCAAGCTGAGGGTCACATCTTGCAATGAGCACAGGGAGCGACTAGAGACCACGAGGCTTGTTAAACTCACTAAGCCTGCCCCCAGTGACATACTTCCTCTAGCATGGCCACACCTTCTAAGACCTCCAAGAACAGTGCCACCAACTGGAGACAAAAATGTCTGAATACCTAGAGCCTATGGGGGACACTCATTCAAACCACCACACATCTAATGAGAGATTAGTGTTTCTTCCTTTGCTCTCCCATTGCACATGATCTCCCAAGGTATTTATGTTCATGGTCTTCAGTAGGATGAGAAAAAACAAATTCTTGAACTTCAGGCCTTTCAGTTTCTTTTTCTTATGTTATATACAAGTTCAGGTCTATTCGAGAAAAAAAAATAGTGCCCCAAAATGTGAGCGATAGTTAAAGGGATTGTAAGAGGAGCCCAGCTACAACCCACATCTACCATGGTCTCAAGAGCATGGGGGTACGTATTTGGGGCTCAAGAGAGTTACCCTGAGAACAGATGTTTCTAAAGAGAAGAAAGCATGGGAACACAGTAAATAGTCATATGCCATGGTGTATGGGAAGAATCACTGAATACTCAGAGTCCTGAGTCTTAGGAAGAAATACTGATAAAAGGGGCTGGAGAGATGGTTCAGCAGTTAAGAGCATCAACTGCTCTTGTAGAGGATCTGGGTTCAATTCCCAGCACCAACATAGCAGCTAAGAACCGTCTTTAACTCCAGTTCTAGGGGAATTCGATGCCCTCTCTGACCTCCGAGGCATTGCATTACATGGGTGCACCAACCTACATGCAGATGGTACACTCATACACATAAAAAAATAATAAGTTAAAAAAGAAATACTGAAAATAAGTAGTAAATTGAAAAGCACTGTTCATTAAAGTCCCTTTCAGAACAGGTCACAGTGCAACAATTCAGTGGCACACATTCTAGGGAGTCTGAGGGATAGAGGACTTCTCCACGTTCTGTAAGGTCACTGACTCAAAGGGATAGTCATCGCATTAGAACTTGGTAAAGATTTAGCAGATGGAGCCAAGGACTCCATGCTGAGCCATGGAGTTTTAGCAGAGATAATTTGTCAAAGCTCTTCTTTAAGAATCAGTGCAAATGCCTTACATAACATAAATAAGGAAGGGCAAAATAGAGACAAAGTATCTCCCTGATCTCCTGAGATGGAGTGTTTTTCTCCTCTAAACTAAAGCAGGGTAGCAGGAGACACGGCTACATGATGCTAATCAAATGTCTGAGGAGCCACAGAGCATGAGAGAGAGGAAGAGCCTACAAGGAGATAAGGGGAAGAAGGAGCTCAAGAGAGGTGGAGCATAGGAGGCAGGTATCACCAGGTACCACAATCTAAACATAGAACAGGCTTTGAAAGAGGCCCAGTGAGGTCACAGAGAGGTCTACTGTGGCTTGAGTAGAACCAAGAGAAGTTGTTTGAGTTCTTGTCTGTGACTCTAGGAATGACATGGTCTGAAGAAATGGAGGCTGGGTTTGATTATTTGACTCTCCACACCTCTGCTTCCCAGAGAAAGCAGGTCATGAACACCCCATCTTCTATTCTTTCCCAGTGTCAGATCAAATCCCCAAAATATCAGAATCCTTCCTCATTTTCTGAAATTTAGCATTGTTGCCATAGGAATAACACTTAACTGTTAGAGACACTTGACTCAGTTACTATTGAAATTGATTTTTTTCTTAAAATCAAATCTGTTTTTTATTAACAACTTGTGAACTATTTAGAGATATTAGCCTTAAGCTAATTAGAACACACAGGGAGACAATGTTGCAATTCAGTCCTTGTTTGTGCTTTAGTAAAGCCGGATGAACATGGTGAACTTAGTATGTGCCTTAGGTACATGCAGAGCATTGATGAAGATAGTGAGCTAAGAACTTTCCAAAAATACAGTTTACACAATCCAATTTTCCAATAATGGTATAACATTCATTTTGGCCCATGGTCAGAAAAGCCATAAAATATTGATCTGCACCAAATGAGGATGTTGCTTTAGCTTCCCCACCTCCCTCATCTGTTTCTATACCTCCCTCAGTTACTGGAGTCTAGAGTGCTTGACTTCAGTATCTACTGTGGTGAGGGTTGGAGTGTTTCCTATTCATAGCTGGATTTGCTCTGGTCTGGCTCTTTCTCCTGCTCAGACATTGTATGATGTGCTCTGATACCTGATGAGATGTGTTTTGTCCTACCTGGGTTTTGCAGCATTGTACTGATACCTGTAATGAGCACTGAGCTTTGTCACTGCTTGTGGTTGCAAGATCATTTTGTGTTGTGCTCGTACTGTCACCAGAACCCAGAGTTTCTCTAAGTCAATCCTAGTCATCTCCGTGAATGACCTACCACACTGCACTAGGCCAATGTGTGAAGAAGACCTCTTCCTCTCACATAGGTTCTTTCCCTCCCTCCTTCCTTCCTTTTTCCTTTCCTCTCTCCTTGCATTCTTACCTCTGCTTCCTTTTCTCTTCTGACCTTCCTTCCCAGTGCCCATCCCATCATAGTCTGACTCTCCCGACTTCCTCTCCATACCTCTCCAGTATTTCCCCTAATAAATCTCTTTCATATCAAATTGCATTTTGGTATCTATTTCCTAGAGGGTGATGAAAACTTGTTTAGAAAAACCTTCCTGATTTATTTCTTAGGGATGTTTACTGTAGGATCTTACTTACATTGGCTTCTAATTTTCCTTCTCTGCTTTCTATTCAATTTTTTCCCTTTGGACAAGCTAATAGCTAACATGACTATTCTGTAAACACTTCAATTTTACTGTTTATTTTTGAAACTTTATAGCCTAGCTTCCAGCTTCCTTCTGGCTTTGAAAAGCCAAGCCTTTGGAATTTCAGGCAACAAAATCCTTCTAAACCAAACAAATGAAACAACAATCTCTTTTCTCCACACGAAGCCTGGCTTTTAATTTTGTTTCTATACAATTATGTTCACCAACAGACTATCCAGAAATTCTATCCCTTGGTTTTGAGTTGTGCACACCTTCCTTTAGTGGGCAGTGAAATGAGAAAAGAGTTACTGATAACTAATGGTTTCAGGTGGAAGAAGTATAAAAACTCCTTGTGGGGGAAGAATACAACTTAAAAGTAGAAGACAACATGCTATTCAGAAATCAATAAATTAATACTCAATATCACCTAACATCAAATGATTTTTATTCCCTCTGAGTGCCCTCCACTTCTTATGGCTTACATTCCATGAGGGTCAGGTAGGGGTAGAGCAGTCTGTGCTAGGTATAATAAAGTTGCATGAAGACGTTATATTTTTCTGATTTATCTTTATTTCTTCAGAAGATATCAGTTTATCATCTCAGACTTCCTTATATGGCATGGGCTATGGCAAACCCTAAATGAGAATTGGGGAAAAACAGCTCAAAGCTTGGACTTTGATCTTAGGAGAGAAATATATATGTGAGGGTAGAACGCATGCTTTGATTTTAGAAGAGTGAAACTTAATACTTGGCTTGAAAGAAAACAGAATGCTTTAAATATCCCAGGAATAATTAGAAGAATCAGGAAATGTTGGGGCTGGAGAGATGGCTCAGTGGTTAAGAGCACTGACTATGCTTGAGAGAACCTGGGTTTGATTCCCAGCTCCCATATCGTGCCTAAGAATTGTCTTTAAGACTTGAAAATACATACCAAAGCATATCTGTAATAATCTTTTAGATATACTTCTTGTGAATAGTATGAATAAATTTCAACTTCTGCCCTTGATACACTAGGCCAGCTTCAGGTATCTAATTTTTCCTATGTAGTAACTAAATTTCAATACAAATAAAGTTATATCAATGCAATTATAAAAAAAAAAAAAGAATTGTCTTTAAGCAGAGTGTGGTGGCGCACACCTTTAATCCTCGCACGCAGGAGGCAGAGGCAGGCAGATCTCTGTGAGTTCAAGGCCAGCCTAGTGTACAGAGTGTGTTCCAGGCCATCTGGGGCTATAAGGAGACCATGTCTCAAAAAAAAAAAAAAAAGAAAGAAATGTGTGTGTGTGTGTGTGTGTAGAGTAAGAGTGGCAGGGAGAACTGTCATAAAAATAAAGCTTCTCTTGTGATCTATTAAATATGAAAAACTGAAGTCTTCTTTAAAGCGAAGATTGATGTAAGTGATGTTAGCCTAAAGTAGAAGCCAGAAGAACTTTGAGAGGAGTCTTTCCATGCTGAGCATTTTGAGTTTCAGTGGTGTCATGCCCTTTTTTCCCTTTGGTTGGTTTGGTTTTCTTTTCATTGAAAAAAAAATTTCCCCTTATTGTGAAGGATATGAATAGTGAAACAGAAGAAAATGGGATCTGGCGGTCTCTGGAAGTCAAAGGGAAATCAGAGAATGGAGATCTGGTCCCAGGTCAACCAGGACCAAGTGGTAACCACCCTCCTCTCAGATCAAGGACAGGATCTGAGCAATGACTTCTTCACCCTGTATTTGTTGTATTGGTTCTTTGTTGCTGTGCTAAAACACCATGGCCAAGGCAATTTACAAAAGGGAGAATTTATTTGGCTTGTGGTCCTGCATGGAGCCTATGGGGGACATTCTCATTCAAATCACCACTCCTCTGAAGACTAGTGAGTGACTCTCACAGACAAGAAGCTCCCTGCTCCAGAGACTGGGCTCTTTAATTGCTGAGGGAAAAGTGGAATAAAGAAGAAGAGAGCCCCAAGGGAGTGAAGTAAGTGTCTCTCCCAGACCCAGGTTCTGATAGGAGGTCTCAGAGTCTGGCTTAATATTCTAGAAGAATGGCATATTATTCTAGAGGAATGGACTCGAGTCAGACACGTGGTACATGTAATTAACTGAGAAGATGAAAAGAACTCACATGGAATAAATATTCATTGTGGTTGTGGTTAAAACAAGAAGGTAAATTTATGTGTTACATTTTATTATTAAATGATATGTTTACCTATTTTATTTTTTATGTCCTTCTACCACACAATAGTGGTGACGTTTTTCTAATGTCCTAGCACTTTGAATAGGAATGACTCAGGGAAACAAGAACTGAACCCTTATTTTTAGATTCTTACAGTTTTTTGTATCTCTGGCAGAAGTTAAAATTTTGAAAATCTTAAGTACAGAAGCTAAGCATTTGAGAAAAAAATTTCTCTAGTTTATCTAGTTGAAAATTTAGAATTCAAAAAGGTTTTAATATGAAAACTATAGTTTAATAGATAGAGGGTACACAGTTTACAGAATCCTTTGGTTTAGAACAAAATTTCTTCATCTTGATAAGAGGAAGTGATAGTCTCTTTCTGGATTAAGAAGAAGAGCTCCTGAGTGGAAATAAGAGAATCAAGGTATGAGTGTTGGTCTGTGCTCCTTGTTCCTGTCCTCGCAAAGGTTTTGTTTATTTTTATTTTATGTGTATGAGTGTTAAGCCTGCATGTCTGTAAGTCTACCCATGTTATGCAGTGCCTGCAGAGGACAGAAGAGGGCATTGAATCCTTTGGATCTGGAGTTATGGACAGTTATTAGCTGCCATGTGAGTTCTAGGATTCAAACCCAGGTCTTCTGCAAGAGCAGCCAATGCCCTTAACTGCTATCTATCTAGCACGTCTCAAGAGTTTGAAACTCTAGTATGTTTGTTGAAGGTAACAAGCAGGGATGTGTGAATATTTGTAGAAATCTTTGGCTATGTTTGAATCTATGAGAGTCCTTGGTTCTTGTGTCCCAGTTTATATCTTAAATTGTAGGATATAAAGTATAAGATTAAAAGTTGCAGAAAGAGCACAGGGTAACCTCAGTAATACATACATTTGAGCAAGATACTCTGTTGTGGAATCCTGTCCATGTGTTGCAGGATATAGAATAGTTGACAACATTCCTAACCTCTGGTCAGTAGATGCCAGCAGCAACCACTCCCCTAAATTGTGACAACCAAAATTTTCTCTGGACACTGTCAAAAGTCTCTTGCAGGGTAAAATCATCCCAGGATGAACTACCACACATACATTAAATTGGACTTAGTAAGTCTTCCCTGCTGTGGAAAACTTGAGATCACAAAAAGGGGAAAGCATAGAGAATGTTGGAAAAGCACTGAAGGAGACAGCACAGGACTGGGCAGCAAGCTTCCTTTGTCACCATTTTGTCACTGAGATAAGTCTTCATTCAGTTGTACAGCATCAACAACCAAAAAACCCTAAATGCCAAACCTAAGGAAAGAAATCGCCTGTATCCACACATAAGATGGAGGATTTCCACAAACAACAGGGTAAAAACATAACACCTAATTTCAGTAGCCTGGGGTTACTCAGGTTTCTGAGAAGGCAATGTGCAAGCCGCTTCACTGAAAGTGTTCCTTAATGAGCTGCTAGAACAGTGTAACTGTCCAAGAGCAAAGCATGCTGCTGGACCAGCAAGCAGAGTGAGCCCCAGAGATACATGTGAGTGCCCTAAGCAGAATAAATTGAAATTCATTTACTGATGCATTTGGGGAAAATGAAAAATACACTGGTGAGCAATATTGCCCAAAACATACACGACTTTGCACAGGGAATGAATTCTTCAATCTGATACCCACACAGGAAGGACCAAACACTTCTGAGTTGTAGGCATTCTGAAATAAAAGTACCTTTTTTCCCTTTGCCACTGAGAGACCCTGGGTGGTAACTGTGCTCAGGTGAGGTTACATCTGGACTTCTTAAAATGGAATTTGGCTTATTTCAAGTCTGGACAGATATAAATTATTTGGAACACATTCAAGAGTAAGCAATGATAGAAGTGGAGGGAAAAGGGATATTTCTAAGTGTTGAGGGTAGAAACTACACCATATAACCTCTCAGCAGAAACTTGGAATCACTAAAAGAGCTTTCTATTCTAGGAAGTGGGAAATCCATTGACCAAGTATTACTGTGATCTTTAGCAGATCTGAAAGAATTCTATTAAAACAGTGCAGTGTAAGGGAGAAGCTGTTAATGTGGTTTTATATACTTGGAACATCAGAACTGTTGTAATAAATACCATTATTAGAAAGATATTCTTGAAGTTGAGGCTTCAAGAAAACAAAGATCCGGATGCTGGTGCATTTCTTTCATCCCAGTACTCAGGAACCAGAAGCAGGTGTATCTTCATGAGCTCAAGGCCAGCCTGGGAGCTCCAGGCCAGCTGGGACTAAATGGAGACCCTGTCTCAAAAAAAAAAAAAAAAGAAAACAAAGATTCCACACTATACCTTGTTATCTACTTGCACAAAATACTAAGAATATATGTGAGCATGTGTCTAATTATTTTTCTTCTCAATTGAGTATTTTGATATCTATTAACCAAAGAGTAATATCCTTCACTAATGTAGAACGTGGCCTCTTATTTTTCATGATGCATTTCTCCTGCTGAGTCTATCCTGGGATATCCATTTCTCAATGAAAGGCCTTTGAATTTGTTCTGAATGAGCATACCAAATATAGGAGTTATATTGTGGATATGAGCTGATAAATTTCCCTACAGCATAGATTTTGATATGTTATGGCAGTTCTGATTTTTCAAATGCACCTACATCAGGAAATTTCTGGTACATCTAAATTTCTTCAGAGAAATTAGGTTGGTTAGACATAAATTTATTTTTAAAATCACCTTTCAAGAACATGCATATTTTGTGTGCACTGAAAATCATCATTATAAATTAAATGGTTCAGTTCCATTGACTTTGATGTATACTTGTCACTCATAAATTTTCAAAGTACCTTTAAAATTTTAATTATGTCATCATTTGGAAATGGTGGCTATGCAGTGAATGCTAAGTAGTGAAGTAGGAGTTTAGAAAGACTAAGCTACTTCCCCTGTTAATAATAACCTGACGTGACTTGGCACATACCGTCCTACTCAAGTGCCATGATGGCTCCACTCTCTGCTAGGTAGAAAGCAAAGTCCAGAACTGCTGAACTAAATTCACTATGTTCTATGGGTTCCGAAGATAGCCCCTTTCTCCTCCTCCCTTTCCTCACAAACCTTCCCTTCAAGCCCTGTTGTACTGTGCTGATTTCTCCAGTTTCTGCATTAGTTCTCAATCAAAAATAAAATTTAATCAGTTGTATTAATATAACTCCATACAGTACTTCGTTTTTATTTTTTTTATTTTTTTATGCATATGAATGTACTGTCTGCATGTAGGTTGGTGCGCCTGTTTCATGCAATGCCGCAGAGGTCAGAAGAGGGTATCAGAAGGTATCGGATTCCTCAGAAACTGGAGTTAAAGACGGTTCTTAGCATCCATGTGGGTGCTGGTAATCAAACCCTGGTCCTCTGCAAGAGCAGTTGGCACTCTTAACCACTGAGCCATCTCTCCAGCCCCCCCCATACAGTACTTCTATCAACACAATAATATCCTTGGTATTTCATTAAAAGTACTGTTTACTGATATGAAAATCAGGCCTGTCAGTCAAATGTAGGATGGATATTTAACTCAATTATCAGGGTATTTGAAAAATTGGTTAACTGGGGACAAAGTATTTAAATGAAATGGAGTACAGGGATGATGTCCCAGCCCATGAACTAAAGCTAGCCTGTGGGTATTGGGCTCTGGAGGGTGGGATGTGTGACTTTAGGTGTCAAAGATGTTTGTGATAGGAGCACAGAGAAAGTGATTCAAAAATTGATAGTAAAATCAAAAGATAATCCAACCTACGAATACTTTAAGAAGCTGTTTTGGCAGAATACTCATATTGCATTACCATGAATTTGTTACCATTGTTCTTAATAAAACTATTTCATAACTGAAAACTTTGAAGTTACTTTTCTGACATTAAGTTTCTGAATTTTTGTGATGTTGGGCCTACCAAGTTGTTTCCTTCTTGGGAGACCCTCAGAGGTATAATGAGTTAGAAGCCTGGAAATACTGGTATTCCACCTCCTGAGCCATCCTCCATGTTCAGAAATTACCACAGCATTAAGACTACACAACAGAACATAAGTATGAATGCCAAGAAGAAAATATGAATTCCTTTGATCCTTCTTCACTAATGATGGTTACTTACGTTGGATCTCTGCTGGTCACTTTTTGTCACCTTAACACTAGCTAGAGACACCTGGGAAAATGGAACCTTACTTGAGAAATTCCCCCATCACATTGGCCTATGGGTCTATCTGTGGTATATTTTCTTGGTTTCTTGAGGTGGTGATGTGAGATGGTGATGAGGTGGTGATGAGGTGGTGATCTGAGGTGATGATATGAGGTGGTGATCTGAGGTGGTGATGAGGTGGTAATGAGGTGGTGATCTGAGATGATGAGGTGGTGATGAGGTGGTGATCTGAGATGGTGATCTGAGATGATGAAGTGGTGATGAGGTGGTGATCTGAGGTGGTGATCTGAGATGATGAGGTGGTGATCTGAGGTGGTGATCTGAGGTGGTGATCTGAGGTGGTGATCTGAGATGATGAGGTGGTGATCTGAGGTGGTGATCTGAGGTGGTGATCTGAGGTGGTGATGAGGTGGTGATCTGAGATGATGAGGTAGTGATGAGGTGGTGATCTGAGGTGGTGATGAGGTGGTGATCTGAGGCAGTGATCTGAGGTGGTGGTCTGAGATGATGAGATGGTGATGAGGTGATGATCTGAGGTGGTGATCTGAGATGAGGTGGTGATCTGAGGTGGTGATCTGAGATGATGAGGTGGTGATGAGGTGGTGATCTGAGGTGGTGATCTGAGATGATGAGGTGGTGATGAGGTGGTGATCTGAGGCAGTCATCTGAGGTGGTGGTCTGAGATGATGAGATGGTGATGAGGGGGTGATCTGAGATGATGAGGTGGTGATCTGAGGTGGTGATGAGGTGGTGATCTGAGGCAGTGATCTGAGGTGGTGGTCTGAGATGATGAGATGGTGATGAGGTGGTGATCTGAGATGATGAGGTGGTGATGAGGGGGTGATCTGAAGTGGTGAGCACATCAGTCAGGGATGGTCACTTGACAGTGAAGATGGAAGCAGAGAGGGGATGGAAGCAGGGCCTGAGTGTAACACAGTGACCTAATTCTGCCAGCAAAGCCCAGCCTCCAAAAGATTATAATAGCCTCCTAAAACAGAGACTCAGCTGGGGAACAAATGTTCAGAACATTAGCCTGTGGGGGACATTTCAGATTTAACCCATAACAATTTGCATCTATTTCTCCATCAAAGATTAAAGTTAAAGTACCCAATACAGTGTGATGAATGTCAAGCAGTTAATAGAGATCATTAAAATAGCCTTTGACTAGAAATGCTTGAAATGATTTTCTTCTTTGGCCGGGCATTGGTGGTGCACGCCTTTAATCCTAGCACTTGGGAGGCAGAGACAGGTGGATCTTTGTGAGTTCAAGACCAGCCTGGTCTACAGAGTGAGTTCCAGGACAGCTGGGGCTACAGGGAGACCCTGTCTCGAAAAAAGAACAAAAAAAAAAAAAAAAAAAAAAAGAAATGATTTTCTTCTTTATATCAATGCCCACTGAAATTCCCTTTAATGTATGCAG
This sequence comes from Rhizomys pruinosus, assembly GCA_009823505.1. Classification (NCBI taxonomy): domain Eukaryota; kingdom Metazoa; phylum Chordata; class Mammalia; order Rodentia; family Spalacidae; genus Rhizomys; species Rhizomys pruinosus. The sequence continues at coordinate 3,648,266 of VZQC01014537.1, forward strand.
TTTCCTTATTTTAAAAAAATTTTTTTTAATTTATTTCGGTATGTGTATGAATGTACTGTCTGCATGCAGGTGTGTGCACCCATGTCGTGCAATGCCACGGAGGTCAGAAGAGGGTGTCGGATTCCCCTACAACTGGAGTTCTCCTGGAATTGGAGTTTCAGACGGTTCTCGGACACCATGTGGGTGCTGGGGATCAAACCCGGGGCCTCTGTAAGAGCAGTTGGTGCTCTTAACTGCTAGGCCATCTCTCCAGCCTGTGCAGTTTCCTTATTAACCCATGGTCATCCTAGCAATTTCAGTCTAACAACATACTCTGTAACTCAAGTCTTTCAACTCAAAATTCCTATTGAACTTATGAATCCGTAGCTACTGAGATTACAGTCTATTAATAAACCAGAGCAGTTAGGAAAGAAGAGTTTCTTAGAGAAGAATAGTATAATATCCTAACTTAAGGAATTTGGGGAGTTAATTTAATTCACTTCTTCATTTTAAATGAAAGAAATGAAACTTGGAAGAATGGGAATTTCCTTATCATGCAGCTAAGCTTCTTTATTTTGGGTTAAAAGTTGATGTTTCTGTGTCATTGTTCTGCTATATACAAGGCTGCCCTCATTGGATTTCACTGTCCACAGAGTCCATAGCTAAAGCAGTGACCACATGGGTAAGATCTTGTAGCTCAGACCAAGATGCTTTTGCTTTAAAGACCTAGTTGTCCTGGCTCTGACTTCTAAAAATCCCTTAAATATCTCATATCCTTGGATTCCTTATCTGAAAAAACAAATGGAGATTCTACTCTCATCAAATTTAAGGGCCACAGCAAGACTTGAGCAAGGCTCTGCAGCATTGTATGAAACCCAGCACCCACATGGCAGCTATCAACCACCTTTAACTCTAGTTCCAGGGCATCTGACACCCTTGACTGTCCTCTGTGGGCGCTGAGTGACATGGGTGCACTCACATACATGCAGGCAGTACATACATACACATAAAATAAAAGTAATAAAATATTTTAAACAAAAGAAAAAAATAAGTTAGTATAGTATTTTGCTTCCTCAGACCAGGCAAGGTGGACCTCAGGCCCCTATTGGCACAGGAAGATGCAAATATTAATGTTTACATCATTCCAACCCCATATAATTCTTCATTTTTAATATGGCCTATTAGAAATCATTCTAAAACACAATAGACCATTATCTCTGTGGGGCCTGCTCTCCACTTAGCACACAATAATGAGACGTTTATTAAGTTGGTGGAATCATCAACATCCCACGACTTGGCTCACTTTAAGAAATTCATTCTTTGCTGGGCGTGGTGGCACATGCCTTTAATCCTAGCACTTGGGAGGCAGAGGCAGGCGGATCTCTGTGAGTTCAAGGCCAGCCTGGTCTACAGAGTGAGCTTCAGGCCAGCTGGGACTAAAAAAAAGGGAGACCCTGTCTCAAAAAAACCAAAAAAAAAAAAAAAAAAAGAAATTCATTCTTCGAAAATTCAGTTGAGAACTAATTATAACTGGGCCAGGAAGGATAATATAGATAAGATTGAAGAATAACAATATAGGAAAGTTATTGTGACTCTAACTCAAAGTTCAGAGTAAGTTCAAACTATTGCTCTGGCATATGCTTTCACTTGGGACCAGCATGAAGGGTGGGAAATTTCAAAATTATCCAACATGTTTTCTTATTGTAATTGGAAAGATGTCTCATGTTTTTTCTTTACTTTGCCTACTTCGGAGCCAGTTGCATGTGTTTCTGGGGTGCACAGTTAAGAATGAAAGCATTCTCTGGAGCCTTCTTTACAGAAAGATACTAAGACTACCACTTTAGGAAAAGACAGGATATGAACTGAATTTACTTGCAGGTCATGATCTGCTACAACTTCAACACAGTGATAATTTTAGCCTTTCAGTTAAGGTCTTAAATTAAGGACTTAATTAAATTAAAAACTTTTAATAAGGCCTACTTTTCACCAATGACCTACTAAGGCTTTGCAATACAGATATGAATTTGTAATATACATGAATATGTGTGTATTTAAAGTTCGTTTTTATATTCATGTCCTCACACAGAAGTTGAGGAACTTTTGAAAGATCCAGAGTTCTAAGAATGTTCCATGTTTACTGATGAGTTACCTGATAGCTGGCCAGCCCTTGGGAGCTTTAAAATGAGTACTGATCAGAAGAATGGCCGAGGCCTGAACAGAGGCTCAAGAGGGTCTGCCAAATCCCCAAGTCTCTGAGTAGAGAAGACCTGTTCGAGATTGAGTGATTACCAACTAATTATAATTAAATCAATGTTGACTAACTACTTTGAATTTTCATTAAGAAAATGGGACTGGGCTTGGATGAGTGGGGTGTTTTAATAACTGAATACATGAAGGTTCCTGCAAGGTTGTATGCCTGGAAAAAACATCAAAGCTTTGCACCCCTTTTCCACATACATGGTAATATGCACCTCTTCCATCTGCCTGTGGTGGCCAAGACTTTCTTTAAAATGAAACCCAAGTACTTCTCTGATTTCTGTGAGTCACTCTAGTAAATCAGTTACACCAGAACGAGGGTGTCCTCGAACTTTGATGGGAGGTTGGAGGCCCACACTTGAGACTGGCATGTGAACTATGGGGATGGGGGTAGTATTGTGGGATGTGATGCTGTATATAAGTAGAAAGTGTACAACTAAATTGAATTAGAGGACACACATCTGTGCTCCAGCTGTGTCCATTGTTGATGTAGTTGCTGGAGGGAGAAAGCGCTACATATATTTTGGTGGCCAAAGATCATAGCTGTCATCTTCATTTTGAGAATAGAACAGGACAAATGAGGTGTTTCGTTTTCCTTTTTAAAAATATTTTATTTATTATTTTTATTTTATGTCTATGAGTGTATTGTCTGCATATAAGTGCACACATGTCGTCAATGCCTGTGGAGGTCAGAAGAGGGTGTCTGATTCCCCTGGAAGTGGTTACCAGTGATTGTTAGCTGCCATGTCAGTGTTGACAATCAAACTGGGTCCTCTGCAAGAGCAGCCAGTGCTGTTTTTCTAAATACCTACTTTTTAGAGACAGCCTGTGTAAGATTTACTTATCATTAGAGTAATGGCTAATGTACAGTTACAATAATTGCTGTTAGCTATAGTTTTGGAGGTAAGTTCATTTCTTCTTTGGTAGGCATTGTGTCAGCAGGAATGGCAAACACAAACTATTTAAAAGTGTGTCTTTGAAAGCCAATACTGTCTTTCTTTAGCCATTGAGGAGGAGACCTGAGTAGGAAGCTGAATATGGTGAATGTTGTTTTCTGGTTGATTGTTTACAGATCCACCACAGCAGGGTTGACAGGAGCATTAGAGATATTTACCTCCCTTCGTTCAATGGGCTGATAAAGGAGTAGCTGCTATAGATCTGATTAATGAGTAAGCAGCCAACCAGAAGATATTTAAGACCCTTGCTTTAATTTAAAAACAAATGGAAATTTTATTAACCAGGCATTGGCAGACTATGGTCTATTCCTGAATCCAACCCACCATATGGTTTTGGAAGTAAGTTTTTTGGAACGTTTGGTATTTCTTTACATATTATTTGTGGCTGGCTTTATATTACAGTGGCAAAATTTGAGCAACTGTGACAGAGACTAATGGTCCCTAAGTTTAAAATGTTTACTATGTTGGCTTTTACTTACAAAAAATGCTTTTCCTGCTTTTAGAGGAATGATTCAGGGATTTTTTTTTTTTTTTTTTTTGGTACACAGTATGCTAGATGCTGATCTAAATGGAGCACAGATGTTGGCTTCACGTCATGTACGTATGTTAGCATTCCCTTGCAATGATCACTCGCCTTCTTTCTTCCTATAAATCAATGCAATTAGCCATAAGAGATACGGATGGACCAAACTCTAGAATTGTTAGGAAGCCATATTGATTATAGAGTTTGAGGTACTGCTTTTATATATATTTGAAAAAGGAGACCCAGGTAAGATAAGAGGCTTGTCCACATCTGCTCACCTCACAGCAGGACACCACATGGTGGCTAAGAACCGTCTTTAACTCCAGTTCCAGGGGAATCCAACACCCTCCTCTGACCTCCGCGGCATTGCCCTACACGGGTGCACCAACATACATGCAGACAGTACACTCATACACATAAAAATAAATAAATAAAAATTATAAAAATAAAATAAAATAGAGGGACTGGAGAGATGGCCTAGTGGTTAAGAACGCCGACTGCTCTTGCAGAGGACCGGGGTTCGATCCCTAGCACCCACATGGCGGCTGAGAACCGTCTGTAACTCCAATTCCAGGAGAACTCCAGTTCCAGGGGAATCCGACACCTTCTTCGGACCTCTGCGGCACTGCACGACAGGGGTGCACAAACCTACATGCAAACAGTACATTCATACACATAAATAAATAAATAATAAAATTTTTAAAAAATAGAAAAATATTTTAAAAAAACAGGAATTAGGGAAACACTCATCCACTGCTGGTGGGAATGTAAACTCGTACAGCCACTATGGAAAGCAGTGTGGAGAACCCTTGGAAGACTTGGAATGAACTTGCCACCTGAACCAGCCATACCACTCCTAGGTATGTGCCCACAAGATTCATCTTACCGCAGAGATACATGCACAGCCATGTTTATTGCAGCTCTCTTCACAATAGTAGGTAGCTGGAACCAACCCAAGTGCCCCTCAACTGACGAGTGGATAGAGAAAATGTGGTACATCTACACAGTGGAGTTCTATGCAGTGATAAAGAAAGACGACATCATGAGCTTTGCAGGTAAATGGCTGGAGCTAGAAGATATCATGCTGAGTGAAGTAACACAGTCCCAGAAAAACAAATGACGAATGGTATCCCTCATCTGTGATGCTAGTGCCAATTACCTAATTGTATGGCAAACAGAGCAACGTCAATGTGATCTGAAAACAACTGTGCTCTTATATTGTGAATACCTTAAAAAATAATAAAAAAACAGGAACTGATGAGCTGAATCCTCTTTATCACAAATGTTGCTGATGGAGGTGACCCTCAAGAATTTGCATTTCTAACAAGTTTTCCCAGTGATGATGATGATTCCAGTTTAGAGAAAAGACGTATCAGCCCCTGCTTAAATACAAAGGGGGCTTATTAGTATCTGTCTCTTATCTATAAACACTTTAAAACAGAATCAGTTGTTGGCTGCTTATCATTTGCTTGCATGATCATCAACAGAGATCCAACAACAATCCTCAAGGTGGTTCTTTTACAACATTGCACTATACCAATGTAAGTAAAAGGGAAGAGCAAGAACAAATGGGATGTCTTAGTTATCAGACTACTAGAAGTATGCAAAGATAGATGACATAGACAGCTTTCAGTCAGTCTATGAATGTAATAGGAATGGTGCTGAGTGCAGAAGAGGAGAGGAAGTTCCTCTAAATATCTGGGTGCTCAGATGCTCTCAGTGTCTTTAATGCATGATTCATTAGGTAGCGAGTTACAGAATTTAAGCTTTGAGAAATCAACTAGTGCTTTCTTCTCCCTCTCATGCAAATTTGAATTAATTACATGTAGATTCATGCAACTATCTCTTCCAGGAAAAAAAAATATTGAAAACTCAATTGGCCCAAATCCACACATTCACAAACTCTTGTTAATGGCATCCAGATTCTTCTACAACTAAAAAAGGACAAGATTATAGTAAGCACCTAATATTATACAACAAACCAGTAATAAGACAAAGAAAACTGCTAAGCTCTCTGGATTTTTCAGTGACTAGGGAAACATTAATGGAAGAGTTTTATTTTTCTTGGATGCTTTGTGATTTAAGTTGTTTTGCCTTTTCTTGAGAGAAAAGTGGGTGTCTCATCACAAAAGATAAGAATTTGAACTGGGATGTGGTGAGCCAATATAGTTCACACCCCACCCTCCCACCAATTATCAGTAAACATGATTGAAGTGGTTTCCTGCAAGAAAAAAAAAGTCTTAAAAATTCAGGACTGGGAAAATTTAAACCTGATGTTTCTCCTTCCTTCCAATTTGCCTTTGCCTGTTGCAACACTTGACTTTTCCTCTGCATCTGTGCCCGCGGATTACTGAGCCTCTGGCACTGCGGTCTCCCTGGCAATCACTCCTGGGATTACGAAGGCTAAGTTGGGCATGTCTGATACTGAGCTCAGCAGACCCCTCCCCTTTTGCCCCCAGTTGCTCTCCTTCTGGATTTCCTTACTTCTGTCAAAGTTTTCATCATCCTCCACTCACACAAGCTCAAAACCTCAGAGTGCTCTGCCAACCTCTTATTGCTTCTCAAATCTAGTTTGTTCCCAATCCTCTCAATTCCTTTTCATAATGACTTTTCCATTTGTCTCCCATCTTGTACTTTCTTCCCATCTTCTATTCCCTTCTGTCCATTCCAAACACTTCTCAGTGCATAACGGTGCAGAGCACAGTCCCACACAGAGACTTGAATCTCTTCCACCAATTCCCACATCTCTTATCTCTTACCTGGCTAAATTAACTTGATAACCAGAATAATGAGCCTTAAGTCCACCATTTCACTTCTAAAATATGATATTAATCTTCAACTATAAGTTGTTAGGAGGATACAATAATATAACTAAAAATGTTTACCATAGTGTAAATGATGTCTCCAAATAGAGTGACTATATAACATCACTTGAAAGGAGTATTTTCTATTTTTGTTCTCATTTATTTATTTATATTGCATGCGCACATATATTTACATTTCTACATTAATGGTATATAGCATGTTATTTTCTCAAGAATGTTCTTTAAGTGTCACAAAAACTGGACCCACTCAGCTTTTGAGAATGAAAGGGGACCACATTCCTAATTAGGTGAGAACCACAGAGGTCAACTTGGACTATGTGGTACAGGTCAGGATGTATCATTACTGTTCAGAGAGGAAACTAGTATAAGGCTTTGGCATCTTCACATTGTGGTGGTCAGCACAAGGCTCTGACACTTTTTATTAACTATTCCTTAGGGTTGTGTTATAGCAAGCAGCCTGAAGGATTAGTGATTCAAGGCAAAGACTAGTCTCGCTCAGGACTGACTACGAGTGGTGGTTTTTAAAGTTCTATGTTATTTAGCTGTGATACAAAACTCTGCGGATGTATCAAGCATGTGGGCTCCCAGAAGGATAACCATCACAATACGTCCATGGGGCTTGCTGAGCATATGCTGTGAGTAATCTGTCTCTGACACCTAAGATTTGTGTCTTCTGGTGAAGCCATAAAGAATAAAATATTTGTATTTTCATTTCTTCTAGTTGCCATTACATTCACCTGTTAAGATATATTTTTCCCTTCATTAAAGTTTATAAAATTTCTTTCACAAAGAAGAAAGGTCCATGAGAAGTAAATATCAGGTGTTGATATATAAAGTATGAGTATCACTTGCATATTTTGGTCGGTCCTCTGTGTAACCTGAAACATTTATAATTTCTTTTTTTTTATTGATGCTTTCTGTATTTCATACATCATTCTCCAATTCAGTTCAGGCATATTTCTCCTTCCCTTCCCCCCATCCCACCCCACCCCATACCAGATCATGCATTCTGCCACAACTGTCCTGCATCTTTCTCTGTTTTTTTTCCATTTTTTAGCAATAAGTGATAATTTATGAGTACAAGCATCCTTCATGTAAAACAAATTTGCAAGCAGTTGTGTCCAAACCCACACAGCCCCTTGGTCCCACCATCCAGCGGGGGGGGGGGGCTTGTATGTTCAATCAAGTTGATCAAATGACTGTCCAGGCTATATTGCTGTAGGTTCACTGTTCACTCCAATCACAGCCCTTACATTCTACCATGTCCCCTCTTCCACAGATTTTTCCCTAGGCTTAGACAAAGGGCAGAGGTGGATGAGAAGCAAAACAATCTACTTTCTCTGGAGCTGTTGTCTTGGTCTCTAGTCAATTCTGGCTGTTTTCTTTCATGGGCTGACAGTTTGTCCAGGAATAACCTTTTGATCCTACAAATGAAGCACAGGCAATTAGATATATAGGTATTTAAACAGTATTAATTGTTATCGTAGGTTACTTTGGTATAGACACAGTTGTTTTGATGGTATATTAATCCATGAATTACATTTTTTTCTGTTGAATATGACAGGGTCTTACTGTGGCTTATAACATCTCCTGACCATTAGAGGGTGCAAGCTTGTGGCATCAGCCGTGGGTTATTCCTCCAAGGAGAGAGCCAATAGCCAATTAGATTTGGGATATACAGGCATATGGCTGCCTCTGCTACACAGTATTTCCAGGCAGGTGAGGTGTAGCTGGTGCTGACGGTGGAGTCTTGCTTGACTCAGGGAGACCCATATTTGCTTTATTGGTTTAGTGGCCTTTGGTAACACTCTCTGGCATTCCAGAGGCCATCTGTACACTTGCATGTGTGGTCTCAATACATCCCTCCCATGTTAACGTCAGGTCTTCGGCAGCAGGGTCTTATTGCCTCTCCTCCTGTAGGTATCCCAACTTAGAGGCAAGGAGCCCTTACCTTTTGTGGGGCCTTGGATCCCCTGGCCAACATCCACCTGGTAGAACAATCCATTGCTGATGTCAGAGCTCCTGTATTAATATATTTTGCCTGAGTGCATAGCCCTAGGACTTTAGTATTATATTTGGTTCTGAACAGAGAGTAATCCCTTCCACAGTTCCCATGTCTAGTAGTCAATTAAAGAAAGCAGTTTTACCGGTTTTATAAGAGATTACCTCTACAATAGTTGTCTCCAATTTACAGTTGGGGAGCGACCTCATCATTGTCATATTTCTCCTTGTTCTATGGGTGGGAAGGCAAGGAAGTCTCTCATATCAGAACCTTTGTGGCACCTAGAAGGTAAGTTTCATTAGGACTCATTATAACTAGTTGTTACATGTAGGATCCACAGAGGGGTTCGATGTTTATGGCAATCTGAGGCTTTTCTTCCTTTGAATGTTCAGACGGGTCAGCCTTTCCGTTGCCACTTTTTGGTACATCCTACTCAATGCAAACCTGTATCTTTTCTTTCTCAGCCGTTAAGTTGGTGACGTTTTGTCCTGTTGGAACAAACAAATCTTTTCCCATAGTTAGTTTTAAGATTTGAATTGCAAGGGTTTGATGAAAAGGTTTCATGTCTTTCTGTATCCCCCCCCCTTTTTTTTAGCGTATGAGTCTCCAGAAGACAGTTGTATTATACATGACTATAGGGTGGAGTCAAGGCACAGATTTCATCAAATTCACCCATGTTGTTTTGGGTGACTATATATGATTAACTTGGGAAGCAAACTTAATTTTTACGTTAAATCATCTTAAAGAGAATGCTACAAGGTGATACTGTACAACAGAGAAATTATAGAGAACATTTGTATGTGTCAATCCCAAAGTTCTTGCTCTACAGATTTTATGTAAAGCAAATGTGGGCAACAGCGAATTATATCTCCATTTAATTCAGATGCATTACCATTTTTATCAGATTCTGTAAACCAATGTTGTTTAATATACACATGTTTACTTTTACTTTTACTAAGTCCTAAAACACCATGTGTCCTGTAGACAGTGTCTAGGCGAAACTGGGTACTTGCTGAGCTCACGTCAATTAAATATGCCTTAATCGAATATACACCCGTGTCCCTCTCCCACCCATCCCCCCTTTCCAATTCACCATTTCAGTCCATTTTCTGATGCAGTCTTTCTGTTGTTCTTTTACTATGCCTCCCTCTCCATGAGAAATATTTATATCTGGGTTGTTGGTACTAGCATCCACATATGAGGGACACCATTTGTCGTTTGTTTTTCTGGGACTGTGTTACTTCACTTAACATAATGTCTTCCAGCTCCATCCATTTACCTGCAAATTTCATGATGTTGTCCCTCTTTACTGCTGCATAGTATTCCATTGTATACATGTACCACATTTTCTCTATCCACTCGTCAGTTGAAGGGCACCTGGGCTGGTTCCAGCTTTTTGCTATTGTGAACAGAGCTGCAATAAACATAGCTGTGCATGTATCTTTGCAGTAAGTTGTGTCTTGTGGGTATATACCCAGGAGTGGTATGACTGGGTCAAATGGAAGGCTCATTTTGAGTCTTCTAAGGGTTCTCCACACTGCTTTCCATAGTGGCTGTACAAGTTTACATTCCCACCAGCAATGGATGAGTGTTCCCCTTTCCCCACAACCTCTCCAGCACTTGGTATCATTCATGTTCCTGATCCTAGCCAGTCTTATTGGAGTAAGGTGATATCTCAGAGTGGTTTTAATTTGCATTTCCTTAATTATCAGAGATGTTGAACACTTCTTAAGATGTTTCTCGGCCATCTCTAACTCCTCCTCTGTGAAGTCTCTATTCAGATCTTTGCTCCATCTTTTGAATGATTCATTTGTTTTCTTTCTTCTTTGTTTTTTGAGTAGCTTGTATACTCTGGAAATTAATGCTTTGTCAGATGTATCTGCTGTGAAGGTTTCCTCCCACTCTGTGGGTCTTCTCCTCACTTCCTTTATTGCTTCCTTTGATGTACAGAAGCTTTTGAGTTTAATGAGGTCCCATTTGTCAATTGTCGATCTTATTTCTTGTGCAGCTGCTGTCTGATTTAGGAAGTCTTTTCCTACACCTATGTCTTGTAGTCTGCTGCCAAGCTTCTCTTCTATCACCTCCAGAGTTTGGGGTTTCACATTGAGGTCTTTGGTCCATCTGGAGTTGACCTTTGTACAAGGTGAGAGGTAGGGGTTTAATTTCATTCTTCTACAAGTGGTGATCCAGTTTTGCCAACACCACTTGCTGAAGATGCTGTCTTTCCTCCATTGTGTATTCTTGGCCCCCTTGTCAAATATGAGGTGGCTGAAATTGTATGAGCTCAGGTTTGGATCTTCAGTTTTATTCCATTGGTCAACTGGTCTGTTTTTGTGCCAGTACCAAGCTGTTTTTATGACTATAGCCCTGTAGTATAGTTTGATGTCTGGTATAGCGATCCCCCCTGTATTGCTCTTTTCACTCAGGATTGCTTTGGCTATTCGGGGTCTTTTGTTTTTCCAAATGAAATTGAGGATTTTTTTTTCCAAGCCTGTGAAGAAACTCTTGGGGATTTTGATTGGGATTGCATTAAATCTGTACACTAGTTTGGGTAGGATGGACATTTTTACTATATTTATTTTCCCAATCCATGAGCATGGGAGGTTTGTCCATCTTCTGATGTCTTCCTCAATTTCCTTTTTCAGGGGTTTAAAATTTTTGTTGTAGAGATCCTTGGTGTCTTTGGTTAGGTTTGTTCCTAGGTATTTTATTGTTTTTGAGGCTATTGTGAGTGGGAAGGTCTCCTTGTAGTCCTTCTTCAGTTGCTTGTTGTTGGTGTAAAGAAAGGCTACTGATTTTTCTAGATTTATTTTGTATCCTGCCACTTTACCAAAGCTCTTAATCATTTCTAGGAGTTTTCTGGTGGAGTTCTTAGCATCCCTTAGGTAGACAATCATATCATCAGCAAAAAGGGATAGCTTGATTTCCTCTTTTCCAATTAGAACTCCTTTAATTTCCTTTTCTTGCCTTATTGCCCTTGCAAGGGTTTCCAGCACTATATTGAAGAGGAGTGGTGACAGGGGGCAGCCTTGCCGAGTTCCTACCTTCAAGGGGAATGCTTCTGTCATTTCCCCATTTAGGATGATATTGGCTGTGGGTTTCCTGTATATGGCTTTGATTACATTGAGGAATGATCCCTCTAGGCCAATTCCCTCCAGGACTTTAAACATGAAAGGATGCTGGATTTTGTCAAAGGCTTTCTCCGCATCAATTGAAATGATGGTGTGGTTTTTGTCCTTCAGTCCATTGATATGTTTGATGATGTTTATTGATTTTCGTATGTTGAACCATCCCTGCATCTCTGGTATGAATCCAACTTGGTCATGGTGGATGATTTTCTTGATGTGAGTCTGTATGCGATTTGCCAGAATCCTGTTTAGAATTTTGGCATCTGTGTTCATTAGGGAGATGGGTCTATAGTTCTCCTTTTTGGTTGTATCTTTCCCTGGTTTTGGTAGTAGCGTAATGCTGGCCTCATAGAAGGATTCTGGGAGAAGTCCCTCCGTTTGTATCCTTCTAAACAATTTAAGTAGTAATGGTTGTATGTCTTTTCGAAATATTTTATAAAATTCTGCCGTGAAACCATCCGGGCCTGGGCATTTTTTGGTTGGGAGGCTACTTATTACATCTTCGATTTCTTCCTGTACTATTGGTCTGTTTAGGCTGTCAATCTCTTCTTGGTTGAGCTTTGGTGATTCCCAGGATTTCAGATATTCATCCATTTCTTCTAGGTTTTCAAACTTAGTAGAGTATAAGTTTTTGAAGTAGTCCCGTATGATTGTCTGGATTTTTTCATTGTCTGTTGTGATGTTTCCCCTTTCATCACTGATTCTGTTGATTTGGAGTTGTTCCCTCTTTCTTTTGGTTAACTGGGCTAGAGGTCTGTCTATCTTGTTTATTCTCTCAAAGAACCAACTTTTGGATTCATTGATTTTTTGTATGGTTTTCTTTGTTTCTATTTCATTGATCTCTGCTCTGATTTTTGTTATTTCTTCTTGTCTGCTCCGTTTAGGGTTCATTTGTTGTTGTTTCTCAAGTATTTTTAGCTGCAGTGTTAGGTCATTCACTTGTGCTCTTTCTGTTTTTTTAATGTAGGCACTTAGAGCTATAAACTTCCCTCTTATGACTGCTTTTAAAGTGTCCCATAGATTTTGCTGTGTTGTTTTATCATTGTCCTTCAGTTCCAGGAATGTTTTTATTTCTTTCTTTATTTCTTCCTTGACCCATTCATTATTCAGGAGAGTGTTGTTTAGTCTCCATGTGTTTGTGTAGGTTGTAGGGTTTATCCTGGTGTTGATACTGAGTTGGTTTTCCAGGCATGTATTCCATCATCTTGTTTATGTCATGGAAGATTTTCTCTCTCCTTCAATTATAGTTGACATTTTTGCTGGGTAAACTATTCTGGGTTGGCATCCATAGTCCCTTAACACTGGGAATGCTTTGCTCCGTGTTCTTGCTTTCATGGTTTGAGCCGAGAAGTCAGTTGTAATTCTGATGGCTTTCCCTTTGTATGTGCCTTGTTTTTCTTTTGTAACCCTCAGAATTTTGTCTTTGTTTTGGGCATCTAACATTTTAACTATGATATGGCATGGGGTGTTTCTTTTCTGATCTTGTCTATTTGGGGTCCTATGTGTTTCTTGTATTTGTATGGGTTTTTCTATTTTTAGTTTGGGGAAATTTTCATCTATTATTCTGTTGAAGATCTGATCAATACTATTCTCTTGAGATTCTTCTCCCTCCTCTATTCCTATGATGCAGAGGTTTGATCTTTTCATAGTCCCATATTTCCTGGTTGTTCCAATTTTGTGTATTTTTAAAATTTTCATAATCTTTATTTGAGCTTTTTAATTGCTCTGTGTTATCTTCCAGATTTGATATTCTTTGTTCTGCTTTCTCCATTCTACTTCTGAGGCTTTTTCCTTTCCTTTCTTCTTGATTTAATGAGTGTTCTAATTCATTTTTCGTTTCATCCTGTGTTTTCTTTAGTACTTCCATTTCCTTTTTGAGCTTCTCAGTCTCTTCTTGGTGCTTCTCAATCTCTTCTTGGTGCTCCTTACTTCGTGGGTTGGCTTCCTTTTTTCAGTGTTTCTACTTCCTTTCAGAGTTTGTTTCTTTCTCCCTCTAGTTCTTTCTGGAGTTTGTCATTCTGTTCCTTAATTCTTTCCGAAGTTTGTCATTGTATCCCTCTAGGTCCTTTTTGAGTTTTTCATTCTCTCTCTTTAGTTCTCTGACTTCTTCTTTATTTTCTTTAATTTCTCTGCATATGTCTGCAATTATTCATCTAAGCTCTGTTCCTTGGGTCTCCTCCAAGGGGATCCCATTGTAGCTATCTCCTCCAGGTTTGGTAGAGCCTGGTGTGGGATTATCCTGTGCCTTTCCCATGTTGTCCCTTTGTCATGTCCCTGGCATGTGGGTTTACCTTTTGTGGTTCAAATCACAAATGACTTTTCACTATGTTGGCGGATGGTTTTGCTTGCCTCCTTCCGATGCTTTTTTTTTTCCTTTCCTACTCCTTTTTTTTTTTTTATGGAGAATTGACTTGTCTAGGTTTCAGGTTTTCAATTTTGTTTATATATTGGATACTGGAAGCCTAAGTCCGTCTTCTCTTTCTGTTCTGAAGGTTCTCCAAAAGGAAGTCCACTTGGATTCTCCCAATTCCCATTGGCAGGAGGGGGGGGGGTGTGTGCGCACCTGACCTAGCCCGCACCATGATCCCTCCAAGATGGGGACCCTCGAAAGAGGAGCCTGCCCACAAGGTTGCCCACCGGGGCCAGAGCAAACGTAAACACGACCCTCTGTTCACTCTGCAAAGGCAAAGTGTGGTCCCTCCAAGACAGGGACCCCTGAAACTGGGACCCCTGAAAGAGGGCTCAGAGTTGAGACCTTTGTCCAGCCGCCCCTGTGCCAGACCACCCCCAGCTGTACCTTCCCTGCCCAATGAGTTATGGCATCCTGCCTGCCAACATTTATAATTTCTTAAAATAGAAATAACAGAAGTCTCAGAAAGATCCTGAAACTTACAAGACTCAGAAGAATCTCTCCCTAAGGTTATATAAGTCATAGTGACTGCTGGGAAAGGAGGCTCTCCAACCTGTCCAGTGCCCTAAGAATTCCAAGGATGCAGCTTTCATGAATCATCAGGTTGGGATGTGCTTCTCAGTGATGCAGCTACCTTTGATTCATGCAGGTTCCCATATATAGTTCTTCACTTACACTCCTACAAGTAACCCAAATAAACTCATTGGTTTGCCAAATTGGACTTTGGAGTCATTACTTTGGTCTGTTGTTAATGCACTGAATATTCTTTTGTTCACCACTCCCCAGGAAAAGTATCTCAGCAATCCAAGTAGAAAGAGTGATACCCAGAAGGCAGTTGCTTCTCATAAACACCCATCTTTTTAAAATTATTTTCATTTTATTTTTATATGTATGAATGTACTGTCTGCATGTAGGTTTGTGCATCCATGTCATGCAATGCCACAGAGGTCAGAAGAGGATGTTGAATTCCCCTGAAACTGGAGTTAAAGATGGTTCTCAGCCACCATGTGGGTGCTGGGAGTCAAATCCAGGTCCTCTGCAAGAGCAGTTGGTGCTCTTAAACCGCTAGGCCATCTCTATGGCCCATAAACATCCATCTTAACCTCTGAAATATGGCTCAATAGCTGTGAAGCTTCTACCTTTCAGAAGATGGTTGAGCCTGGGTGGTGTTTTAGTCTGCACATTTTTCCACCCCAGCACACTGGATACTCATCAGAAATATCCTTTCTACTCTATCTAATCCACAGACTAGAACAAATCATGACCTTGTGTTTAAAGTGAAGAAGAGCAAGTTTACTCATAGTTCCCTGCCAATAGGTACAGAGAGTATGCTAGTGGTCTCCTAGGATTTGCAAGTTTAATTGTGAATTTACAGCTATATAATCACTAACTTAAATGATTGGAATTCATCAAAATCAGGTAGTAGTTCTACATCTTAAATCAGAACATAAATATCACATTTACCATCTGAAAAAGTATTTCAGACTGGTGTAGAAAACGGGTTCTCTTGCAGGTTATGAAAAAGTTGATGGGTTCTATCACAATCAACTTTCTCATATTAAATTTCACTCAACTGGAAGGTAGTACCTTGCAACTTGTCTGTTGGGAATGATACAGATAAATTTTTGATTTGGGTTTATTGTTACTTTGCTTTCAGATTTTTTTCATAACATTAGAAGTTAGAATCATTCTCCTTTGTAATGTCCAGATAGTTTGAGACAAGCACAGGTGTAAACTTGAAGTCTGTTGAATTGGCCCCCCTGTCATGGATCTGCCAGGCAGGAGACTCAGTTAATCTAGAATTTCTGTTAAAACACAGGTTTTGTTTCCCTACAGGTGTCTCCCTGCATTGGACATCTGTATAGTAAATCTTAACTGTTGATCTGAAATTCAATTTAGCTGGATTTTTTGTTAATTCTGGCAGCATTTTTCTACTAACAGTTGGCTTCATCAAGCAGACATTCCCATTTTCTTCTTCTCTAATTGAATTTAAGTTACTTGGAGCAATGGTCTCAGGCACAGCAGTTACTGAAAAAATATTGAGCTTTCATAGAAATGAGAGAAAATTGAATTTTTTTAACTTTTTAATTTTTATTGAGCACATTTCATAATCAAATTTAGACTCATTCCCCCATCCATGCCCACCCCTCATGCCTCCCCCCGCACCAGAGCTCATGGATTCTGTCATACACATTACATTAAGTCCTGTCTTACATCTTTTTCTCAGTCTTTTATAACCTTTTCCATGAACAAGTTTACTGTTTTGGTCAGTTCTTTGAATAGGTTTTTCTCTCTCTTATTTTGTTCCCTTTGATTTTATATTATTCCAAAATATGCATATATACACTCCACAGATAAATTAAAATTACAAATCTGAAAATAAACTATAGGTTAATTCCAAAGCACATTTAGAGATTCACATTTTTAACAGTAAAGTTGCATGCAGGTAAAAAGAAGCATAACTTTACATTCTCTCTTTTTTTGGATATGAATATTAATATTCCTGTATGATAGAACACACCATAGGATTACATAAGGATAAATTATTAATGGTTGTAGCATGTATCAATAAGGAGAGAAAATATTATTTTACAAAATATTTTTAACTGTTAAATATACCAAAAGATGTCATGTTTTCCCCAAGGAAGTGCTTGAAGTTTCCTCCTTGGCAAACACAAACAACCAACAATCCTGCTCCGTTCTCCACACTTGGTCCCCCCCCCCATGGTCACCCAAATGAGGTCCAGCAAACATGTGTCCTATCTTGATCTTCCTGCACTGGCCTCCATGACATAGCCTGGGTAGTCCAACAACTGCAGTCTACACTCTGAAGAGGCTGAAATCCCAGTAGCCACTCAGTCTACAAGCTGGATATCTTAGACAACTGAATTTTTATTTTTTGAGCTTTTGTGCATTTCATACAACCTTCCCCAATTAAATTTAGACCTATTTCCTCACTCATGGCCCCCCCACCAGAGCGCATGCATTCTGCCATACATATTAAGTCTTGTCTTGCATCTTTTTTTCATATAAAACTATTTATTCATAAATATTTTCCAAAATGAAAATGGGTTCACCAAAAAAGTCCCTCACCGGGGAGAGGAAGATGGGGCAGAACCAACCCCCAGGACCCTCAGAGTAGGGCAGAGAGGAAGAGAAAACCTCCCAGCACTATCCCTGCTTCCTGGGGCAGAATGTGTCCATGGCCTTCCAGGGCAGGGCCCTCACCTGGGCAGGGGATCAGCATGCAGAGGAGGGGTTGGGAAGAGGGGGCCAGTGACACCGGAGGTCCTGGTCCTCCAGGTAGTGGTACTCAAAGGTGAAGCCTTCCTTCTTCCTCTGGCCCCACTTCTCGTAGTCAAAGTATATGTAGGTACCCTGCTCAAACTCATCGGTGATGGTCTTGGGCTCTTTGTGCCTCTGGAACCGCATTATGTACTTGGTGTGGAATCGCCGTGACTGTTTCTTTAGGGCCTTGGCTGCCTAGTACTGTGCCTGAGTTCCCTCCAGATAGTAGAAGATGAAGAAGAGTGTCTCAGTCGACAGGCACTGGTAGAACTCCAAGGTGTCCGAGTGTTGGGGTGGCATCTGATGGTGGTAAGGGAGAGACGTACAGAGGTTCCTGGGGAGGTACTGCTGGATGTGCTTGGAGTCAGAGGGGTGGGGCATGTGGTGCCAGGCGGCCTCTTCCATGGCCTGCTGGTAGAGGTGCTCCTTGATGAGGGGGACTGGCCCCAGGGGACATATACCCAGCTGCAAGGGCGGCTGGGTGGAGACTGGGCTGCTGACACGCTGCTCAGGATGAGGTCTTTCTCGATCACGTGTAACATTGGCACAGGATCTTCAGAACCAGAGCTGCCAGGAACTCAGGGGCTCAGGGGCCTTGATCTCTGGGGTGGTGCTGAACTGTGTGGACTGCCATTCAGCAGGACACCAGCTGCCTTGGCCTCACTGAAGCTGGGTTTTAGAGAGCTGGGGTTTCAGGTTTCACATTGAGATCTTTAATCCATTTAGCGTTGACTTTTGCACAGGTGAAAGGTAGGGGTTTAGTTTCATTTTTCTACAAGTGGTGATCCGGTTTTGCCAGCACCATTTGCTGAAGATGCTCCCTTTTCTCCATTGAGTTTTCTTGTCCCCTTTTTTCAAATGAGGTGACTGAAAATGCATGTGCTCAATTTTGGATTTTCAATTTTGTTCCATTGATCTACAGGTCTGTTTTTGTGCCAGTACCAGGCTGTTTTTATGACTACAGCTCTGTAACATAATTTGAAGTCTGCTGAAGTGATCCTCCCTGCATTGCTCTTTTTGCTTAGGGTTGCTTTGGCTGTCCAGGGTCTTTGGTTTTTCCATATGAATTTTAGTCATATGGAATTTGAATTTTTAATTTTTTAAAATCATTTTAATTTTTAATCATGTCATTAGTTAGGATTAATCACTCTTAATGCACTTCCAGAAATTATCAAAATATATACTTATGTTTAACAAAATTTGAAAAAGATCCATAAGAAACAAATGACCAAATTGAAAGATGGCTAAAGATCAGAACAGAGACTTCTCAAGTGAAGAACTAAAGATATGTAAGAAGCATCTTTAAAAGTGTTCAAGATTGTTAGTATTTAAGGAAATACAGATTATAACCACTTTGAGACCTTACCCCAGTAAGACTGGCTATGATCAAGAAAACAAATGATATCAAATGCTGGGGATGTTGTGGGGAAAGGGGAACATGCATTCACTGCTGATGGGATTGCAAACTCATGTAATCCCTATGGAAAGCAGTGTGGCAAACTCTTAAAGGACTAAAAATGACCTGGCTCAGTCATACCACTGCTGGGTGTATGCCTAAGGATTCATCCTATTGCAGAGATACTTGCACATCCATGTATATTGCTGCTATTTTCTCAATAATGAAGAGCTGGAAGCAACCTAAGTGTCCCTCAACTGATGAGTGGATAATAAAAATGTGGTACATTTATACGATGAAGTTCTACTCACCAGCAATGAAAGACAGCATCATGAAATTTTCAGGTAAATGGGTGGAACTAGAAGCTGTTATGCTAAGTGAAGTAACATAGTCTCAGAAAAACAGTGACATATGTTGTCCCTCATTTGTGTATCCTAGCACCAAATCCTTATATGTAAGTGTATACCCTAATGTAACTAGAGGAATCAGGTAAATGTAAAGGAACCAGGAAGGTAAAGAGAAAGAGGGAACTTGAGACAGAAGGCCAGTCCAGGTGACAGGGGTTACTAAGGGAGGAATGGATAAAATCAGGGTATCTAAATGGGAAGGAAGTGGAAGGATTATAGAGGGAAAGGGGGGCAAAGGGGGAAAAAGGAGCCCAAGAGAAGTGGGGCCCTAGGAGACTAGCAGTGTGAGGGAGAAATGGGGATATTTTAAATGGAGAAAGCATGGAGAAGTCATGGAGGGAGGGCTAGACAGGTAAAGGGAGAGAGGAGATACAAATAATGCCTCACTAGGGTAAAAAAACTAAGAGAATCATACTAGTCTATCAATCTATTGAAAAATCACACACACACACACACACACACACACACACACACACAATACCTCTACATGAGTCTATATGCAAAGATAAAGGCTGGATGTTGAGATCTCCTGAGCCCAGTGGAAGGAAGAGCGGGAGACAGGTAGGAACTGGGTGCCTCAGCATAGGTGATTGTTGATCCCTTGGTCCAGCTGCCTTTGGCTTTATTGGCGTTTGTGGCTGTGGGGTCGGAGTTATCCTCCCAGCTGGGATTAAAGGTGTGGTCTATGGCTTGATTGGATTTTGTGGCTGTGGGGGCGGAGTTATCCTCCCAGCCAGTATTAAAGGTAGGCTTGCGTGACTCTTGAGATCTGAGATCTCCTGAGCCCAGCTGAAGGTACCGGGGCACGGGCTGAAAGAGTGAAAGAGTGTCCATCAGTCCCCGTCCCCCCCCCCCCGCCAACTGCGATTACAAAGAGGCATCTGAAGGAGGCAAGCAAAGCAAGCCTTCAACACAGTGAAGAGGCATTTAGGACTCACATTGGAATACAGACAAGGAGAAGCCCATATGTGAAGGATCACGAAGAAGAGACAACACTGGAAAGGGGCAGGATAATCCACGTGCCAAGCTTTACCAACCCAATGGAAGACTCCTGCAGTGGGATCCCTCTGAGGATGCCCCAGCACACAGACCTCAGAAACACAATTGGGAACATATTTATAAGAACACAGATCATAAAGAAAAAATTAAGAACTAAGAAAGAGAATGAGGAACTCAGAAAGGACCTAGAGAGAGAGAATGACAAGCTCCGGAAGAAAGTAGAAACACTGAAAAGATCCCATGCTGAAAAAGATAAAGAAACCAACCAAGTGAACCAAAGAGCTACAAAAAGAGATTGAGAAGCTCCAAAAAGAAGTAGAAATACTAAAGAAATCAGAAGAGGATATGAAAAGGAAATCAAAAAGACTCATCCATTCAAAAGGAGAGAAATTGAAAAAGCCTAGAAGCAGAATGGAGGAAGCAGAACAAAGAATAATCAGACCTGGAAGATAAAACACAGAACAACTAAAAACCTCAAGGAAAGATTATGGAAAATTTAAAAATACACAAAAATGGAACAACCAAGGAGTTGTGGGAACCTATGAAAGATAAACCTCCGCATCATAGGAATAGAGGAAGGAGAAGAAATCCCAAGAGAATGGTATTATCAGATCATCAACAGAATAGTAGATGAAACTTCCCAAACTAAAAAAGGACAAACCCAATACACATACAAGAAGCACATAGAACTCCAAACAGACAAGATCAGAAAAGAAATTCTCCACGCCACATTCAATAGATTAAAATCGCTAGACACCAAAACAAAGACAAATCCTTAAAGCCACAAGAGAAAAACAAGTGACCTATAAGGGGAAACCTATCAGAATTACAACTGACTTCTCAATGCAAACTATGAAAGCAAGAAGAAACTGGAGCAAAGCATTTCCCGCGTGTTAGGGACAATAGATGCCAATCCAGGTACCATACCCAGCAAAATGTCACTTATAGTTGAAGGAGAGAGAGAAAAATCTTCCATGACATAAACACTGAAAGATACATGTCTGGAAAAATGCAACCTCCTATGAGATATTGAACAGCAACATTCAATGTAGACGAGAAGAAGATGGAGCCAACCCAACCCCCAGGCACTAGAAAGGAAATCAATAAAGCATATAAAACATCTGCAGAAGTAGAAGACCTAAGTCATAAAACCGCAGATGGAGATAGATAGAAAGGGATAACAGGACGAAGCAACACCACCTATCATGTCATAACCCTTAATTTTAATTGGACCTAACTTCCCCATCATCAAAAGACATAGACTGGAGACTGTTATTAGGAAATCAGAATCTCAATTAGATTAATAGTGTCTAAAGCAAGACAGGAAGCATCTTCACACACAGGTACAGCGTCATCATCACTCTTCATGAAGGGATGGCAAAATTAATAACTCGTCCAGCAGCAATATGCGTACCAACAAAGAAACGCAGGTGATTCTATTAGTGTTAGCGAATATGGGTATTCATATATAGGGGAACTATACACACGCTTCAAAGTGAAAAAATCAGAAGAGACAAGAAGGCCAATTACATTTCATCAAGGAAACAATTCACAACGAAGAAGAGTTCACAATTTATTAATATATATGCCCCAATCTGGTGCACACAAACTTTATAAAGAGCAATCTCACAGGAACCACAAGTCAACAGCTATCGGAGAACGTCCAGATTGCACTCATAGTGGGAGATTTCAATACCCACTGAGTCTTGGATAGGGTCAACAGGACAAAGAATAAATACAGTAGAGACATCTGAACTGAACGATATGATACACCAGAATGGACCTCATAGACCTCTACTTGAACATTCCATCCTAATACATAAAAACACACTTTCTACTCGCACCCCACGGAACATTCTACAAAATCGACGACATACTGGGACAAGAAGAAAAACCTCTACCCAAAATACAAAAAGATTAAAATGAATTTCATGCATTCTGTCAGACCACAGTGAATTTTTTTTAAAGCTCAACATCACCACCAGGACAACCAGCCCTCCTGCCTACAAGAACCACATGGAGAAAACAACACACACTCTTGAATAATGAAGTCAAGGAAGAGATAAAGCAAAAAATAAAAAATATCCTGGAACTGATGACAATGACAATAACAACACAAGCAAAACTATGGGCTACCTTAAAAGCAGTCCTCAGAAGGGATCAGTTCCTATAGCCTTGTGGTGCCTACATTGAAAAAACCGAAAGCGCACAGTGATATATCTAACACTAAGCTAAAGCACTTGAGACTTCGGCAACAACAGATGAACCATATTAAATGCAACAGACAGGAGAAAACTAACAAAAATCAGAGCAGAAATCAATGAAATAGAAAACACAAGACAAACAATACAAAAATCAAGACGCCAAAAGTTGGTTCTTTGAAAGAATCAACAAGATAGACAGACCTCTAGCCCATTTAACAAAAAGAAAGAAGGAACAACTCCCCAAATCAATATGATCCGTGATGAAAAGGGAAAATATCACAACGGGCAAGGAAAAGATCCAGAACATTCTATGCGGGAATATACAAGAACCTATATTTACCAAGTTTGAAAACCTAAAAAAAAAAAAAAAAAAAAAAAAAAAAAAAAAAAAATCCTGGGAATCACCAAGCTCGGCCAAGAAGAGATCAGCAGCTTAAACAGACCCATAACATATGAAGAAATAGAGGATGTAGTAAGAAGCCTCCCAACTAAAAAAGCCAGGCCCAACCCAGTTTCACAGCAGGATTCTATAAAAACATTTCAAAAAGCCCTACAACCATTATTACTAAACGGTTTAGAAGTATACAATCAGAGGGAATTCTCCCAATTCCTTCTATGAAGCCACGCATCGTTCTATTACCGAAACCAGGCACGATCCAACTAAAAAAAGGAGAATTATAGCCACATCTCCTCATGAACACAGAACCAAAATTCTAATAAACAGATACTGGCAAAACTGCATCAATCAAGAAGATCTCCACATGACCAGTTGGTTCATACCAAGATGCTGGGGGGATTCACTCAGAAAATCATAAACATCATAAACACAATATAACGATCAAAGACAAAACACACCATCTCTCAATTGATTGCTTGGAAAGCTTTACAAATCGGCATCCTTCATGCTAAAGTCCTATTGAGGAATTGGATCTGGAGGGGATCATTCTCTTAATGTAATCAAAGCCATGTACAGGAACCCACAGCCAATTCATCCTAAATGGGGAAAGGACAGAAAACCATCCCTTAAGGTAGGAACTCCGGCTAAGGCCTTTGCTTTTCCCTTTCACCCACTCCTCTTCAATATAGTGCCTTGCAACACCTTTGCATAGAGCAATAGGGCATAGAAAAGGAAATAATTAAAGAGTACTAATTGGAAAAGAGGAATGTCAAACTATTCACCATTTGCTGATGATTGATTGTTTACCGTAAGGCATGCTAAAAAACCACAGAAAACTCTAGAAACGATTAACAGCTTCAGCAAAGTGGCCAGGATACAATTAACCTTGACAAGTCAATGCTTTCTTATACATACATCATTGTATACCAGGCACAACTGGAGAAAGAATTCAAAGAGGACACTTCCCACTCATAATAGCTAAAAACAATAATCCTAGGAAAACCTAACCAAAGACACCAAAGATCTCTACCCAAAAATTTTAAAACCTTTAAAGAAGAAGTAAAAGATGACAATAGAAGAATAGAAAGACATCCGAAGATGGAAAAACCTCCTGCTCATGGATTGGGAAATTACATGTAAAAATGTTCCCATTTTTACTAATCACTCTTGATATATGGGATTTAAACATAATCCCAATCAAAATCCCAAGAGTTTTCTTCAACAGGCTTGGAAATGACCTAAAAGTTCTTAACTCATTTGGAAAACAAAAGACCCAGAATCTCCCAAATCAACCCTGAGTGAAAAGACTACACAGGGGGGGATCTCTATACCAAGAACTTCAACTATACTAACATGTGCTATAAAGTCATAAAAAACAGCGGCTGCACAAACAAAACCAAGACCAATGGAACAAAAACCGAAGATCCAAATTGGAGCCATACAATTTCATCATCTTATATTTGGACAAGGGGCAAGAAGCCACAATGGAGAAAAGACAGCATCTTCAGCAAGTGGTGTTGGAAAAACTGGATTCCACCACTTGTAGAAAGATGACAATATAAAACGCCCTTACCTCTCGCCTGCTGTACCAAAGTTCAACTCCAGATGGATTTGAAGACCTCAAGTCTGTGAACGCCCAAACTCTTGAAGGGGTGGATAGACAGAAAAGTTGGCAGCAGACTACAAGGACATAGGCGTAGGAAAACAGATTCCTACCAATCACACAGGCAGCCTCACAAGAAAATAAGATCGACAAATTGACAAATAGGACCTCATTAAACTAACAAAAGCTTCTGTACATCAAAAGAAACAATCAAGGAAGTGAAGAGAAATCCCACAGAGTGGGAGGAAACCTTCACTGCAGATACATCTGACAAAGCATTGATTTCCAGAATATATAAACCCACTCAATAGATGGAGCAAAGAACTGAACAGAGACTTCACAAGTGAGGAATTAGAGATGTCTGAGAAACACCTCAAGAAGTATTCAACATCACTAATCATTAAGGAAATGCAAATCAAAACTACTTTAAGATATCATCTTATTCCAATAAGACTGGCTAGGATCAAGAAAACAAATGATATCAAGTGCTGGAGAGGTTGCGAGGAAAGGGGAACACTCATCCACTGCTGGTGGGAATGTAAACTCGTACAGACACTATGGAAAGCATTGTGGAGAACCCTTGGAAGACTTGGAATGAACTTGCCACCCGACCCAGCCATACCACTCCTGGGCATGTACCCTCAAGTCTTACGCCACCACAGAGATACATGCATCGCCATGTTTATTGCAGCTCTCTTCACAATAGCAAGGAGCTGGAACCAACCTAAGTGCCCCTCAACTGATGAGTGGATAGAGAAAATGTGGTACATCTACACACTGGAGTTCTATGCAGCAGTAAAGAAAGATGACATCACTAGCTTTGCAGGAAAATGGCTGGAGCTAGAGGACATTATGCTGAGTGAAGTAACACCGTCCCAGCAAACAAACGACGAATGGTATACCTCATCTGTGGATGCTAGTGCCAATTACCCAGTTGTAAGTATTTCTTGTGTAGGGCCCCCTGAGCTTTTGTCCAAAGCAGTTGGGCGTAATGCATATTGGAAACAACAACAACAACAACAACAACAACAACAACAGAAAGGACTGCATCAAAGAACTGACTGAAACAGTGAACTGCTCAAAACAGTCATCTTCCTCATGGAGAATATTGAGAAAGACTAAGAGATGAAAAGCGTGTTTGGGTGCTGGAGAGATAGCCTAGCGGTTAAGAGCACCGACTGCTCTTGCAGAGGACCCGGGTTCGATCCCCAGCACCCACATGGTGGCTAAGAACCGTCTGTAACTCCAGTTCCAGGAGAACTCCAGTTCCAGGGGAATCCGAGACCTTCTTCTGACTCCGCAGCATTGCATGACACGGGTGCACAGACCTACATGCAGACAGTACATTCATACACATACAAAAATAAATAAAACTTAAAAAAAAAGAAAAAAAGAAAAGCATGTTTGGCAGAATGCATGAGCTCTGGCGGGGTGGGGGAATGGGTGGGAACACGGGTGTAGATTTGTTAAAAAAAATAAAAATAAATTTATGTGAAAAAAAAAAGGCTAGATGTCAAGAAACAGTACCAGACAGGAGAAAACTTCCTTTGAGTCATTGGCCATGGTAATCCAAGAGGCTCCCAAAATTATACAGGTTATTGCCACAACCCTTGATTTCTTCCCACAACCTGAAAGTAAGGCCCTATTGCTGAAGACAGGAAATACTTTGAAGACTGGATCTTGAGCAATGAACCTGGGTCTGACCTGAATGCCACCACCCCTTAAGGTTAGATCTCATAGCTGAAGAGAGGACTATGTAAGCCACTAAGGGAGAACATCAGTCAATTGTCCAACATCAGCCTCAAGACCAAATATCCACATCAAAGGCCAGCACAACATACAACATCAGTTTAATAGCAGCACTTCTATCTTGGGGAAAATCAGTGGCTAACCAATTGCACTTAAAGCCCACTTAGTGGCAGGAAACTCATGTGTGGTATTGTTAACATAGCCAGATGCACACATCTGGAGAGGTCATAGATCTTAGACAATTCCACAAGGTAGACACATCCCTAGGCCAAGGTAACATTTTACTCACTATAAAAATGTATCCTTGGGGCTGAAGAGATGGCCCAGTGGTTAAGAGTGCCGACTGCTCTTCCAGAGGACTGGGGTTCGATTCCCAGCACCCACATAGTGGCTAAGAACCATCTTTAAGCCAGGCACGGTGGTGCATACCTTTAATCCTAGCACTTGGGAGGAAGAGGAAGGCAGATCTCTGTGAGTTCAAAGCCAGCCTGGTCTACAGAGTGAGTTCCAGGCCAGCTGGGAGACCCTGTCTTTAAAAAAAAAAAAAAAAGAAAAGTATCCTTATATTTGTCTGTAAATATAAGGATACTTCTTTTGTAGCTAATAAAATGTTTCTTTAACCTAGGGATGTGTCTACCTTGTGGAATTGTTTAAGATCTATGACCTTTCCAGATGTGTACATCTGGCTATGTTAACAATACCATACATGAGTTTCCTCCATTGAGTGGGCTTTGGATCCAATTTGTTAGTCTTTGATTTCCCCTAAGATAGAAGAGCTGCTATTGCATCTATGTCGTATGTTGTACTGGCCATTGATGTGGATATTTGGTCTCGAGGCTGATGTTGGACCATCTATTTATGTTCTCCTGAGTGACTTACCTAAATGCTTTTTGATTTTTCATAAGCCATTTCCCATTGCACAATTTGTCATGTTAAACCAAGTCTTTATGTATGAATTTGACAGTCTTATAACTATTTTGGGGGGAGTATTTTTGAGACACGGTCTCCCTTTAGTCTCAGCTAGCTGGAGCTCACTCTATTGATCAGGCTGGCCTCAAACTCACAGAGATCCGCTTGCCTCTGCCTCCCAAGTGCTGGGATTAAAGGCATGTGCCACCACACCTGGCAGAACTCTTAACACAGAAATTCAATCCAATTTATGTTTATTTTGTATAGATAAGATTAGTCTCCTCCTACACTGATGCATACTGAATCATAATAAAATTTAGCTAGATTCCATCAACTTAAGGTATCTCAAATTGCCGCTTTCTTAAACTATGAAGGAATCTCAAAGCTATGAAACTCTAACCCAATGAGACTCTTCTTTTGTGTAATGTAATGGAAAATAATTATAGAATTTTATCATTCCAGTTTTTATTATATTTGGAACACAATTAAATAACCAAGAGAGATGAACATATCTCTCTTCAATCTTAGGGTATTGATAACTTGCAGACATCACCAAAAAATCAATGTACTTTCTCTTCCAATGATATTGTTAGCATAACAACAAGCAAACAATGGAATTCTTACAGTAGTGGACACACAAAGGAAAATATTCTGAATTTAGAGTTAGGAGAAAGAGGATTCTTCTGGACTTCTAATGTTTCACTCAACTAGAACATACTCTGTGATCTAATGAAATCTGTGATAAGTGAACAGGGCCACTGGTAAGTATAAAGGACCGCACATCTCAGGCTTTTTCTTGGTCTGAGACAAAGACCTGACAGGCTTTTCTCCAGTTGGCAAGGCCCCTCTTCTGGCTGACTGGTCCAGACCAGTTTAGGTAAGACCAAGGCCAGCCCTGGATGTATCTCACTCAGTGTGGAGCTGAGGGTAATTCTCACACTCTCTTAGAATCATCCTTCCATGAACGCACCTGGCTCAGTCCATCTTCTGAATGCCTCAGACGCTAATCTTCCCCCCCATCTGAAGCCCTTTTGAGATCTTGCCTGAATTAATAAACTTTAACATTTCTCCCATTGTTCAATCTCATATATTCTGTGTGTAGCATTTGAAACTAATTTCAGAGATGTCTGTGGAAACGTGGTTCTTTCCAATCCTTCAAGGTTCTGTAGCCCAAAGGATCTGTTATTAAAAAGAAGCCTCCTATAAATCAAAACAACCAAAGTGGTTCCTGACCACTTGTGTCCCATTGTATCAAGAGTCCAGGAAACAGAATGCCACATTTAGCAGGTGCACTGCAGCACTGGTGGTGCAGGGTTGTCACTACGCATTCTGGATAGGGAAGAATATATTTGGCACCTAAATGATTGGCTGGGATATCTATTGCTTCTTCACTATTTTGCTACTAAATAAACAATCGGAAGCTAAGCTCTCTCCTATCTAACCATGACTGTAAATGGGCAAGTACAGAAGCAATCAATCATTGTGAATTTGTGGAGGTGTAAAATTCAAGGTCATCCCCTAAGGTAAACCTTTAGATGAGCAGAGGTGGCACCTGTGGTGAGAGTAAGCTATAATGGGTCGATAGATGAGTGTTAGCTGCAGCCTAGAACCATCCGTACTCAAGTAGCCCATGGCTCATTCGTTTTGTGCAATAATTTCCAGGAGCAGAGATAAATCAGAAGCCTAAAGAATGTTTTCCTAGAGAGGACTGAAATGAATGCATCTGAACAATACATGGAGCTTTAATGGATGCTGAAGTGCATAATCCAGAACCCCTGTCCAGGGACCAGCACTCCAAGGACTGTTTCCAAGGTAAGTTTGCCACTTGGACTTGTCTCAGTGCTGGAAAGGCCTTGACACCTTACTGAAATTTTGGTTGCATTTGGACAGCTAAACCAGAGCTCCAGGCGAGAATGACCAAGTCTTCTCCTGAAAACGCATGACAATTCAATTTCTCTCCTTATCTGGTTCTTCCCTTACAAACTTATGGATATTCTTTCTGAAAATATTTCCCACACACCACCTACTTCCCAGGGTCTATATTCTTGGGATCCCAACCTGTAGCATCAATATTATAATACTTTGTAAGTTAATAGGGAGGCACTATTTTATTTTATTTTATTGTTATTATTTTTATTATATATTTTTATGTACAAGATTGTTACTAATCAACTCTAGACCCGTGTCCCCCACCCTACCCTCCCACCCCACCAGAGCTCATGCATTCTGCCAAACATGCTATTCATCTCTTTTTCAGTCTTTCTCAATATTCTCCATGTGGAAGTTGACTGTTTTGAGCAGAAGTTCACTGTTTCAGTCAGTTCTTTGGTGCAGTCCTTTCTGTTGTTGTTGTTGTCATTGTTGTTGTTGTTGTTCCCAATATGCATCACTCCCAACTGCTTTGGACAAAAGCTCAAGGGGCCGAAATACTTACAACTAGGTAATTGGCACTAGCATCCACAGATGAGGGATACCATTCATGGCTTGTTTTTCTGGGACTGTGTTACTTTACTCAGCATAATGTCCTCTAGATCCAGCCATTTTCCTGCAAAGCTCATGAAGTCGTCTTTCTTTACCGCTGCATAGAACTCCATTGTGTAGATGTACCACATTTTCTCTATCCACTCATCAGTTGAGGAGTACTTGGGTTTGTTCCAGCTCCTTGCTATTGTGAAGAGAGCTATGCTTCAGGTGGCCTTGGGAGATCTCCACTATTTTAAATCTTAAGGATGACTCCATGTTTTCATTGGTGCATGCGAATTTTACGAAGTGATGTTTCATTGCATTGTTTTCATACCTCCATAGCAGCTCGTGGATTGTGTTCCACTCCCTATCTTCCTCTTCTCTTCCTCCTCCCCATTATTCTCTTCCATAGACCCAATAATTTCTTCTCTACTTTTATGTTCCTTTTTCTTTTCTCCAAATTCTGAATATGGGAGAAAATATGTGATACCTGCTTCTCTGTCTGGCTTTCTTTATTTAATGTGGTGATCTCCAGCTCCAATTATTTTCCTGAAAATAATACAATTTCATTGTTTTTATGTCTCAGTAAAATCTATTTTCTTTATCCATTTACTCACTGACTGTCACTTGGGCTGATTCTATAATTTGACTTCTATCAACAGTGTATGGTTGTGCAGAGATCTTTTACAATACGCTGACTTTGACTCTTGATTTTATAACCAGAAGTGGTAAAGCTGGATCATTTGGCAAGTCTTTCTGTGCATTTTTTATTCTTAAAATTGTGTCCTGAATTCCTTTGAAGATGAGAATATGCATCGCTTACTATCTGTTGTCACCTTCCTGCTCTGCAGGTCTTACTAGGTCAGCCACTGACTCAAGGCCTCTCAGGCACATTATTTAAGATCTCATTTTAAACCAGCCAGGAAATTGGGCCCAAATGCCAGGCTGGAGACCTTTAAAAATCATGTTAAAGCCATACTAACACAATTTCTGTGACCTTGGTTGTATTTTATGCCTTATTTAAAACTGTCACTTTTTAATCATCTTGATTTTCATTGTTCATTAAAAGACAAATGATAGTATAATAACCTTGATTCAACCAGCCAAACCAAATATGTTGCAAAGCAGTTGCAAAGCTGCAAAGACTTCAAAGCAAATAATAGAAATCAAGTAGAAAGCAAGAAATAGAAATAAAGGAAGCTGGAGCTTTGTCTGATAGCCTTGTTACTGCAAGGATGATTGATGAAGGTAAGTGTGGGCTGACATGGTGTCTACGCTATGCATGAATCAACATGTCCTGATAGCAAGGATGATAGTTTGTAAGGTAAATTAACTCTGGACTTTTAAATGGATGACACGGCAACAGAAGACCCAGGCACTTACATAAAACACCCATAAACCCTTAGCATATACATCTATTTTTTATGGAGACTAACTTGTGGTATATGCTCCAATCCATTATTTTTTATCTCATATTAAACCTTGGATGTTTTGTTGATTTTAGAATTAAAGATCTAGAATCTGGGAGTGGTCTTGCATCATAATTACTATCTGATTTTGCTTTCAACACTATTAACTTGTCCTTGTTCAATGTCTTTGTGTCACACGTGACCACATTACACACGTTGCCCTTCCCTTCTTGGCTCAGCTCCAGGACTTGTCTCCTGCCTGCAGGCTGACAGTATCTAGGCTTAGCTCCCACAAGAAGAGGGGAGGGAAAACCGCAGGAGATCACCCAAGGAAAGGTAGGAACACACACACACACACACACACACACACACACACACACACACACGGAGAGCCGGGGAGGATAGGAACTCCGTTTATTTTCTGTCAGTGAGGTCTATATATTATATTGACTACTGTGCTTTGGGCAAAGAAGTGGGGAGAAAGTGGAAGGGAGGGTGAGCCAACTTGGTTCGAATCGGGGAGCTGCAGAGCTCCAGTTTGTGCAACAGGTAACTAGAGGTGTGACATTTTGCTCAATGCCTCAAGGGAAGGGGTCTGGAACTTTGCAGAGAGAGGGCGAAGCAAGAATCATTGTAATATCCTGAATCTTCCAGCTACAGATAACTCTGAATGCCCACAGAGATATCAGATAACTGGAGATCTCCCGGGACAGGTCTTACAAGTTCTCACTTTAAGCCACACACAAAGTTTCATCCCCACATTAACTGTCTGTTAGAATCTGTGCTTTATTCTGCATGCCCTAAAGCCTCCTGCTCAGGAATTTACAGGCAGAGTGTTACCACTAAGTAAGGCTGAATTGAATTAGAGCTGGAAGAGCGTTCAGAACTCAACTAGCTGAAACTTCATACTTCTGAAATGAAGAGACCTGAGCTTTAAGTGGTAGGAAATAAATTATTTATGGAAGTACCAACCACAAAATGCACTAATTATAATGGAAGCAAATGCAAGAACTCAAAAATATAATTTATTTCCTGTCTGTTTCATACAATTAATTAAATCCAATTAGAAAGTAAATTGCCTGTGATTAATTAAGGGCCACAGCTTATTATAAAGCACTGTCTTTGAGAATCTTGTGATTATAAGTCTTGTCTTACAAACTGCCATTTCCTAAAAAATATTTTTCAGTAGAAAATACAGTGTTTACGATCATTTGCATAGGAAGCAAGGGCTGCTTCTTTCTTTGAAGGATGCACCTGCAGATGAATACAATTCTATTTTGTCTGTGAACTTTGCCCACACATTTTAATTATATTTTTGTTCTGATAGTTGTGACTACTGGGTGAAAACACTTCTTTTGAAATTAAAATGTCTCAATAGTAGTTTTTCTAGGTGATATTATGAAAAAAATTGCATTTTGGTCACAGCTATATTTACCTCTTCCCTGGATTTTTATATTTTTTTGATAAATGATAAATACAATTCTAGAACAGGTTAAATGAATTATAAACAGGAAGAGGCTGGCTTCGTGCCTATGGGCCTCACTTTTGTACAGGACCTATGCTTGGAAGGCCATGTGCCTGTTTTAATGCTGTCACTGTCTTTAAAGTTTTAGTTTTTAAGGAACCCTTCATTTAAACTAAGTAGCTAATCCTGCTTAGGAGTATCATGAAAGGTCATCAAATTATCTTTCCTTCATAATTATAATAAATGTTAAATTTTATTTTCTTTTTAAAACTTCAATTAAGGAATGCTTGAGAGTTAGGATGTCAGGTTGAGAGCTGCTTTCATCTTTTTTATACTTCCTTTAACTTCTTTGAGGGGAATATAAATTTGTCTACTATTCTGATTCTTTTAGAAGATATACATTTGAAGTTTCTATACTTAATTTTTGGAAATTTCATGCAATATATTTTTGACTGTCTTTAGGCCCCCCTCTTTTTTCTATACCCCTTTACCACTGCCACCCAGTTTCATGCACCCCATTATAATCTATCTATCATCTATCTATCTATCTATCTATCTATCTATCTATCTATCATCTATCTATCTATCTAATATAAAATCCTACAGTTCATGCTGTGTCCCTAAATGTCTTTCTATGTAGGTCTATCCACTGGAGACTGGTCAACCTTTAAAAAAGTTTGGTTCTCCCTGTTCCAAAAGCTGTCAGTTGCCTCAGGTAGGGTTGGGGTTTCCTAGCCACTTCTGAACATTTATGCTGGAGTTTGTCTACCTTGAATTTATGTGGGACTTGTGAATGCTGTCACCACTGCTGTCAGTTCATACAAGTAATTACCCAGCTGCCTGGAAAACTGCTTCATTGTGGTTATCCACTCCCTCTGGTTCGTAAAATATATCTGTTCCCCCTTCCACAGTGATCCTGGGCCTTGGGAGGCAGAAAAAGTTTGACACAAGTGTCCTGTTCAGGGAAAAGCACTCTGCAGTCTCTTCTTCTTTGCACATTGGCAGATTGTGGGTCTTTTTGTTAATCACCCTCTACTGCATGAGGAAGCTTCTCTGGTGAAAAGAGATGCATTAATGAGTATAGCATTAAGTCATCAGTAATGAGTTTCATACTATTTATCAGAATAATATTAGTAGGTTCTCTGCTATGGCCTGTGAACTGTTTAGCCACAGATTCCTAGGCCTGATACCAATGTAAGGCATGGGCTCCTTCTTGTGAAGTGAACCGCAAATCCAGTCTGAAAGCTGTTTGTTCCTCCCACTACATCCACGTCCCACTGTACCAGGAGGCCAACTGTAGCTCACAGGAGTCACTAAAGAAAAGAAACTCCTAGAACTGAATGAAAATGAAGACACAAGTTATCAAATTCTATGGGTCATGATGAAGGTAGTCCCAAGAGAAAAATTTACAATGTTAAGTCAGAAAATTGAAGACAGCTTATAAAAATAACTTAACGATGTACCTGAAGTCCTTGGAAAACCAAGAACAAATCAGACCTACAAAGAGCAGATAGGAAGAGATGAATAAAATAAAGGTAGAAATTACTGATATAAAAAAAAATAAAACAACACAAAGAATCAAAGAAACAAGAGTTCATTCTTTGAAAAGCTTAAGAAGACTGACAAATACTTAGCAAAACTAACCAAAAGAGAGAGGACCCAAACTAAGAAACTCAGACATGAAAAAGGAACAATTACAACAGACATTGAAGAAATTCAGAAAAGTATAAGGACATATTTTTAAATATTACATTCCACTAAACTGGGAAATCTAAAAGAAATGGATAAATTTCTAGGCATAAATGGCCCACCACGGTTGAATCAACGGTATAACTAATTTAAACAGACCCTTAACAACCAATAGGTAAATGCAGTAATTAAAAATCTCCCAACTACATTATAGATGACTTTTATCACAGAAAGTCATTGGTGATGAGTATTACATGGAATACTCCATGAGATTGTGGTCTTTCTCTGTAGAAAGCATGACCTTCATCAAAAAAAATGAACATCATTTTGGTCTTTGTGAATTGATCCACAATTAATGGATTTCATAGGGATGATAGAAACTTTGAAAGACTTAGACAAGGGTTTAAAAAGGATAATTATGTGTTAAAAAGATGTTAAAACTAAAAGTTTGCAAATCAAAAGAGAAATTTCTGACAGGTCAGGAAGAAATTACAAAGTACTAGGCTTTGAGTAGGTATTTAGATAAAAATCAAATTCAAGTCTCATTTTAAAAATGGACTGAAGCGGGGCTGGAGAGATGGCCTAGCGGTTAAGAGTGCCAACTGCTCTGCAGAGGACCTGGGTTCGATCCCCAGCACCCACATGGTGGCGGAGAACCGTCTGAAACTCCAGTTCCAGGAGAACTCCAGTTCCAGGGGAATCTGACACCCTCTTCTGACCTCCTCGGCATTGCACGACACGGGTGCACAGACTTGCATGCAGACAGTACATTAAAAAAAAAAAAATGGACTGAAGCAAAATAGCACCATTAGCTAATTAGTAGCAAAGTGAGGAACTTCTAAGTCTACCCAAAATAGCCAGCATTCTGACATTTAAATAATTCGTATTCAAAATACTTAACTTTATAAGTCACTAATGGTAAATAATTTATGTGTAATATGTATTGATGCTGTCCAACATGCTTTGTATCTAACACTAAGGCCAGGGTGGTAATGGGCTGTTATAAAATAAATTCATGACTTTAGATAGAAAAACTTCTGTGTGAATTAATGTGTAGTGAAGCTTTTGAAAAGCTGTATTTACTTCTTTAAAAGTATTTGTGTAAACAATTCATCTTATTTTGCCAACCTATTCTGTGTGTTGATATTGTGTTCAACAATTCTGAATGGCTGTATTCTATGTTAAATAAATGAATTCAGAGAAAAAAGAAATCTCCCAACTAAAATGAGTCCAGAAATATATGAATTCAGTGCAGAATTCTATCAAATCCTCAAAGAAGAACTAATATGAATACTCTCAATTTATTCCACAAAATAGAAAAAGAGGGAACACTCATAAATTCTATGAAGCCAGTGTTATCCTGATACCCAAACCAGACAAAGAAACGGCAAATGAATATTACAGGCTAATGTCTCTGATAAGCATAGATGCAAAAATTCTCAACAAAATACCTGAAAACTGAATGCAAGAACATATAACAAGATTACCCACTAGAGTCAAATTGTCTTCATATCAGAAATACTGAGATAGGTCAATATATGTAAATCTATAAAAATAATCTAACACATAAGCAGACTCAAGGACAGAAACCTTTTCATTTCATTAGATGTAGAAAAAGCCACACCAGGCGTGGTGGCGCATGCCTTTAATCCTAGCACTTGGGAGGCAGAGGCAGGCGGATCTTTGTGAGTTCAAGGCCAGCCTGGTCTACAGAGTGAGTTCCAGGACAGCTGGGGATACAGGGAGACCCTGTCTCAAAAAGACCAAAACAAACAAACAAAAAAAGCCTTTGATGAAAATCTGATGTCCATTTCTGGTTAAAGTCATAGAGAACCTAGGCATACAAGGGGCATATCAGAACATAATTAAGGCAATGTATGGCAAGTCCACAGCCAGCATCATATTTTTAAATTATGTAAACATATTATTTCTACATATAATCAGTAACAAAATAATTCTACATTTTCAGAATGTAAAAATCTTACCTTACCTTGGGCTTTTCTCATCGCCTAAACATATTGTTTTAATCACTATGACCTCTCTTTTCCCCTAGGCAGAATGGTGTGTGTGTGTGTGTGTGTGTGTGTGTGTGTGTGTTGTGAAAATATCATTGATGAAAGCAGCAACATTCAAAGCAATGAATTATGCTGCTTATCTCACAAACAGTGGGTAGGGTTAGGCTGATAACATGATTGTGATTGTGTGTGCTGTTCTGGGAAACTAAGGATCTGAAAGGGAACATTCTTCCATGATAAGACAGGATTCTTCATTTTCCCCATATTCTGCTGAGTGTATTGTTTAAGTAAAGGGATTATACTGTTTGTGGAAGAACAGTCTCTAGAGGGATCAGAAAGAAAAAGTTCTAAGAATTGGCTGGGCTTGCTCTTGGTGTTAAACAACTCCAAAGGTCAGGCTGGCTTTTTTTAGGCACTCCTGGACCTGCACTGTGGCATTACTGAAGCATATTGGCCCAAACAAAGATTTGTCATTGAGCGCGTGCATGCGCACGTGCATGTGCACGTGTGTGTGTGTGTGTGTGTGTGTCTGTGGTATGTGTGTGTATCTATTTGTGCTTATGCTCACCTCATTCTATTATTTGTTCATACAAACAAACAAAGAAAGTAAAACATTCCCAGAATTGAAATCGAGCAGGTATGTTTCTGAAAGTATAACAGGAACTCTCCATGTACTTGTGAACAATAATAGTCTCTGCTTCCTACACATGAGTGTTGGTTTACATCTAGATACAAGTTTGGCCATTCAGGGTTTGACTTGTTTTATTTTTTTAACTTTTTTCTAATGTCTAAGTAACTTGTCTGTGAAGAGTCACTATAAATACATCAGTAAATGTAAAGGAAAAGAGGGCGTGGTAGAATGTAAGGGCTTTGATTGGGGTTAATGGTGAAACTACAACAATGTAGACTGGACACTCATTTGATCAACTTGATTGAACATACAAGCCCCCCCTGCTGGATGGTGGGACCCATGAGCTGTGTGGGTTTGGGCACAACTGCTTGCAAATTGGTTTTGCATGAAGGATGCTTGTACTCACAGATTGTCACTTGTTGTTAAAAAGGAGTGAAGACGGGACAGAACAAAAGGGTAGAGGGGGATGCAGAAAACTTGCGGCAGAGTGCATGATCTGGGATGGGTAGGGGTGGGGTGGGGGGAAGGGAAGGGGATATATGCCTGAACTGAATTGGAAAATGATGTATGAAATACACAAAGCATCAATAAAAAAAAAAAAGAAAATCAACTGTATGTTGATCTATGCACACCCCGAATTTTTTAGGATTTATCAGTCTAAATACAAATAATTTACCTAAGAACCCAGACCAACAGCTTCTAGCATTGACTCCTGATACATAAGAGGCCAAAACTTTCTGTAAAATCCCTAATCCCATTTCCCAAGAGGTTGATGAAATTCCCCAGGGATACTTTCTTATGTTTATTTCTGTGGTATTCACAATACTCAGTTTATATTGCTGCCACTTGCTTCCTTCTTGACCAAGCACAGTAACTTTCTTCTAGAGCCTGCTGACAGCCAGAAGGATGCTGAAGCTCCTCCTCTCCTAGCAGATGCTGTGCATGACAGTTCATTAGCCAGATCCTAAAGGGATTTGTCTAGTGTTTGCTCTGGTTGTTGTGGGACATTATTCTGAAAGCATCAGTTCTCTTCCAGATTATAAAGATGATATCTTCTTGCCTATATAATCAGGCATCTTATATTTTTATCTATTTTATTCAAAGACACATTTTTTTAGGTTTGTTATGTGTCAGTAGATAACATAAAATAGTCAAAATTTGTTTACTATTTCTTACTACATAGATCTTTTGCACACAGGTGTACATAAATGCATATGCCTCACAGCTCCTGTATGAGGCATTATCCTCATGAAACTGAACTTCTGAGTTCATAAAACTAACACATGAGAATCGGAGTTTGAATTCAGACATCTTGAGTCAACACCCCCTGTCTTATACTCTTTATTTACCACTGCGTGTATTTGATTATGCTTGTTGTCCATTTGATGACTTATCCTACATTATCCTCTTGAAGGATTAGTCAATATGCTTTGCTGTTAAGCCAATGGATCTGTTTGGTTTTGTGACTAGGTACCACTGTCTTCTAAGAATATTATGTTTTACTCACTTGGATGGCTTTTCACTTATCTTTGTAGCTGGATCTCATCTTCCAGCATCTCTACAGGTTCAAGGATATGCTTTGTGATTAAGAATCTAAGAGATTAGATGCTCTGATGAATTGAAAGTAGTCAAATTACCATGTCACCAGATAATACAGTAGATCAGCTAAGTGCTGATAACCCACTTCAGAGAGGGTGAAGAACGCCTTGACAGTATAACAACAGCATATCAGAACAATGTCAGTTGAAGTCAAGGAGCCAATTAAGACTACATCATTCAGTAATAAAATTGCTTAGGATAGATAGACAAAGGGTCTTGAGGTAAGACTATCACTAAAGTGGATAAACTAATATCCCATCATGGGTCTGGAGAAATATCCTGAAGTCAATAATGAAAGAATTGAAATTAACATTAACAGCACTATTGTTTCCAGGCAAAGATTTTGTGGAAGAACTACAACATGTGGCTAAAGAAGGCATATATTATTATCTAAATCATGTTGATAAGGATGTCATGTCTCAGTTCTCAAAGTTTCATCTCAAACGCCCTATGTTATAATCAGATTCATATGGTCCTTCAGACTTGTTTGCTGGGATAGTCCTGGAGTGAGCTGAACTGAAATTCAGAGTCTTGACACTCGCTAAATGTGGATCTTCTATTTAAGATGTTTATCTAAATAATTATTGTTTAATTATTTCCTTGGACTGATAATTTCAGAAAAATTCTAATTTTAGGGAATAAAATAAGGGGAAATTTGTATTACTGTGCATTAATATGTAGCTGAAGAAAGTCAAGCCCAACTCCCATGTGTATTCTGGGAAACTGCCCTGTCTATCCTAGACTGAATCCAGGATCCAACAAAGGTGATGGCAATTTTTGTGCCACAAATGAAGTAGGTGTTAGAGCTCCTTGGAGAAAAGGAACAAATACAAAAATATTATTTGGGAATGAGCTAAAATTATTTGTTAGTGGGAAATTAATGGCTTATGAATTGCATGTTCCCTGAAAGGTATAATTATTTCTACTTTGGGTAACATGAAAGGGAATTTGTGTAGTTGGACATTAAAGCAGTTTTAATAAAAGAACATTAATAGTGTTTGACCAAATATTTCTCCTGAGAAAGTAACACAGCCCCATGCCTGTCCAGTGACAGCTACTGGCTCTGTTGCTGCCTGTGCAGAAGAACAGAGTCACACACAATAATAAATTAACATGCTGCCAAGACAGAGACTCTTGTGAGACACTAAGGTATCCATTCATACCAGATATGGCTACTTACAGGTTATTGATATTTAATAGAGTATTTAAATAGAACTGTTCTGAGTATCTAAATTATACCTTATGAAATGGAAACATTTAATTCAGTTCTAACCATTTTTCCTGCACCAAAGTGAGACATTTCAAATTCAGAAACAATCTATAGAGTGCTGTAATGCTCATGTGTGAGTACTGATATCTTAATATCAAATCTATTTGGGTGCTTTCTTATAAATATTAAACAGTCACTACCTTAAAAAATGAATTGCGCTGGATTCAGGGGACACAATGCCAAATAAAGAAACTTACAGCCTCTTGGAGGTTACAAATGTTTAAACTGATTCTTCCAATATACTAGGTGCTCACACGATCAAGGATCACATGTGCCACAGCCACCATGGGGTAGAAATATAAGGGGCTTAGCAATGAGGAAAACCCATAAGGCCCCCCAAGTTCTAGTGTGTTCTGAAGTGTGCCCAGGCCATTCATAAGGGATAAAACAGATCATGGGACTCCATCCCTGAAGTACTTGGTTCATTTAAAGACAGGGGTCCCTGTAGGTGACTACCTGACACTGCAGCATGCCCATGAGGGAAATGGCCTGGCTCATTTTCAGATAAGTCACTTAGACTGTCTGAGCCAGCAAATTGACAGAGTTCAATGTGGGAAAATATTAACCCTAGAGGTCATCGGAACTTGCTGCTTTTTGCCCTTGAAGCCCAAATAAATGCTTCAGTATTCAAAGAAGTCTATCTGCAGGAAAACAGCAGAGAGATTTGAAAGGATTTTGAGTAAAAAGAAAGGTAAAGATAAGAGTATATATGACATATAAAGGCATGAGAGGAATAGCCTACTTAGCACATTGCTGGAAAAGTACATAGCCTCACTGATATCAAGATAGACTACAAAGTGAATAGGAACCAGGTTAGCATATCATGCAGGCTCTAATAGCTGGAAGCAATAGCTGGTAGCATCTTCATAAACTTTACCCTCCCTTCTAGTGTTTTTAAAAAGATGAGGCTACAGAAGATGATGATTAACACAGAAAACCACAAGTGTCCAACATTAGGAGAACAAGAGGCTACAGAATGTCTGTCTCTGAATAGGACACCTATTTCAAACCTCTGTCTCCCAGTGCTCAGGGATCATTACACGAGAGGAGGCAAAAAGATTGTAAGAGCTGTATGTCTGAGGATGAAAACCTATGCTATGCTGTCATTGCCCCATCTCCCCTAGTAAGACTCTTGAAATCCATTAATATCTATAAAGGCCAGCACTGAAAATTCCTCTTCTCATCTATTTGTTAAAGACCTTAGACAATAACAACAACAACAAAATGCTCTTTATGTGGGAAGTTTGCACAAATATATTTTATTTTTATTCATGTTACTAGTTAACTTTTGCAGTGCTGGTGATCTAAACTAGGGATTCATGAATGCTAGCTGAGTATCCCACTGCTATGCTACATCTTTTAGCCCAACAAACTATTTTTTAAATTATTGCTTTTAATTTCTTTAATTTTCACTTTATCTAATATAAATATCATTTTTAAAAAATTCTGCAGTGAATCCATCTGGGCTTGAGCTTTTTTTGTTGGAAGGTATTTATATTACCACTTCGGTCTCATTCCTGGCTATGCACCTGATTCTTTTTAATATTTTATTTATATTTTTTTCATTTTTATGTGAATAAGTGTATTGTCTGAATGTATGGAAGTGCACCCGTGTCATGAAGAGAACCCTGAATTTCCTTGGAACTGGAGTTAGAGACTATTGTTAGCCACCATGTAGGTGCTGGGAATCAAACCTAGGTCCTCTGCAACAGCAGTGTTCTTACCCACTGAGCCATCTCTCTAGCCCCCTCTGCATCTGTTTAAATTATTTATTTCATTTTATTTTAATTTGGGTATGTTGTATGCATCTTGAAATTCATCCACTTCTCTTAGATTTTTCTAAGTTGGTGGTCTTAGCCAGTGCTGGACCCTGAATGCTACAATGCTGACAAGCCTGGTGAGATGCACTCACTGGTACAATAGTGGCATGACCTTTTATGCTCTCTTGATTGGATTCATGCCCAGCTTAATAGAGCAAATTCATTCCTGGCACTGTAAACACGGTCCAAACCCATGGCTAGGGAAGTCATTGGTCTTTGGGGAGAACCTACTGACAGTGTTTTTCTAAATGGTCACAGTATCAAGATCCCTTCAAAATGTTTATCTTTGTATGCAGAGATGTTTACTTGCTCCCAGAATTGCTCAGAGAAGTTTCTTATTGCAGTGAGTAGATGCTAACGAAGCAACACATTACTGTTCAAAGTGCCACAAAGAAGCAACTATGAGTAATCAGCCATGGATGGAGATGGGACAGCTCTAGCTACTCCCTTCCAAAGCTCAGGGAACATGGTGGAGGATGGGGCAGAAGAAATGCGGAGTGCTGTGAAACGGTGTCCTCTGCACATGACATGGCTGCTGCATGCATGAGCTCAAAGTATCTGTCGTTACCTATGCGAGCCAGTTACAAGTTACACAGTGGATTAGGAAGGGCTTGAGCCCCCATCTCCAGCTGAGGAGCTACTGACAGTCAATGGAGAGTCAATTTTCTTTAGGGATGTGACCACTGGTAGATTCTCCACCCCCACTCTCTGGGGATGACCCCAGGTCCATGTGTAAATGGAAAGCAGTAACCAGAAACAGTGGGCTACACTAAATAAATACTTCTTTAAATAAATTAAAAACTTACTTCTCTCTAGGAGTCAAAGAAGGAAATATTCTCACTTGCTTCAATAAGATTTGATTTTTCAAAGGCTATAGTAAGTTTCATTTTCTTTTGTGAATACTTCATCAACAGAAAAAGATATTTAGGACATGAAAATCCTAGCTATCCTAATTTGACCATTATGCACTGGGTACATATACTGAATTATTGAACTGTTTACTTTATTTTTTATTATTATTTTTTGGTCTTTTTGAGACAGGTCTCCCTGTAGCCCCAGCTGTCCTTGAATTCACTCTGTAGACCAGGCTGGCCTTGAACTCACAAAGATCCACCTGCCTCTGCCTCCCAAGTGTTAGGATTAAAGGCGTGCGCCGCCACGCCCAGCCTGAACTATATACTTTAAATATGTTAATCCAGTGATAGTTAATGAAAATATTTAATTCATTTGAAAATGTCTTTTCTGAATGAATTGGTACTTTTTCTCACTCGCCCAAATTTCTGTGGTGTGACAGGTACGCTGACATGGTAGCTCATCAGGTTTGGATTCTTGTGCCTGTGGAATTTGATATGTTCTGGTACCCTCACCTGACAAAAATATGACGAGGAGGGAGCCCAAATGCAGAGCAAAGGCATGTAGCCCACTATGTCATTCCATGATGCATCTCTGGAAAGGATGACATAAATGGTCTTTAGGGTTCTGGATGTTTAAGTTTATGTATCCTTATATTCACAGAGCAGTTGTCGTTTATGTGTTAGTTTACATATTGAAAATACCTGGGCACTAAAATAAGTCACCTCAAAGTAAATAACCCTTGACCAACCCAGGAAGTACATAAAATGATCTGCTTTCTTTTTGCCCTGGATACCCTTCAGAATGCTGTCCTGGGAATCGTACTTTATATATTCCCACAAGGTCATTTCCAAAAGCTCCAGAACTTTCCATCCCACTCCTCTCCTCAGCTTTCTGTAACGTGTTTATCATTCCTCTGCATCTAATTCTTTCCTCTCTAAAATAATGGTAAAGTCTGTAAGTTGAAATGATTATCTACCAACTCACAGAAATAAAAATTTTGATAGAGAAATTGCAAATATAACAATATGCTATTGGACACGGGATTGGGATCCAGTTTTCGGTTGGGCCCTTTCCTGGACCTCTTAAACGATAACCACAGATCACTGTTCACACTGATTATGCAAATCTCTTTCTTAAGTTATAATTGGAATATTCGTTCTTGTGAAATCCTTATTTGGATCCAGGGATTGTTTTTTAATTAATTATGAAACTGTAATGTACAAGTATTTTATCGAGTGTATGGTATTTTAATTTTTTATCAGCCAAGGATAACCAGTACTTGGACTGTCATGACTACAGTCTCTTTTGAGACTTAAGTATGTGTTAGGTAATTGGGGAAACTGCCTTCCTGTTTCTGTGGGAGAAGGAGGCTTTAACTAGACATTTCAGTCCTTTGAGAGGACTAATTTTATCATAGTTGCATGGAAAGGTTCTGATATTTTTGGCTGATATTTGTTCCTATGTGGAATAAAGCTGTTGTGCTGGATAGCTTTGGTGTCAACTTGACACACCTGGGTTGAGGGAGCCTCGGTTGGGGAACTGGCTCCATTGGATTGGCCTGTGGCCACATCTGTGTGTATTGTATTGATTGTTGAGCAGTGACAGTATAAGAAGGCAGGCTGGGCATGAGCCAGAGAGCAAGCCAGTAGAGAGCAAGCCAGCGAACAGCAGTCCTCCATGGCCTCCAGGTTCCTGCCCTGAGTTCCTGCCTTGGGCTCCCTAAGTGATGAAATGTGACCCAGGAGATGTAAGCTGAATAAACCCTTTCCTCCCCAAGTTGGTGTCGGTCAGAGTGTTTTGTCACAGCAATGGAAGACAAACTAGGACAGCTGTCAACCTCATAAATATGTTATAAGCTTTCCTGCCTCCTCTCACAGAACTCTAGACACTTCAAGACTGGCTCTGTAGACTCTCTCAGAAGGCTGGAGTTGTACTGCCTGGCTGTGGGTTTAGCATGATTCTCAGATTCCCCAGTCTTACTCTATATTTTGATTCCTTTCCAATGTTGCTTAGTTCAGAATTGGGAGATACAGTGGTCAAACCACTCTTTAAGTGGTAAATCCCTAGTACCAGACTCTTGGCTCAGTGTTTCATCTGTATTGTCTCATTTTATTGTTACCATGGCCGTAAGATGTGGAAAGTACTACTCTCACTTTAAAAAGGATCAGAATTTTAGCAACTTGTCCCACCTACAAGTGGAAGAAAATTTTGGCCCATGCATGTTGCATTGTTTGCTTTTCTTTGTATGGTCACCTCTCAAATAGTCAACC
Organism: Rhizomys pruinosus; assembly: GCA_009823505.1. Classification (NCBI taxonomy): domain Eukaryota; kingdom Metazoa; phylum Chordata; class Mammalia; order Rodentia; family Spalacidae; genus Rhizomys; species Rhizomys pruinosus. The sequence goes on from VZQC01014537.1 coordinate 3,692,783, forward strand.
TTAAACTGTGTTGTCTGGTGTCATGCGATTTTAACTTAGGCTAGATGGAATTCTGTTTATGTATTCTCCTATCTCTTCATATTATTTATGTTATTTCCTCATGTTTCATGTGTCATTTACTTACTAGACAAAATTCAGTCACTAAAATTTGCCCATGTATTATATTTCTAAAGGACAGGAGCACTATTTTTAATTTTATGGTTAATGAACAGTATCACCATAAGCATTATTTCATATGTCTCTTAGTAAATAGGTAGGTTCCTTTTTACTAAGTTTCATTCTACTACTTGCTAAGACTTAATCTTTAGCCTTCTAACTGTCCATCACATAGAGTGAACAACAGTATATTCTTGGGGTTTTATTTTTAATTTCCCACATGGCCAAAAAAGATAAGCACCTTTTTGTGTGATTATTAAGCTATCTTGTTTTCCTAGTTTATGAACTTCAATTTAGATCTCCTTGGATAGATTATTCTTCTAGACCTCTCCTGAGTGCATTTCCTACTGATTTGTAAGAATGCTTTAATGGAGCCTTCTGTGAATTGTGTATGTTACAAATGTCCCCAACCAGAGCCTCGTTTGCCATGTTACTCTTATACTATTTCTTATCTTTTGATGAAAAGTTTACATTTTATTGTAATCAAGTTTTTATTATTATTGCATTAAAAAAACAAACCAAACAAACAAAAAAACTTCACAACCACCTGGCAGCCATGTTTCCATCAATGGACAGCCCTGGCCAATTCTGAAGTAAATATGTCCTGGAGTGACCTTAAACCTGGTGTGCCTGTCGTTTATCTGGGGTTCATTCCTGCATAGATCCAACATATATGCATCCTTTTTTCTTTTCTTTTTTTTAAATTTTTTTTTAATTTTTTATTTATTTCTGTATGTGTATCAATGTACTGTCTTCATGCAGGTCTTTGCACCCGTGTCATGCAATGCTGCGGAGGTCAGAAGAGGGTCTTGGATTCCCCTGGAGCTGGAGTTCTCCTGGAATTGGAGTTTCAGACGGCTCTCGGCCGCCATGTGGGTGCTGGGGATCGAACCCGGGTCCTCTGTAAGAGCGGTCGGCGCTCTTAACCGCTAGGCCATCTCTCCAGCCCCACATCCTTTTTTCTATCAAGCAAAATAAGCCTCCCCTCCCCCTTGTTTCCTTTCTATGTGGTGTGCTGGTTATGAAAACATGATGACTTGAATTTGATCCTAAGCATCCATGTAAAGGCCAAATGGGATCATAACACAGTTATAACCTCACTGCGGGGAGTGTGGAGAGAGGTTTATCCTTAGAGCTTGATGGACAACCAATAGGGCTGAATCACTGACCTCTAGGTTTACTGAAAGTCTGTGTTTCAATAAAAAAGGTGAAAAGTAATAGAGGAAGACAATCTGTTGGTTTCTGGCCTGCTCACAGATGTGCACACTGACAGAAGAACACCCACCTATCTACACAAACATGTACACATGAATGTACCACAGGTACATATATCCCCTGGAACTGGAGTTATGGGAGGTTGTAGGCCACCATATGGGTGCTGGGAATAAAATTCTTCACCCACGAACCATCTCTCCAGCCCTGGATTTCAAATGCCCTGGAATAATGAAGAGAGGACCTTTGTCCTCTTATGTATATATGAGGGTTTTTTTAATTGTCTTTTTGAGACAGGGTCTCCCTGTAACCCCAGCTGTCCTGAAACTCGCTCTGTAGACCAGGCTGGCCTTGAACTCACAAGGATCCACCTGCCTCTGCCTGCTGGGATTAAAGATGTGCACCACCACGCCCAACTCTATAGTTCTTAGTTGTTAACATTTTGTGGGTCTTTGTTCATTTGAAGACTAGATAATAAAGTCCAAAAGAACTTTATGATTCCTTCTTTACCTTTCCTGTAGGATGTTTTAGAAAACTGGGTCACATAGGTTTGCTATACAGCTCAGTTCGAGCCTATTAATAGAGGCTTGTATCATAAAGCCAGTTTACTGTAGGACTATTTCATACAGAAAATCGTGAAGACAAAATAGAAGTGACTGGAGTTACTTAAATCTTTACCAAAACCAATCATTAACATCAAAATGGGAATTTTTACAAGTAGTATTATCGTATACAATAATAATATATAAATCAAACAAACAAACATAATACTTCTTGTGGGATTGATCCTTAAAAGAACAGAAGCAAGGAGTTAACGGGCCATCAAGTCAAAATCATTTTTAGGTTTTTAAAGTAATAGTTTGCAATTCAATACACATGGAACTGGGTTTCATAAAGACATTTTTGTAAAAGTACATAATATGCTTTGAGCATATCCCTCCATTCCCCATCTTCCTTTTCCTCCTTCCTCCCTTCTATTAGCTGCCTTTTCTCCCTTGGGCAGATTAGTTTCTATTTTCATGTCACACACACACACCTGTGTGAGTGTGTGACATGAATATAGAATATATATTATATATAGATATAGATATAGATATAGAATATATATTATATCTATATAGAAAATATATAGAATATATATTATATATATTTTATATATAAAATATAATATTTATATTATATATAAATAGATATATAAATATATATCTATTTATATAATATCTATTTATATATATTAATATATATTTATATATATATATATTTGGAATATCTTCCTTTTTTTTTTTTTTAATTAGTTTTTTATTGATGGCTTTGTGCATTTCATACATTTTTTCCAATTCAGTTCAGTGCTTATTTCCTTTCCCTCCCCCTCACGTCGCACGCCCAGTCCGCGTCAATGGCTTCTGCCATAAACCGATGTCCTGCTCTTTCTCTGTTTTTTTTTTATTTTTTAGCTATAAGTGATGAATCCTGGTCAGCATCCTTTCAGCAAAACGCCCATGCAAGCAAGGCTGGTTGTGCAAAACCTGCAGCCCCCACCATGCCTCAGTGGGGGGACAGGTTGTTTGTTAAATCAAGTCCAAAGTTGAATTCAAAAATGAGTGTCCAGACTACAATTGCTGTAGTTTCACATTCACCCCAATCGCAGCCCTTACATTTACCACACCCCCTCTTCTTCCCTAGTTGGTTCCCTGGACTTAGAAAAGAGGCACAGTTTGATGAGAAGCAAAACAGTCCCACTCTCTCTGGAGCTTGTTGACTTGGACATCTGGTCAATTTCTGGCTGTTTCCTTTCATGGGCTGACAGTTTGTCCAGGAATAACCCTTTCGATCCTACTAATGAGAACAAGAATTTAGATATATAGGTATTTAAGCACAGCACCATAGTCATGTAGGACTGACCTTAGCATAGACAACATGTTTGGAGATATGTTAATCCATGAATTACAATTTTCTCCCCCTGTTAAATATGACAGGGCTTACTGTGGCTTATAAAAGCGTCCAATAGACGCTGTAGAAGGAATGGTAATGCTATAGTGGGCATACAGCCATTACCGCCGGTTATTTCTCCAAGGGGAGCCAATAGCCAATTAGATTTGGATATACAGACATAAGGCTACCACTGCTGCACAGTCATTTCCAGGCAGGTTAGGTGTAGGTGGTGCTGACAGTGGAGTCTTGCTTGACTCCAGAAAGGGAGACCCATATTGCTTTATTGGTTAGGTGGCCTTTGGTAACACTTCTGGATTCAGAGGCCATCCTGTACACTGCATGTGTGGTCTCAATACATCCTCCCAATGTTAACGTCAGGTCTTTTCGGCAGGGTCTTATGCCCTCTCCTCCTGTAGGTATCCCAACTTAGAGGAAAGGAGCCCTTACCTTTTGTGGGGCCCTGGATCCACTGGCAACATCCACCCGGTAGAACAATCCATTGCTGAATGTCAGAGCTCCTGTAATTAATATATTTTGCCTGAGTGCATAGCCCAAGGACTTTATTTTTATATTTGGTTCTGAACAGGAAGTAATCCCTTCCACAGTTCCCATGTCCAGTAGTCAATTAAAAAGATCAGTTTTAACAACACGGTTTTTAAGATACCTCTACAGTTAGTTTCTCCACTTACATTTGAGCGACCTCATCTTGTACATTTTCTCCTTGTTTCTTGTTGGGGAAGGCAAGAGTCTCTCATATCAGTAACCTTTGCGGAGCCCCTAGAAGATAAGTTCATTAGACTGCATTATAACAATAGTTGTTACTGTAGGAATCCAAGGTTCGGTGTTTATGCACATCCTGAGGCTTTCTTCCTTTGAATGTTCAGCACGGGTAGCCTTTCCATTGTCTCTCGTTTTGGTACATCCCCCTCAGCGAGACGGCTGTAGGTGCATTTTCCAGTCGCTCAGTCTGCCTTACCGGTTGTTACTAAACTCTGTCCTGATGGAACAACTAATCTTTTTTCTCACTCAACGTTAATTTTGTAATACCTGTTTTCCCTCCCAATATACTCTGTAGCAGTTTGAATGAAGGTTTGATGAAAAGGTGTTTAATGTCTTTCTGTATCCGCTTCGCCACCTTTTTTTTTAAGGCGTATGGTCTCCTAGAGCAGTTGTATTATAATATGCTATAGGGTGGAGTCAAGGCACAATTTTCTCAAATTACCCATGTGTTGTTTGGGGTTGACTTATATGATTAATTGGGAAGCAAAACTTAATGTTTACGTTAATCTTTAAAGAGAATGCTACAAGGTGATGACTGTACAACAGAGAAATTATAGAATCATTTGTATAGTGTCAATCCCAAAGTTCTTGCTACAGATTAGAGGTGATAAACAATGTGGGATAACAGCGAATTATATCTCATTTAATATCAAAGATGCATTCCATTACATTTTTATCATTCTGTAACCCAATGTTGTTTAATATACACTGTTTAATTTTACTTTTCTAAGTCCTAAAAACACCATTGTCCTGTAGACAGTGCTCTAGGCGGAAACTGGGTACTTGCTGACTCACAGTCAATTAAATATGCCTAATCAAATACATACAACCACGTGTCCCTCCCACCCCATCCCCCCTTTCCAATTCACGATTTCAGTCCATTTTCTGATGCATCTTTTCTGTTGTTCTTTTACTATGCCCCCTACTCCATGAGAAATATTTTATATCTGGGTTTGTTGGTACTAGCATCCACATATGAGGGACACCGATTTGTCGTTTGTTTTCTGGGACTGTGTTACTCCACTCAACTTAACAAAATGTCTTCCAGCTCCATCCATTTTACCCCCTGCAAAATTTCACAGATGTTGTTCCCTCGTTACTGCTGGCATAGTATCCATTGTAAAGACATGTACCACATTTTCCTTCTTATCCACTCTGTCATGTTGAGGGGCACTCTGGGCTGGTTCAGGCTTTTGCTATGTGAACAGAGCTGCCAAAACAAGCTGTGGCTGTTAATCTTTGCAGTAAGTTGTGTCTTGGGGGTATATGTACCCAGGAGTGGTATGTACTGGTGTCAGATGGTAAGTCTCTTTAGAGTCCTTCCAGGGTTTCTCCTACACTCGAGCTTTCACATAGTGGCTGTAAATAGTTTACTTCCCACTTCAGCAATGGATATAGGAGTTGTGTCTTCCCCCTCGGTATCTTCATTCCTGCCTACAGTCGTAGAACGTGGTACATCTCAGAGAATGGGTTGATTTCATTTTCATGTGAACTTAGCTCCAAGATACTAGTCTAGAAACCTTGCATAGCTAGGTGTTATTCAGATGTTATTATCTTCTAATATCAGAATTGACATCTAATCTGCCACTTACTCCTGCCTCGTGTGAAGTCTCTAGTTCAGATCTTTGCTCCATCTTTTTGAAATGATTCATTTTGTTTTTCTTTCTTCTTGGTTTTTTGAGTAGCTTGTGTACTCTGGAATTAATGCTTTGTCAGATTGTATCTGCTGTGAAGGTTTCCTCCCACTCTGTGGGTCTTCTCCTCACTTCCTTTATTGCTTCCTTTGATGTACAGAAAAGCTTTTTGAGTTTAATGAGGTCCCATTTGTCAATTGTCGTCTTTAATTCTTGTGCATGCTGTTCTGTTTAGGAAGTCCTTTTCCTATCCTATGTCTTGTAGTCTGCTGCCAAGTTCTTCTTCTATCCACCTCCAGAGTTTGGGTTCACTTGAGTCTTTGGCCATCTGAGTTGACCTTTGTACAAGGTGAGAGGTAGGGTTTAAATTTCATTCTTCTACAAGTGGTGATCCAGTTTTCCACACCACTGCCTGAAGATGCTGTCTTTCTTCCATTGTGTTTCTTGGCCCCCTTGTCAAATATGAGGTGGCTGAAATTGTATGAGCTCAGGTTTGGTTCTTCAGTTTTATTCCATTGGTCAACTGGTCTGTTTTTTTGTGCCAGTACCAGGCTGTCTTTATGACTATAGCCCTATAGTATAGTTTGATGTCTGGTATAGCGCCCCCTGTATTGCTCTTTTCACTCAGGGTTGCTTTGGCTATTCGGGTCTTTTTTTTTTCAAATGAAATTGAGATTATTTTTTTCCAGGCCTGGTGAAGAAACTCTTGGGGATTTCTGATTGGGATTGCATTAAATCGTACACTAGTTTGGGTAGATGGATCATTTTTAAGTATATTTATTTTTCCAATCCAATGAGCATGGGAGGTTTGTCCATCTTCTGATGTTCTGTCCTCAATTTCCCGTTTTCAGGGGTTTAAAAATTTTTGTTGTAGAGATCCTGTGGTGTCCTTTTGGTTAGGTTTGTTCCTAGGTATTTTATTGTTTTTGAGGCTATTGTGAGTGGGAAGGTCTCCTTGTAGTCCTTCTTCAGTTGCTTGTTGTTGGTGTAAAGAAAGGCTACTGATTTTTCTAGATTTATTTTGTATCCTGCCACTTTACCAAAGCTCTTAATCATTTCTAGGAGTTTTCTGGTGGAGTTCTTAGCATCCCTTAGGTAGACAATCATATCATCAGCAAAAAGGGATAGCTTGATTTCCTCTTTTCCAATTAGAACTCCTTTAATTTCCTTTTCTTGCCTTATTGCCCTAGCTAGGGTTTCTAGCACTATATTGAAGAGGAGTGGTGACAGGGGGCAGCCTTGCCGAGTTCCTACCTTCAAGGGAATGCTTCTGTCATTTCCCCATTTAGGATGATATTGGCTGTGGGTTTCCTGTATATGGCTTTGATTACATTAAGGAATGATCCCTCCAATCCAATTCTCTCCAGGACTTTATATTTATATAAATATATAAAAATATATTTTATATTTATATAATATATATTTATATATATTAATATATATTTATATATATATATTTGGAATATCTTCCTTAAATGAACCACAAGTGCTATATCTGATATACCAGGAGCATTTTAAAGGACAGAGAAATAGAAGTTCATTAATATTAGTGAGTAGATTTAATAAGATTTGGCTTTTATTGATAATTGTCTAATAAATATTAATATACATGAAAATTCCATCCAAGCTAGCTTTCATTATAAATAGGTAGCAAATATTCAGAGCACTGTGCTTCTGTGTTCCTGTGACCATAATACCTAACAGAGAAATTTACAAGAAAAAAGATTTACTTCCTTCACCATTTCAGAGGGTTTCCTAGAAGGCAAGGTAGAGGGGCATCCCCCATGGTGATAATGCACAGTGGAAGCTATTCACATCATGATAGACCAGGGAGCAGACAGTGAGGTTAGAACCAGGGACTGCTCACCTTCAAGAGCTAATCTCAAGTGAGCTACATCTGTGAATGAGGACCTATGGTCCAGTTTCTAGAGCTTCTCAAAAATAGAGCCACCTGCAAAGAACAAAGCCTTCAAAACATGAACATAGGGAGACAGTTCATCGTATAGTTTCTACCACCTCAAAAATTTGAAAGTTTAAGTTTCATATAAATCTCAATGTAAGTAACATTTTTAGGCCAAGAAGAATACAAAAAAACTGATTCCTGGAATCAGTTTTCCAATACCTATTGTAGAATCTTGCTTCCCAGTAACAAGGTGCAATGTATGGAAATTTTGACTGACCCTTCAGCCTCCCTGGTATGTGGTCCAGGACACACCATGAGAATCAAAAGAAACTCTGTTCACTGTATTGTCATAAGCAGTGATGGATACAGACTCCCTGCTGCTTCCTTCATAAAGAAAGCCCTTGTTCAGCCTGAAATGCCAAAGTGACTTTTTTTTTACTGTTGCTACACAGAAAGAATCATAAGCTGTAATTTACAGAGTAGCCTATTCCTTTACTTCTACCAAATTAAGTGTCTCGACATAGAAAAATCTGGGCACAGAGCATTATACTCTAATGTCTGTCTCTACTCAGTACTCCCAGTAATAAGTCTATCTTCCCTGTTTTCTTCCAAGCCCCTTAGGAAGCAATCCAAATGATACAGACCTTTATTTCTCTTCATGGAGAAGCTCAATTCAGACCACTCTCCCAAGCAAATGAATAAGACTAAGCATCCTGTTTGTATCCAATACATCAATTTGTTCGTGTTCAGTGTTGTCATAGATGTAGTTCAAATCACCCCCCAAATTTTTCCAAAATACCTATATGTAGCTGACATCTTTAAAGATTTAGGTTATTTTCTGGGTGGACCCAGACATACGTACTACTGGAAAATCAGCAGGTTATTCATATATACACCTAAATTTTCAAGACACTACTTAAATGTTTATAGCATCTGAGTATGCTGAGCAGGTCACTGGGTTCACCTTGGTGCTCTACCAAAAAAGTCTTCTAAGACCGGGGTCATTACAACTCTCAGACATTCTCAAATGTTTTTCTCTTGTTGCTGGCAGACATATTCAAATGTTTGGTTCCTTTGACAGGGACCATCTCCCCAGCCCTTCTCCCTTTTTGGATGCTCCAGTGTAGATCGTCTAAAACACCGTAAATCATGACTTTCCAGGGCTAGATTCCATAGATTCCATGATATAACACTGTCCTCCCACATTCCTGTGTTGAAACTTAGCCACCAATGTAGTGGTATTAGAGGTGAGGTTTTAGGAGGTGGTTGGGTCGAGAGAGTTCTCTAGGAGTGGTGGAGAAAGACTTGACCTATGTGTTTCTGTTAATCCAACAATTATAAGCTTGCTTCAAAATAAGTTCAACTTGAAAACTGAGCCTTAGGGCTATATTTCCCAAGGTACCACATTAAGTATCTGACCCAAATCTCTTGGAACATAGCAAGATTTTACAATTGTAAAATATGAATTCTTCAAGGGAACACTGGAAGCCACTTGAACAGTTGAACTTGGGCATTCAAGTAATAAGCTCATGTAATTTTGATAGCTGTAGTCCAACTATCATATTGACCACTTTTCTTTTTTCTGTAAAAAAAATTCACTTCCACTTTCATCATTCATTCAACAAATGTTTATTAAATGTTGTTTTGAGTCAGGTGCTCTGTCATAGAAAGGCTTCTTTTTTAACTGTTTTGCTTTAATATTTTATTTATTATTTTTATTTCATATGTGTGAGTGTATTGCCTGCATATATGTAAGTGTACCCATGTCGTGCAATGTCTGTGGAGTCAGAAGAGACAGTTGGTTTCCCCTTAAACTAGAGTAGGTGCTGGGAATCAAACCCAAGTCACCTGCAAGATCAGCTAGTGCTCTTAACTTCTAAGGCATCTCTCCAGCCCCACAGAAAGGCTTCTCACCCCCCACCCAGAACACTCATAGCACTGCTCATACATACACAGCTATTCATCTAGACTTTCCTTTATTTCTCTATCTCTTGGTTTCATTACATTTTCAGGTCCTGCTCAAATTTCACTTCTCCATGGAACATTTAGTGATACTTCAGACACCTTTAATCTTATCCTATTTCCATGACTCTTGTGTTTTATTTAAAGGTTGTCATATTCTATGTTGTCTTTCCATTTTAAAGTGTGTGTGTGTGTGTGTGTGTGTGTGTGTGTGTGTGTATGTGTGTGTAGTGTATGCACTTATAGGTCTATGTGCACATAGGGGCTCACACATGGGGAGACCTGAGGTCAACACCTGGTACCCTCCCACAATGGTTTTTCACCTTTCTTTTTAGACAGGCTCTCTCACTAAACTTTAAGCTCATTGATTCAGATTGGTTGACCAGCAAGCCTCAGGGATCTGTCTGACCTAAGCCCCGCCCCAACCCTGGTGCTGAGGTCCAGGTGCACACTGCCATTCCTGGCTTTTGTGCGGTTCTATGGATCTGTAATCGGCTCCTCATGCTTCACAGTAAGCAGTTACTGACAGAGTCTATTCCTCTCTGTTTTAAAAGTGGTTCTTGCAAGATTCAGTGGCAGATACTTATAATTTCAGCAGTTGGGATAAGCAGGAGGATCTGGAATTCAAGGTCATCTATGGCTACATAGAAAGTTTGAAGCTATCGTGGCCTACATGAGAACCTGTCTCAAAAGAAGCAGCAAGACAAGGACGAGGAGGGTGAGAACGAGGACAAGAAAGAAACTATCTCTTTTCCAGATGCAAGGAATTTTGTTCATGTTCAAATGGAGCATAAAATAACCTGTTATGCTCCTTAAAGATCTAATAAATTGTCACTAAACTGTATTAACACCATACTTCTCTGAAATACTCAAGGAACTCTTAAAACTGAATAAGAAAAAAAAAAAGCACCAGATTAAAAATTGGGTCAAAGATCTCAATAGCATTTAACCAAGGAAGATACACAGACAGCAATTATAGATGGTTCCACTTCATATGTCATGAGGGAAATACAAACAACAGTGACATACATCTACATACTTATTAGAATGCTCAAAATTTAGAATTCTAATAGCATTAAATGCTGAGGAGGGCACGAGGCACCAGGAAGCTTTTTGCTGAAGGTAATACAAAATGATATAGTGGAAGACGCTGGAATTTTCTTTCAAAGTTGAACATATTCTTACTAAATGACTTAGTAATCATACTCCTTGATATTACCAAAATAGCGAAAACATACATATGAAAACATATGCACTTAAATGTTTATAGCAGCTTATTTATAGCTGCCAAAATGTGGGTGCAATCAAGATGCTCTTCAGTAGTAGAGGAGATGAATTAACACATCCAGACAATAGAACATCATGAAGGCATTGAAGGGCACAGGAGAAGCTTAAATGCATATTATTAAGCAAAATGAGCCAATTTAAATAGTCTGTGCACTGTGTGACTCCAACTCTGACATTTGAGAAAAGAAAAAAACTTGCAGAGCTAGTTAAAAGATCAGTGGTTGCCAGGAGCCTGAGGTGAGGGAAGGGATCACTGTGTGGAACATCCAGTATTTTTAGGGAAATGAGACTATTATTCATGATACAATAATGGCTGTATGTCATTTGTCCAAATTCACAAAACCCACACCGGAGTAAGCTGTGGACTTTGAGTGATAAGGATTCAGCTATATAGGTTCATCAACTGTAACAAACACACCACTTTGGTAATGGATGCTAAGGGAAAGCTGTGCAGGTTTGGGGACAGGGAAAATACAGGAAATCATTGTATCTTTTACTTAACTTTGTTGTGAATACAAAAACGAAGTTCATATATTATAAACTAAGACAGTAAATGGAATGTCCTCAAATAAATCTTTTCGAGTTGTTTGCAATTTTGAACCATATTATTTTTGTATCTAAAAAAACCTAAAGTCAATGATAAGAGGGGAAAGAAAATAGAAACCTGAACAAGTGTCAGATAACTGTGAGAATTTTTTTTTCTTTTTCTTTCTTTTTATTAATTTATTTTTTTTTATTTTTTAAGGGATTCTAAAATATAATGACACAGTTTTTTGCAGATAACATTGATGTTACTCAGTATGTCATACAATTAGGTAATTGGTGCATTTTGCAAGTATCTATGTCCAAATTTTGAACAACCCGAGGTTCCCATAGACCAGTTGGAGAAGCTTGTATGCATAGGCATGTTGATCAATCAGGAGTCCAGACTATATTCCTATAGTCTCATGATTCACCCCTATCTCTCCACAGCCCTTACAATCTACCACGTCTCCTCTTTTGCAGTTTGTTCCCTGGGCTTTTGGAAAGGGGCACAAGTGGGTGAGAAGAAAACAGTCTAATTTCTTTGAAGTTGTCATTTTGGACTCCAGTCTGTTCAGGTTGTTTCCTTCATGGATTGACAGCTTTCCCAGTGATACCCTTTTTAGTCATACTAACAAAGCACAAGCTGTTGGATGTACAGGCATTTAAGCAATACCACTTATTATGTCAAGCTAAGCTGTGAGCATAGACACAGATGCTTGGATGGTATGCAAATCCACAAACTGTGGTTTTTCTATCAAGGGTGACAAGTTCTTATTGTGGCTTATAACATCGCCTAACCACTAGAGAACATAGAAAGAAATAAAAACATTCCTGGAATTGAATGACAATGATAATACAACACGGCAAAACCTATGGGACACTTTAAAGGCAGTCCTAACAGGGAAGTTTATAGCTCTAAGTGCCTACATTAAAAAAACAGAAAGAGTGAATGATCTAACACTACAGCTAAAAGCACTTGAGAGGCAACAACAGATGAACCCTAAACGCAACAGACAGGAAGAAATAACAAAAATCAGAGCAGAAATCAATGAAATAGAAACAAAGAAAACAATACAAAAAATCAATGAAGCCAAAAGTTGGTTCTTTGAAAGAATAAACAAGATAGACAGACCTCTAGCCCAGTTAACAAAAAGAAAGAAGGAACAACTCCAAATCAATACAATGTGTGATGAAAAGGGAAATACACAACGGACAAGGAAAAGATCAAGACTAATATATGGGAATATTACCAAAACCTATATTCTACCAAGTTTAAAATCTAGCAAATGGATGAATTTCTGAAAGTCCTTGGAATCACCAAAGCTTGGCCAAGAGGAGACCAGCAGCTTAAACAGACCCATAACATATGAAGAGAATAGAGGATGTAATAAGAACCTCCCAACTAAAAAAAGCCAGGCCAGACGGTGTTTCACAGCAGAATTCTATAAAACATTTCAAAAAGACCTACACCATTATTTCTGAAACTGTTTAGAAGTATACATCAGAGGGAATCTTCTCCCAAATCCTTCTAGGAAGCCAACATCACTCTATACCAAAACCAGGAAAGACAGAAACTAAAAAGGGAATTATAGACCCATCTCCCCATGAACACAGATGCCAAAATTCTAAACAGAATACTGGCAAATCGCATACAGACCCACATCAAGAAGATCATCCATCATGACCAAGTTGGATTCATACCAGAGATCAGGGATGGTTCAACATATGAAAATCAATAAACATCATCAAACAAAAACGAATCAAAACAAAAACCACACCACATCGCAATTGATGCTGAAAAAGTCTTTGACAAAATCCAGCGATCCTTCATGCTTAGTCCTAGAAGGAATTGGATTGGAGGGATCATTCCTCAATGTAATCAAAGCCATATACAGGAACCCACAGCCAATATCATCCTAAATGGGGAAAGACGGAAACATTCCCTAAAAAAGGTAGGAACTCGCAAGCTGCCCCCTATCACCACTCCTCTTCATATGAGTGCTTGAAACACTTGCTAAGAGCAATAGGCAAGAAAAGGAATTAAAGGAGTACTAATTGGAAAAGGAGAAGTCAAACAATCCCTATTGCTGATGATATGATTTGTTTATTAAGAGATGCAAAAAACTCCACCAGAAAAATCCTAGAAACGATTAACAGCTTCAGCAAAGTGGCAGGACAAAAATTAACCTTAGAAAATCAAGGCCTTTCTTTAACACCAAGAACAAGCAACGGAGAAAAATTCAAAGAGACCTTCCCACTCACAATAGCCACAAACAATAAATACCCTAGAACAAACTAACCAAAGACACCAAAGACCTCTACAACAAAAATTTATAAACCCTTAAAGAAAGAAATTGAAGAGAGAACTCAGAAGATGGAAAAACCTCCCATGCTCATGGATTGGGAAAATTAACATTGTAAAATTGTCCATTTTTACCAAACTCTTGTATTGATTTAATGCAATCCCAATCAAATCCCCAAGAGTTTCTTCACAGGCTTGGAAACAAAAAAGTTCTTAAATTCATTTTGGAAAACAAAAGACCCGAATAGCCAAATCAATCCTGAGTGGAAAAGAGCTACACAGGGGGATCTCTTACCAGATTAAACTATACTACAGGGCTATATCATAAAAACAGCCTTGGTACTGGCACAAAAAACAGACCTGTTGACCAATGGAACTAAACTGAAGATCCAAATCTGAGCACATACAATTTCAGCCATATCTATTTTGACAAGGGGGCCAAAAGACAATGGAGAAAAGACGCATCTTCAGCAAGTGGTGTTGGGCAAAACTGATCACCACTTGTAGAAGAATGAAAACTTTAAACCCCTACCTCTCGCCCTGTAACAAAAGTCACTCCAGATGGATTAAAGACCTCAACGTGAAACCCCAAACTCGAAGTAGATAGAAAAAAAGTTGGCAGCAGACACAAGACATAGGGTAGGAAAAAAAAGACTTCCTAAACAAGACAACAGCTGCACAGAGTAATTAAGGTCGACAATCTGACAACATGGGCACTCATCAAACTCAAACGCTCTGTACAGGACAAAAGAATAATCAATAAGGAAGAGAGAATTCCCACAGAGTGGGAGGAAACCTTCACTGCAGTAACATTGACAAAGCATTGATGTCCAAAATATATAAACCTACCAAAACAAAGAAAAAGAAAAAAAAAAAGAAAACAAACGAATCCGAAAAAAAAAAAGAGAAAAGAACTGAACAGAGACTTCACAAGGAGGAAGAGGAAAGGGTATAGAGATGTCTGATGCAAAGCCGACTCAGAACTGCTCAACATCACTGAATCATTAAGGAAGGAAATGCCAAATCAAAACACTTTAAATATCATCTCATCCAGTAAGATTGGCTAGGATCAAGAAAACAAATGATACCAAGTGCTGGAGAGGTTGTGGGGACAGGGGAACACTCATCCACTGCTGGTGGGAATGAAACTACAGCCGTACAGCCACTATGGAAAGCATGTGAGAACCCTGGAAGACTTGGAATGAAGCTTGCCACCCGACCCAGCCATACCATCCTGGGCATGTACCCTCAAGACTTCACCCACCACAGAGATACATCTACGGCCAGGTTTAGTTTCGCTCTTTCACAATAGCAAAGAGCTGGTGAGCCAACCTAATTCCCCCTAAACTGACGAATGGATAGAGAAAATGTGGTACAATCTACACAATGGAGTTTCTATGCACGCAGTAAGAAAGACGACATTACGAGCTTTGCAGGAAAATGGCTGGAGTAGAGGACTCATGCTGAGTGAAGTAACACAGCCCAGAAAAACAAACGACGAATGGTATCCCTCATCTGTGGATGCTAGTGCCAATTACCCAGTTGTAAGTATTTCTCTGTGTAGGGGCCCCTGAGCTTCTGTACAAAGCAGTAGGACATAAGCATTTTGGAAACAACAACAACAACAGAAAATACTGCATCAAAGAACGTGACTAAAACATGAACTCTCTGCTCAAAACAGTCAGCTGCCCCATGGAAAATATTGAGAAAGACTAAGAGATGGAAAGCATGTTTGGCAGAATGCACAGCTCTGGAGGGGTTGGGAATGAGCGGGAACACGGGTCTAGATTTGTTAAAAATAAAAATAAAAAAAATATACAGGAAAAAAGAAAAAAAAACAAATCAAACCGTTAAAAAAAAAAAATAAAAATAAATAAAAAAACAGAAAGAACAAAATGATGTCTAACACAGCAGCTTAAAGTACTTGAGAGAGGAACAACAAATGGAACCCTAAATGCAAGCAGAAGAGAAATAACAAAATTCAGAGAAGAGATCAATGAATAGAACAAAGAAAACCAACAAAAAGTCAATCAATCCAAAATGTGGTTCTTTGAGAAGAATAAATAAGATAGACAGACCTCTAGCCCAGTTAGCTAAAAGAAAAAAAGGAAACACTCCAAATCAATAGAAGCTGTGTTAAAGGAAAATATCACAAGAGACAATGAAAGATCCAGACAACCATAAGTGATTACTTCAAAAAAACCTTTACTCTACTAAATTTGAAAAACCTAGATGAAATGGATGAATTTCTGAAATCCTGGGAATCACCCAAAGCTGAAACAAGAAGAGATCGACAGCTTAAACAGTCCAATAATATATGAAGAAATTGATTATGATAATAAGCAGCCTCCCAACCAAAAAATCTCAGGACCAGATGGTTTCACAACAAATTCTATAAAATATTTCAAAAAGAACCTACAACCATACTACTCAAGCTGTTTAGAAGGATGCAATTGGAGGGAGTTCTCCCATTCCTTCTATGAAGCCAGCACAACACTAATACCAAAACCAGCAAAGATGCACCGCACCAAAAAGGAGAACTATAGACCCATCTCTAATGAACACAGAAGCCAAATTCTAAACGGATACTGGCTAATCACATACGACACACATCAAGAAGATCATCCATCATGACCAAGTTGGATTCATACCAGAGATGCGGGGATGGTTTCAACATACGAAAACAATAAATATCATCACATAAAAAGGACGGAAAGACAAAACCACACCTTCATCCTCAATTGATGCGGAAAAGCCTTTGAAAAAAATTCAACACCCACATGTTTAAAGTCCTGGAGAGAATTGGATTGGAGGGATCATTCCTTAATTGTAATCAAAGCCATATACAGGAAACCCACAGCCATATCACCTAAATGGGGGAAACGACAGCGGCATTCCCTTTAAGGGTAGGAACTCGCCAAGGCTGCCCTCTGTCACCACTCCTCTCAATATATGTTGAAACCTTGCTAGGGCAATAAGGCAAGAAAAGGAATTAAAGGAGTTCTAATCGGAAAGAGGAAAGTCAAACTGTCCCTTTTTGCTGATGATATGATGTCTACTAAGGATGCTAAGAACTCCACCAGAATATTCCTAGAAATGATTAAGAACTTCAGTAATGGCAGGATACAAATAAATCTAGAAAAATTCAGTACCTTTCTTACACCAAAATAAGCAACTGAAGAAGGACTACAAGAGGACCTTCCCAACTTAAAAATAGCCTCAAAAACAAAAATACCTAGGAACAAACCTAACCAAAGACACAAAGGATCTCTACAACAAAAATTTTTAAACCTCTGAAGAAGGAAATTGAAGAAGACTACAGAAGAGGCACAAACCGCCCATGCTCATGGATTGGGAGATAAATATAGTAAAAATATCCATTCTACCTAAACTCGTATACAGATTTAATGCAATCCCAATCAAAATCCCCAAGAGCTTCTTCACAGGTTTGGAAAAAAAAATCCTCAATTTCATTTGGAAAAAAAAGACCCGATAGCCAAGAGCAACCCTTGGACGAAAAGAGCAATACAGGGGATCTCTATACCAGATTTAAAAACTATACACAGGGCTACTATAGTCATAAAAACACTGGTACTGGCACAAAAACAGACCAGTTGACCAATGGAATAAAACTGAAGATCCAAACCTGAGCACATACAACTTCAGCCACCTCATATTTGATAAAGGGGCCAAGAAGACACAATGGAGGAAAGACAGCATCTTCAACAAGTGGTGCTGGCAAAACTGGATCACCACTTGTAGAAGAATGAAGTTAAACCCCTACCTCTCGCCTTGCACAAAAGTCAATTCCAGATGGATTAAAGACCTTAACATGAAACCCAAAACTCTGGAGGTAATAGAAGAAAAACTTGGCAGCAGACTACAAGACATAGGTGTAGGAAAAGACTTCCTAAATCAGACAGCAGCTGCACAAGAAATAAGATTGATAATTGACAAATGGGGCCTCATTAAACTATGAGAATTTTAAAAGTTAATACTGTGATACAATCACATGTTCATTAAGATGTGGTCTGCATAAGATACTTGAATAAAGAAGCTTATACCAAGCCAGAAATGCAGTTTATTGCACCCTTCATTCTATTAGGTAGAAGCTTTCAGAAGTAGAATATGAGATGAGAGTTTTGCACAAATGACTTATTAAGAGAACAGTCTCAGGGAAAGACTGGGCAAATAAGTGACAGAGGAAAGCAGTGACGTGAGGTGAAGTGAGCACATGAGCAAGAAAGTGATTTCAGGTCAAGCTTAGCCATAGAGAGTATATGCATAAATCATAGAAAACTCAATTTGTTCTGTGTCTGGACACAAGCAATTGGGCCTTTTATATCCAGTATCCATCAGACATTAAATGCAAATCATCCCAGGGAAGAGATATGTAACTCTTGTGTGACAAGAAAAATGGGTCCAGTCTCTTGTGAGCCACCTCTGCAAAAGATTCTTACCAGGGCTGGGTGTGGTGGTGCATGCCTTTACTCCCAGCACTCGGGAAGCAGAGGCAGGCAGATCTCTGTGAGTTCAAGGCCAACCTGGTCTACATAGTGAGTTCCAGGACAGCTGAGGCTATAGGGAGATTATGTCTGGAAAAGACTAAAAGAAAAAAAAAGATTCTTATCAGCAGTACTTCCAGTAATGGAGATGGGAGCCTTCAACCAATGGAAACAATTCCTGTGATGTTGCCTGATGAAAAAAAGAAAGGAAAAAATACATATTCCTCATTAGGCTACAACTCAGGTCACTGATTGCATTGAAAATTGACACTAGACTCAAAAGCAAAGGCAACTTGATCTAAATCAGGCATAGGGAAGCAAGCCAACTATCTATCAACTGCATTGAAAGAGACTCTATCTAGTGTTGCTCCTCAAGGGATACTGCTCTATCAAATTACAATGTTTAAATGTAGCAAGAGTAAGAATGAGGAAGCTGAAACTCAGCATTCCAGACAGAAGACAAGGCCCTCAAAGGACAAAATCAGAAGCAATGGAGGCATGGGGGTTGGGGGGTGGGGAGGGAGGAAAAGTAAAGGGAAACCACATGCCATAGATGCTTGACCAGGCAGAGTGGGTGTAGGAGCTCCGAAGGACTGGCCCGGAAACTGAGCCACCAGCCTGGGCTGCCTATGGGTAATATTGGGACATTCGTCTTGCTGTGACACATTAAGTCACATATTAGCCTTGTAATATATTTTTATTATGATGAGTCATCACCAACATAAAAAGAAAAAATAAATCCCATCTGATAGCCCAGGAAGACCCAGTTTATCAGATGAGGCCCCAAACACAGCATATTTCCTTTCATGCTTTAGCTGTCAGAAGCCAGACTTTAAATTTAGCTTTGAAAGTAAGAACAATATTATTTCCTGATTCTGATTGCATATGACACTTTTTAAAGTTTAATTTTGTGTTTTAATATTGGCTTAACATTTAATTTACCTTTTTGTAAGCAAGTACAGTATAATTTTAAATAGCAATAAGGAAGAGATAGAAACAATTTTTTTAATCAGGTCATGCAGAATGATATGCAACACAAAGCCATAATATAATGCAAAGCATCATGGGTAAGACCATGTGAAAAATGGCAAGCAGGTTGATTTAGATATTTATTTTTATTTTTATTTTTTGGTCTTCTTGAGACAGGGTCTCCCTGTAGCCCCAGCTGTCCTGGAACACACTCTGTAGACCAGGCTAGACTTGAAGTCACAAAGATCCACCTGCCTCTGCCTCCCAAGTGCTGGGATTAAAGGCATGTGCATTCAACCTTTAAACCAGGACAAGAATGCCAAAGAAACAATCTCTTCCATAATAAAGCAAAATACTTGATGTTGGAAAATAAGTAGGTCAAAGTTCATGCTAGTTCTGAATTTTCCTATGTAACTCTATATAATTGGTTATTGTAAAAGTTATTACAATTCAAAAATTAAGCAGTAAAAGTTAGCAATGTAATTGAAGAAAGATACTCAGAAAAATCAAAATGCCATTACTTAGCACAGAAATTATCAAAAATTCTCTTCTCAGAGAGCTGCGACATACCAATTAAATAAAACTTCAGAATCTAATTGATTGGAAATTCCCAATCTACATAGACCATTGCAGAAAGAAAACCAAAATGTCTCCCAAACCTTAATCAGAATTATTAAGGAATAATTGCATGTAAAACATTCTATTAGCTGCACTAATATTATTTGTCTTAAACACCTAGTAAATAAAAAATATATAATGTAATAAGCTTAGCATCAATTTACAATGTTTAAGGGCAGAATTTTGTGATAATATGAATATCATGACTTATGGTGCTTCTAAGGAATGAAATTTTTGACTATCCAACAGGGCCTGTAGAAAGGGCTAAGCCTGGATCACACTAAAAATGTTTTGTGCATGAAAAATTATGTAATATATGTAGTATCAATGTAATGATTGGTCTACACACAATAAAGGGAATGCAGAGAGATTGGTAACTAACTAAAGACTTCCTTTATTTTAAACTCAAGCTTGATTTTTCTTCTGAAGTTTTCATATCTGTTATATAATTTTTGAAAAAATTAAAAAAAGAGGAGGTGCATGACATGGAAAATAGATTCCTACAAACTCCAGGGACCTTGCTCATATGAACCTACAGCAATACTGTCAGCATGCACAAGACATATGAACCTACAGCAATACTGTCAGCATGCACAAGACATATGAACCTACAGCAATACTGCCAGCATGCAAACTCAAGCAGGCAAAAACTCAGGAATGAGTAGCTGATCCCAACCTTACCTGAAGAAATATTAGCAGTTGATTATTCCTGGGTGAAAAAGGCATCTTAAATCAAGGGAGTCCAGATAGGCTGGTCATTAGATGGACTTGTACTGAGGAACATCTAGGGAGACTAACTTGACACAATAGGCCTTAACACAAATGATAGAACTATGAATTCCAGTGTGCGTGCATGTGTGTGTGTGTGTGTGTGTGTGTGTGTGTGTGTGTGTGTAGTGTGTGTGTGGGGGGGTTATGGAAGGGTTCCAGTGAGGGAGTATAAAGGTTATTAAGATTGATTGACATGTTCTGTATGAAAAGAAATGAAAAGATTCGATAAACTTTTTATACTTTATTATTTTTTAATTTTATGTGTATTTCCTGCACATAGGTAGGTGTACCCTTGTAATGCAATTCCCACAGAGGTCAGAAGATGGCATTGGATCCCCTGGAACTGAAATTATGATAGTTGTTAGCTGCTATGTGGGGCTTAGGAATCAAACCCAGGTTCTCTCTAAGAACAGCCAGTGCTCTTAACTGGTAAGCCATCTCTCCAGCCCCTTAATAATTTTTTAAACATAATAAACACAGCCAAACTTTAGTTGTATTTGGGGAAATTGAGGTTTGAAATTTTAATCTTTCTTTAAAAATGTCCAAAACATTTCTATTCATATTCATTCATATTCATTTATCTGTACAACATTTCTGCTGTAATAATGGATAATAAAGGGCAGTTACTGTTCCCAGGGCAAAGAAGAGAAAACACGCAAAGGTTACATGACTTGCCTACTTGGCAGAAACAAAATTAAAATCTCTGTCAGTGCTGGGCATGGTGGTGTATGCCTTTAATCCTAGCACTTGGGAGGCAGAGGCAGGTGGATCTCTGTGAGTTCAAGGCCAGCCTGGTTGTATAAGTCAGGGTTCTCTAAAGAAACAGAAGCAACAGGACGAATATATAGCTATATACAATTTATTGATTTGCTCACATGACAGAGTTCAAGTAATCCAACAGTAGCCGTGCCACACTGGAGAGGCTGAGAATCCAGAGAACTGCTCAGTCCACAAGGCTGGATGTCTCAGTAGTCCCAATCTGGTGCTGAAGGCCCAATGGATTCCAGATCTGCCTGTCTCAGTACACGCTGGGATCCGAAGGGTTGATCACAGCAGCAAGACAAACTCACCAGTGAGAGAGAGGCAAGCCGCCAGAAAAAAAGGGACCAGCTCCCTCTGCCATAGCCTTTAATACTGCCTGCCAGCAGAAGGTAACGCCCACATTTGGGGTGGGCCATCCGGGTTGAGGTAGTCCAATCCGAAGATCCTTTTTCACTTATTTGTTCCTTAGTCCAGTCAAGTTGACACCCAGGATTAACCATCACACTGATCTACAGAGTGAGCTCCAGGAGCTGGGGCTACAGGGAGACCCTGTCTCAAAAATACCAAAAACAACAACAACAAAAAAAACCTCTGTCATTTGGCACTTGATTATCTCGCCATGTGGCATAAGACCATTTTCATTTTTTCTACCAAACATTGTTACTTACCTGTTACTAAGTTGTTAATCATATTAATCATCACAGGAATTTATTTCAATCCTTAAAATGTGTGGAGCATACTTTGCCTCCTTCTAACTACAAAAACTTTGGTTGGCTATGGTATAAGCTCTTGTTATCCTTTAATTTTAATTTTTCACCTATGCTATTCTCTGAAGATTCCATTTAAGTCTGAAATAAAAATGAAACTAACATAAGTGGATAGACATAATCTTGCAAAGAAAATTACAAAGCATAATGTCCAACAATCAGTCAACTGTCCCAGGTTTTCTGCTTATATACAAATAGAAATCAGCATGGAAATGTTGGGTAGAAGTGAATTTGAAAACAGATCCAAAAATTTTCATTGATAGATTAGGTGTGAGATAGAGACTGAGTTGTAAATTTTGCTCAGAGCAGCAGAGTGAATGTGAAATCTTTTTCTAGAGGAGGAAAATGAAAAATAGTACATTTGGGGAAAAGAAATATAAAATTTGATTTGGAAAGTGCTAAATTTAAGGTAAAACTAAGTGGAGAGATTACATAGTTATGTATCTTATGCTGAAATTGAGTAGAACTATCAGGATTGGATGTAGAAATAGGAGTATCTTAGCCTCATTTAATGTTACTGGGATAAAATACCCTGACAAAAGTAGCTTATGAAAGAAAAGGTTTATTTGGCTTATAGCTCTGTGTTACAGTCCATCATTGTGAGGAAGTAAAGAGGACAGGAACTTGAAGCCGCTGGTCACCTTACATCCATAGTCAGAGCAGAGAGCAGTAAGTTAATATACTCAGCTTGCTTTCTCCATTCTTTTACCATTCATCATCCACTTCCTAGGGACTGTTGCCACCCACCATGGATACATCTTTGTACCTCAGTGTAATCAAGATAATTCCCCACAGACATTCCTACAGGCAAAGCTAAACAATTCCTCATTGAAACTCTTTTCCTAGGCAATTCTAGATTGTGTCAAGATGATCATTAAGAGTAACCATCACCAGAATCCAGTTGGCTATCAAGGGGATAGATAGGATCAGTATATAGTTCAGATTGAGAAGAGTTACAAAGACTGGGAATTGATAACAGTAAATTAACAGGCTCTGTGGAGAGACGATGCAATTGGAGAAGCAGCAATATAATGTAGAATTTCAGAAGTAAAAGAAGAAAGTGCTTTTAGACCAGTTCCTCAAGTGATAAATTCTCTAGAATCCTAAGAACCATGTAAGATGACAGACAGCCTTTACTATAGGGTTTTGCAACATGGTCAGCATTAATGACCCTGAGAAATGAGATGTCAGTAAGGGATGAAATTCTAACTTAAGTGAATTAAGAAGAAATGTCAAGCGAGAAATTGGAGACAGAGGATAAACAACAGATCTGGTATCTTTGCCAAACAGTAGAGAAAAAAAATAGGACAGTAGCTTAAGAGACATGTGTGGCTGAGCTTTTTGGTTTTGTCTATTTAGTTTGAGTGGGTTTGTTTGCTTTATTGAAATTGAAATATAGTGACATGCCTGGATGCTTTTGAAAATGATATAATGGAGAAAACTGAGAATATAATAACAATAAGATAGCTTTAAGAGGAAAAGGTGCTTGGGGAGAAGATGCCATCAAGTAGACCAGTGATGGACAGACTGAAGGCTTGGAGCACAAACAATTGATCCACTTGAAATGGGAGACTACCACACACATTCAGCCTTTTGATACTGCCACACTACGTTGTCATCTACAAAGTTCATGCTTGAGAATGGAACAATCGAGTTATAAAACAAAATTCACACATACAAGGCTCATAATGGTTTTGACGAGATAATGCTTTTGTGTTGATCCATATTCATAGCTCTTGGCCTGTGGATCAGAGGCTCGGCACACCTGGATAGCTTTATGAAATCGAGTAGTTGAAGGATGACAGATGTCTATTTTGCTTTCACTTGTTATTAGTAAAATCAGAAAAAAGGGTATTTTTGTGAATTGGAAAGAAAGGAAGTTGGAGGCTAAAGAAGAGATGGTCTGAATTAGTGGTCTTGGTGGAAGGAAAGAGAACTATGAAAACTGTAATACTTCACATCGTGCTTGGTGACAGTGGTTCTGCCTTCTAGTAACATCGTGCTTGGTCATGGTGATTCTGCCTTCTCTTCACATCGTGCTTGGTGACGGTGGTTCTGCCTTCTAGTCACATCGTGCTTGGTGACGGTGGTTCTGCCTTCTCATCACATCGTGCTTGGTGACGGTGGTTCTGCCTTCTAGTCACATCGTGCTTGGTGATGGTGGTTCTGCCTTCTCATCACATCGTGCTTGGTGACGGTGGTTCTGCCTTCTCATCACACCGTGCTTGGTGATGGTGCTTCTACCTTCTAGTCACATCGTGCTTGGTGATGGTGGTTCTGCCTTCTCATCACATCGTGCTTGGTGATGGTGGTTCTGCCTTCTCTTCACATCGTGCTTGGTGATGGTGGTTCTGCCTTCTCTTCCAGCCATTTTTAACCAGAACCAAGGACACAGAGAAGGTGGAAAACTAGATTAACCAGGGCTAGATTTTGCCAGAGGACATAGTTATGGGAAGGAGGATTAGCAGAATCGGAGTGTATGAACAGGAGTGATTACAACAATGACCATGGGCTCTGTGCTGGACAAGGAAAGGATTAAATACCTAGGAAATTTAGTGGAGAAATTAATTTTCTATTGGTTCAAGGGTTGGAATTCTGTAGTCTTTGTTCCCTGTTGTCCAACGTTACTGTTATTTTCATAATAGAGGATTTCTTAGGAATCTAATTACATATCATTCTAAACCAAAGAAGAATTCAGTATACACTCAGTTCTTTACATTCCTTTTAGACAAATATCTGTAATATTTTATTATATGTTGAAAACTATAAATTAGAAGAGAATCCAGTAAAACAAAGGCTGCCTCTTTCCGTTTCTTAGCATCTCGTTCCAGGTGGCTCGTTCCATTGACTGTCTTCAGCTCTGAATTCAAAGAAATCCTCACACACTAGTTTCTTTTCCATACATGTCTCTATTGGCTTTTCCTTCACTGTCATGCTCATTTCAGACATATATAGAGAAAACCTGTACCCTAGGTTCTCAAGACTAAATCATGTTACAGTGTTAACCTCCAGACTGCCTCGCTTCTTTATTTCTGGTCTCTATGTAGAATAAATGAGTCTCAAGCACAACAACACTATTTAATGCCCCAAACTAAATTACTCACATCTTTGTAATACTTTCCAGTTAGTCTGGAGTTTCCTATATTTTACATTGTTTGGTTCCCTGGCCTTTCCATCCTGTTTCCAGGCCATGCCCATCCGGAGTGTATCTTAACCTGCCCCTGGAAAGTGCAGAGGTGCCCATGGGTATTTGGCCAGCTATGAGAGAGAATGTCCTTAGAACCCTGGACACCAGAGAACCACAACTGACACAACAAAACACTTCACAAGCTGTTTCCTGTGAGCTAGGCAAATTGTTCTTTTGGAAATCTATGTCATTTAGAGCTGTTCCTTCAGAGAAGGGCTGCAGAAGCTTGCTTAAAGGAGAGAATGGTGATGATTTTATGAACTCATATTGTAAGATCAATGAACTTCCTTTTCTTCCTTCAAACATAAGTTTGATAGGTTGAGTGATTTAGATAATCTTATTTAGCATTTGAAAAAAAATCAAACTTTTCTTACAAAGAAAAGGGAAAGAATGCTTTTGTTTATTTAGGCCATGGTGATTTAACAACATAGTTGGAGCAGCTAATGTTCTGGGTAATTTCCCCAGAAACTGACCACAAAGAAAGGCAAATGCGTAAGGTAACAAGTCATTGACATGTTGTGAGGCCTGCTGGAGCTAGTTTGGGGATCTATGAGAATGCAGTCAAATGCCAGACTATGGATTCTTCTGAACAGCAGAACACAGACTGTAAAGGCCTATGGAAGTTCTGGAAAACCTATTGATGTTTGGACCGTGCACAGGAAATGCTCCACCGTACCTCCCTTTGTTCGGTGTTATAAAAGCATAGTGCAAAAAGGTTCTGGTGGGTTACTTGTAATTAGGAGATGCATGAGAGAGGCTTCAAACTGCACTTTCCAAAGAATGTCATTCCTTCCTCCCACATGTTCAACAGCAGGAGCCCAACAGCCACGCCAGCCTCTCTCCTTACTTCAGGGCAGGCAGAGGTCAGGATGACTCAGCAGAGAAACTTGCCAATGGGAAAGTGAAAACAGACCCAACTGAAAGGATTGCAAGAGCTGAAGGAGATCATAACAGGACTCATAAGGTGGACAGAGAAACCTGAAGAACACAGAAGATTTACCACTTTAGCACTGATAGTTTAGGGGCACTTCATAGTCTCAGCCCAGGAAAACATGAACCGTTAACTTTGGTCTTGCACAAAACTCAAAAGTTGTACCAACTAGTATTTTCTCTGCTGTGCTATGTGGTGCTTCAAAGGAGTGTCAACAAGTGTCTTGTAAGACAGCATTGGGAGAAAACATTTGGAAATGAAGCAAGTCTTTGTTTATTTTTTCATTCAATTTTTGAAAATCTTTTTTTTTTAATTTTTTTTATTATTTATTTATTTATTTATTTATTTATTTATTTATTTATTTTTGTATGTGTATGAATGTACTGTCTGCATGCAGGTCTGTGCACCCGTGTCGTGCAATGCCGCGGAGGTCAGAAGAGGGTCTCGGATTCCCCTGGAACTGGAGTTCTCCTGGAATTGGAGTTACAGACGGTTCTTAGCCGCCATGTGGGTGCTGGGGATTGAACCCGGGTCCTCTGCAAGAGCGTCGGTGCTCTTAACCGCTAGGCTATCTCTCCAGCCCCAATTTTTGAAAATCTTTACTGTAGACTAAGTGCAACCAAAATGAGAGCACTTAGGAGAAGCAGTAGAGACTGGCCGCATGGACAGCAGGCCCAACATAGCCCAATAACTGACCGAATGCTAGTGGGTCTATTTTTAGTGAATAAAAATGATTCCCAAATATTAAACTTAATTTCAATTCCTGTTTAAACTCAACTTATCCAATATGTAGTATCCTGCCTCCGTACCAACTTCAATATGCCATGGAAATTTTCTGAGGACTTTTATGTTGATATTGTTGGGCAAGATTTAGTTTGTAGTTTTATTTTCTTAATGTATTGTTGAGATTATTTTACTTTTAATTTTTTATATATTTAAAATTTGTATTTATTTTCTATATGTACGAATGTACTGTCTGCATGTAAGTTTGTGTACCCGTGTCATGCAAATGCCCAGAGGTCAGAAGAGGGCATCAGATTCCCCTGGTACTGGAATAAAAGATGGTTCTCAGTGGCCATGTGGGTGCTGGGAATCGAACCCGGGTCCTCTGCAAAAGCAGTCAGCACTCTTAACTGCTAGGCCATCTCTCCAGCCCTACTTTTAATTTTTAATTACGTGTGTCTGTATGTGTATATAGGTACAGGTATGCTTGAAGGCCATAGGCATCAGATGACTTTGGAGCTGAAGCTCCATGTGGTTGTGAGCAGTCTCACATGGGTTCTGGGAACTGAACTCAGGTCCTCTGCAAAAGCAGTCCATGCTCTTAACTGCTGAGCCATCTCGTCAGCCACTTACAGCATTTTTCCTGTTACTTTTTATTTCTAGAAAATGAGCTAGCATTTTTAAACGGGAAAATGGTCACTTCTTTATTTCTGCAAATAGTCTATGTAAGATTGGTATTGTTTCTGCCTTAAATGCATACCAGAGTTCACTGGAAAAATGCTCTAGGCTTGGACTTCTCATTGTGCAAAACTGAGAAATTACAAAAATTAATTTCTTTAGTACTATATGACTACTCTGTTTTCTATCTTCTTGCTTGTATATTTTATAAGGAATATTACCATTTCTCTTATGCTGTTACTGATCATTGGTTCTGGTCTTTGTTCCTTTTTACAGATTCCCATTTCCACCTCCTTTTACTTTTCCTCAACTTGAAGAATATTTTTTTTTAATTTTTAAAAAATTTTTTTTATTTATTTCTGTATGTGTATGAATGTACTGTCTGCATGCAAGTGTGTGCACCCGTGTCGTGCAATGCTGCAGAGGTCAGAAGAGGGTGTCGGATTCCCCTGGAACCGGAGTTCTCCTGGAATTGGAGTTTCAGACGGTTCTCGGCCACCATGTGGTTGCTGGGGATCGAACCCAGTTCCTCTGCAAGAGCGGTCGGCGCTCTTAACCACTAGGCCATCTCTCCAGCCCCATTTTTTAAATAATTTCTTCAAGTGTAAGGATGCTGAAAAAAAATGATCAGTGTTGTTTGTTTGAAAATGTCTCTATTTGTTTTTATTTTTCTATGTGTATGCAGTGGCAGCATCTTTATTTCAGTAATGATCTTCTGACTTGCATTGTGTCTAATGAAAACACCTGTAATTATTCAACATGTATCCCAGAGTTAATATCTATTTATCTCTTCCTGAAACATGTTTTCCTTTGATTAATAGTTTTTATAAATTTGATTATTGTCCCTGATGCTATTTTCTTCAGGTTCATTATTTCAATTGTTTAGTGTTTGGGGGCCCATAAGTTATAGTTTTGATCAGATTTAAATGTTTCACCGGACACCCACCAGGCCCAGAGAGAGAAGGCAGCTCGGCAACTGGGTAATAGGACTTCTGGAGAACCTCCAGTCCAGAAAGGGAAGAGCCAGCTGAACCTTCCAGTATCTAACCAAAAGGGAAAACTGGAAACCTAACACAGCCAGCCCTCCATAAACATAGGAGAAGTCAATGAACATATCTGTAGGAAACAACCAAATTAAGCTTTCAACGCAGCGAAGAAACATTTGAGATTCGCACCAGAAAACAAACAATAAAATAAACCCACATACCAAAAACACAAAGAAAAAAGAACATGGGAAAAGCACATAATAAATCTCCACCAATGCTACAAGTCCTATAGAAGATCCCTACAACGAGATCTCGATGGAAGGAACCCAGGACACGGATCTTAGAAGAACAATTATAGACATAATCAAAGAAATAAAAGAATATAAAGAACAAATCAAAGAACTAAAAGGATAGACTAAAGACCTCAGGAAGAAACTAGAGGGAAAGAATAACAAACTCCGGACAGAAATACAGGGAGAGAATGACAAACTCCAGAAGGAAATAGAGGAGAGAATGACAAACTCCAGAAGGAAATAGAAACACTGAAAAGATCTCATGCTGAAATGAAAAGGGAAACAGACCAGCAAAACAAGGAGCTACAAGAAGAGAATGACCAGCTCCAAAAGGAAGTGGAATACTAAAGAAATCACAGGATGAAACGAAAAAGGAAATTGAACACTCATCCAACCAACAGGAAAGGATGAGAGAAAGCCTCAAAAGCCGACTAGACAAAGCAGAAAATAGAATATCATACCTGGAAGATAGCAAGGAAAAACTAGAAAGCTCAAACAGAGTACAAAAAAAATTTTAAAAACACAAGATTGGAACAATCAGGAAATTTGGGACACTATGAAAAGACCAAACCTCCCCATCATAGGGATAGAGGAAGGAGAAGAATCTCACAACCACATCTTCAATCCCACAATCAAATCTTCAACAGAATAATAGAAGAAAATTTCCCTAAACTGAAAAGAGACAAACCCATACAAATACAAGAAGCACGTAGAACTTCAAATAGAAAAGGTCAGAAAAGAAATTCCGCACACCATATCATAGTTAAAACACTAGATACCCAAAATAAAGAAAAGATACTGAAAGCCACAAGAGAAAAACAGCAAGTCACATATAAAGGAAAACCAATCAGAATTACAGCTGACTTCTCAGTGCAAACTAGGAAAGCCAGAAGAATGTGGAATATTGTATTCCCAGTACTAAATGACTATAGATACCAACCCAGATTGCTATACCCAGCAAAAATGTCAATTATAATTGGAGGAGAAAGAAAAATCTTTCATGACATAAACAAGATGAAAGAATTCATGTCTAGGAAACCAACCCTTCAGATACTCAAAGCAATTCAAAGATCAAAGGAAAGGAGCACCTATCCCCAAGCAGCTAGAGAGAAAAATTAATAAAAGTATAACTGTGAAAATGCAAACCTAGACCAAGAATGCAAACAGAAAATAAGGTGAAAGGAAGAAACACACATCTCTCAATAATAACCTTAAATATTAATAGTCTAAACGTCCCAATCAAAAGACATAGACTGGGAGAATGGATTAGGAAACAGAATCCATCTATATGCTGTCTACAAGAAACCCACCTCATCTTAAAGGACAGGCACCAACTTAAAGTGAAATGATGGAAAAAAGATATTCCAAGCAAATAGTACCAAAATGCAAGCAGGAGTTGCCATTCTAATATCAGACAAAACAGATCTCAAAGTAAAACTAATCAGAAAAGACAAAGAGGGCCATTACATCCTTGTAAAAGGAACAATTAATCATGAAGATTTCACAATCATAAATATATATGCACCAAATTCCAGTGCACTGAACTTTATAAACACAATCCTGCAAGACCTTAAGGCACAGATTAATTCCAGCACGTTAATAGTGAGGGACTTCAATACCCAACTGAGCTCTTTGGATAGATCAACTGGACATAGAATAAACAGAGAAACATCTGAACTGAACAATACGTTACTCCAAATGGACCTCACAGACATCTACCGAATATTCCACCCAAACACCAGAGAATATACTTTCTATTTGGCACCCCATAGAACATTCTCCAAAATCAACCACATACTGGGTCACAGAAAAAAAACTCAACAAATACAAAAGGATTGAAATTATTTCATGCATTCTGTCAGACCACAGTGCAATAAAGCTCAATATCAATACCAGGATAAGCCCAACTATCTACAAGAACACATGGAGACTAAACAACACACTCCTGAAAAATGAATGGCTCAAGGAAGAAATAAAGAAAGAAATAAAAGCATTCCTGGAATTGAATGACAATGATAATACAACACAACAAAACATGTGGGATGCTTTAAAAGCAGTCCTAAGAGGGAACTTTATAACCCTGGGAGTTTACATTAAAAAAAAAAACAACAGAAAGAGCACAAACAAATTATCTAATATACCAGCTAAAAACACTTGGGAAACAACAAATGAAGCCCAAACCCAACAGACAGGAAGAAATCATAAAAATCAGAGCAGAAATCAATGAAATAGAAACAAAGAAACAATACAAAGAATCAATGAATCCAAAAGTTGGTTTTTTGAAAGCATAAACAAGATAGGCTCTAGCTCAGTTCAAAAGAAAAAAAGAGCAACTCCAAATCAATAGAATTTGTGATAAAAAGGGAAACATCACAATGGACAACAAAAAGATCCAGACAATCATATGGAAATACTTCAAAAACCTATACTTTACTAAATTTGAAAACCTAAGAGAAATTGATGAATATATGAAATCCTGAAATTCACCAAGGCTTAACCAAGATCAGACTGACAGCTTAAACAGACCCATAATATTTGAGGAAATTAAAAATGCAATAAAATGTCACATACCTGTGCTTCATCCACGTGATATTTGATCTTCCTCTGTTCACAGTGAACTGGAGAGTCTCCAGCAGGCAGTCCTATACTGAGGTATTCAAATCTTACTGCTCAGTGAAATTTTTTTAAACAAAAATTTTAACCCCCCCAAATATAATACCCCCCCAAAAAGCCCAGGCCCAGAGGGTTTCATGGCAGAATTCTATAAAGCATTTAAAGAGGACTTACAACCATTACTACTCAAACTGTTCAGAAGGATACAAACAGGGAAATCTCCCAAATTCCTTCTATGAAGCCAGCATTACCCTAATACCCAAACCATGCAAAGATACAACCAAAAAAGAAAACTATAGGCCCATCTCATTAGTGAACATAGACACAAAAATACTCAACAAAATACTTGCAAACCACATACAGACCTACATCAAAAAAAATCATCCATCATGACAAAATTGGATTCATACCAGAGATGCAGAGATGGTTCAACATACATAAATCAATAAATATCATAAAACACATAAATGGACTGAAAGACAAAAATCACACAATCATCTCAATTGTTGCAGAAAAAGCATTTGACAAAAATCCAGCATCCTTTCATGTATAAAGTTCTAGATGGAATTGGACTGAAGGAAACATTCCTCAACATAATCAAAGCTATATACAACAAACCCATAGCCAACATCATCCTAAAGTAGAGAAGTTAGAAGCATTCCCCTTAAATGCAGGAACCTGGCAAGGCTGCCCCCTATTACCACTCCTCTTCAATATAGTGCTTGAAATGTTTGCTAGGGCAATAAGGCAAGAAAAGGGAATTAAAGGAGTACTAATTGGAAAAGAGGAAGTCAAGCTATCCCTTTTTACAGACCATATGATAGTTTACCTAAGGGATGTGAAAAACTCCACCAGAAAACTCCTAGAAATGATATTTTCAGTAAAGTGTTGGAATACAAAATTAACCTAGAAAAATCAATAGCCTTTCTTTACTCCAGCAACCAGCAACAGAAGAAGGAATATAAGGAGACCTTCCCACTCACAGAAGCATCAAAAATAATAAAATACCTAGGAACAAACCTAATCAAAGACACCAAAGATCTCTACAACAAAAATTTTAAACCCCTGAAGAAGGAGATTGAAGAAGACATCAGAAGATGTAAAGACCTCCCATGCTCATGGATTGGAAAAATTAATATAGTAAAAATATCCATTCTACCCAAATTAATATACAGATTCAATGTAATCCCAATTAAAATCCCCGAGTTTCTTCTCAGACTTGGAAAAAAATCCTTAAATTCATATGGAAAAACAAAAGACCCTGAATAGCCAAAGCTACTCTGAATGAAAAGAGAAACACAAAGGGTATCACTATTCCAGACTTCAAACTATATTACAGGGGTATAGTCATAAAACATCCTGGTACTGGCACAAAAACAGACCTGTAGACCACCAGAACAAAACTGAAGATCCAAACTTGAGCTCATACAATTTCAGCCACCTCATATTTGAAAAAGGGGCCAAGAAGACCCAATAGAGGAAAGACAGTATCTTCAGCAACTGGTGTTGGCAAAACTGGAAAACCACTTGTAGAAGAATAAAATTAAATCCCTGCCTCTCGCTCTGTACAAAAATCAACTCCAAATGGATCAAAGACCTCAATGTGAAACCTGAAACTCTGAAGGTAATAGATGAAAACATTGGCAGCAACCTGCAAGACATAGGTGTAGGAAAAGACTTTCTAAATCACACAGCAGCTCTGCAGGAAATAAGGTCAACAATTAATAAGTGGGACCCCATTAAACTCAAAAGCTTCTGTACAGTGAAAGAAACAATCAGTGAAGTGAAGAGAAAACTCACAGAGTGGGAGGAAACCTTCACCTCTGATACATCTGACAAAGCATTAGCTTCCAGGATATATAAAGTACTCCAAAAACAAAGAAGTAAGAAAACAAATGACTCAAGAGATGGAGTAAAGAGCTGAACAGAGACTTCACAGGTGAGGAAGATGACTGAGAAACATCTTTAAAAGTGTTCAACATCATTAATAATTAAGGATACGCCAATTAAAATCACTTTAAGATATCATCTCACTCCAATAAGACTGGCTAGGATCAAAAAAGCAAATGATACCAAATGCTGGAGAGGTTGTGGGGAAAGAGGAACACTCATCCACTGATGGTGGGAATGTAAACTTGTACAACCACAATGGAAAATTGTGGAGAACCTTAAAAGACTCAAAATGAGCTTACCACCTGACCCAGTCATACCACTCCTGGGTATATACCCATATGACTCATCTTACTACAGAGATACATGCACAGCCATGTTTATTGCAGCTCTCTTCACAATAGCAAAGAGCTGGAACCAACCCAAGTGCCCCTCAACCAAGGAGCAGATAGAGAAAATATGGTACATCTACACAATGGAGTTCTATGCAGTGGTAAAGAAAGATGACATCATGAATTTTGCAGGTAAATGGATAGAACTAGAAGATATCATGCTAACTGAAGTACTACAGTCCCAGAAAAACAAACAAGGAATGTTATCCCTCATTTGTGGATGCTAGCATCAAGTAAGGCAAACTGAGTAACATTAATGTTATATTTCTCTTTATCTAAAAGCAACTGTGCTCTTAGAATGTGAATCCCTTAACAGACTCTATAATTAATCTACGACCTATTTTCAGACTTTATAGTTTTGATACAAAGGTAGAGGATATGTTTGCATATTTTAGAGGAATATAAAATTAAAAAGGAAAAAGGTGTATCCCGAAATATGATTTGGAAATAACATATAGTTTATTTTCAGATGACATGATTTTAGTACATGTGTGACATACATAAATGCATATGGTGAAACAATATGGATTGGAGTAAACAACAACAAAAGAACTGGGAGAAGAAACTATCTGAAGCAGTAGAGTTCTTCCCCACCAAAAATAATCTGCTTTTAAATTTTTTTTTAAGACTCAGAAGGGGAAACAGGACATGCATGGCAGACTGCATGATCTTGGGAGGGGTGGGGGCATGGAGGGGGAAATGAGTCTGGACTGAACTGAGAAGTGATGTATGAAATGCACAAAACTTCAATAAAAGATTAAAAAAAGAGAAAGCTTGTTTTTTACAGTTTTAAAAAAAGAAATAAATGTTTCCCAAAACTTTTTCCTTAAATATCATTTTTGCCACCACTTTTTCTTAAAAATTGCCATCCCAGAACTAAGTGCAATGAATAACTGAAGATCTGTTGATTTTTTATCTTTTCAGATGCCTCAGTTTGGAGAATTGTTATTGCTGTATTTAAGTTCATTGACTTTCTTTCCACTGTTGTATAGCCTGTTAAACCCTTCTATTGAGTATTTTCTACTGAGGACACTAAAAGTTACAATAATATGAAAATAGTTTCTATTTCCTTGTAAATTTTTTAGTCTTCTTATATATCTTCTTGTTTCTTTACAGTTTTGAGCGTCTTTCTAGTAACTTTTAAAGTCCCTGTCCAGTAATACTTCCATTTCTGTCACATCTGGTCATTCTAACTTTTTGGTTCTTGCAGTTCATACTTCCCTACTTCTCTGAATGTTTATTAATTTACTGTTGGAAGGTGGACATTGCAATCTAGTACTTTTTAGGTGTTTAAATTTATTATCTTTATTAAAGAGCTTCAATTCAGAATACATATGTTAAAATTTCTTATGAAATACTTTAATCTTTCAAGACTAGATTTAAGCCCTTTAATATTAGATCTAACTTAGTCCTGATAGTGAGTTATAACCCCACTTATAATACTACTAAATACCCCAGATAGTTAATAAGGTCCCTCCTATCTGGCTATTCAGAAATCAAAATATCTACTAACCCCAGATGATTTCTAGAAATCCTTCAGTTTACAGATCACTGTTAGCTCTTTGAGTAGCTTTTTCAGCCTCACACATATACATTTGTATTTTAAAGCTCTTCTTTGCTATAATTCTCTCCTCTTCAGTGCTCTGGCCCAACCCATTTTAATTTATGATTCTTGAAGTCGGAAGATTGCCCAATTCTGCATTAGTTTCTCCTCCCTAAGCTACAGTACAGAAAGTCCATCCAGCAGCCTGGATAGTCTTCATTTGATTTCCTTTTCTCAGAGATCACAGCCAATGCTGCCTTTGGCAAAATGTCTAAAAACTTTCAAAACTACACCCTGCCTCATTTGTAGTTGTTTACAGAGGGAAGACAAGTCTGACTCTAATCTGTCATGGCTGGAAATTGAAAACCTCCTTGCTTGCTTGGTTATATTTGATTTAAATAGTCCTTTTGTTTTCTCTTCTGACACCAGTTTGGAAATGCTTATTCATTCTTCACTCCTATTCATAATTCTCTTTCCATCTCACTTTGTTCCAGGCTTAGAAACAAGCTAGAAAAGTTTAAACACCATCCTACCTGAGTTTGCAACTCTTCAGTTGATCCTGGAGAATTCAAAACTTCATCTGTAATTTTTTGTTTTATCTTCTAACAGTAATTTACCTCCAATTTTCTGCCTCCAAGCTGCCCAATGCAGATCAATATTTTCCAAAAATGCCAGACAAGTCAGAAAGAAAGGAAGAACTGACATGAAATTAAGGACTGACAGTATCTGTCACACTTGAGTCCCAGAAAGACTTAGAAAATAAAAACCTTCAGAGAAGAGTCATAGGAAAATACATTATAGTTAGCATCCTACATTGGTCCATTCACACTGCCATAGAAACAATATCTTAGGTATGTTTATTTATTAACAATAAAAATTTATTGCATACATTTCTAGAGGCTTGGCAAATCCAAGATCAAAGCACTAACAATTTGCTGTTTGATGGGAACTCATTCTTTACTTCATTTATAGTGTTTCCTTCCTTCATCCTCACATTGAAGAGGGAGTAAATAAGTTTATCCAGGCTTCTTTTACATATTTCATGTGTTATTTTTATTTTATATATATAAGTGTATTGCCTGCATGTATGTAAGTGCACCCATAACATGCAATGCCCCTACAGTTGGAAGAGGGTATTGAATTCCCCTGGAAATCAAATTACTGATGGTTGTTAGGTCTCATGAAGATGCTGGGAATCAAAACTAAGTCCTCTGCAAGAGCAGTGAATGCTCTTCATTGCTGATCCACCAGTCCAGCCGCACCCCCAGGCCTCTTTTATAAGTGCATATCTTAATATTGAATTTAGGGTTAAATTTCAACATATGAATCTTGAAGAGCACAAATAGGCCATACCACATTTTAGATGATATTTTTCAGCACACCATTACAAAGTAGAGAATTCAGGCTTTTAACATGAAACTTAGGTGTCAGATATAGCTTTTCTTAGCCCTTGAATTATAGATATATTTGTGCCAATCTCCCAGTACCACACTGGGGAAAGTCTTCTCCCACCTGTAAATTGGGCAGTGTCAAGTCACTTCCCTTCTCCTGTCCTGCTCAGCTTCCAGATTCTGATTCTACATGGTTCACAACCACCATTTTCCACAGATGACATGACACAAAGTATTTCTAAATATAAACCATGTCTTTCAGAGTCCTCTCCTCAGGGGAACCTAACTGCTCACTTTACTGTTACGGACTTTTCCTAACTTTTCCCACAACAGGAGACTGCTTTCACTGGTATCAGGAGTGCTCATTCCCTCCTTTCACCTTCACTTTTCATTGTTTTGTGATTTCCCTCTTTTTCCCAAACAATGAAAATAACCCTCCTTCAAGCCACGAGAAAAGTGTTGTTTTATTCTCTGAAACCCACAATAATTCTAATATTCTAGGACCATCTTACTTAATTAAAGTCCTCTATCATTATGAAAAAATCAAGAATACTGTGTTTTTGCTATTATGTCTGTTTAATTAAAAAATATACCATATTCACTGTTTCTTATTGGTATGAATGAATGAAGTAAGAACTGCTAGTCAAACTTTGACAGTCAATCACTTCCCTATTGTGGCTTTGCAAAGACCAACCTTTTGGATACTTCTGAGTCTAGCAACTATAATAACTTTAACCCTGTGTGGAACATCCATAGTTTTGATTTCCTTAACTTTAGAATCAAGATATAAAATTTTCTAGATGTGAAGTCACAATATGATTTCGACATTAGCACATAGACAAGGAGACGGTTGCTTGGTTTTTTCCCCCTGCTCCATAGAGTTGTTCTTCCCTTCCTCATCCCCAGTCCCACTTTTTATCACACTTCCCATCCACTTGAAGTTTGCCTCAGAGTCCATTCTTGTGTCTTTGCGTAATCCTCTTTAAACACTTGGTAGTTGTGGTGGAACAACCAAATGAAGGAAAGCCTATGGGCTGAAGGTGAAGAACAGAAAAAGTTCAGTTGGAAAGAATGGATGCAGAGGTAGGAGTATAGAGGACACAAAAGTGGTTAAAAGAAAAATATAAAAGAAGTAAAATATTCTACAGCAGGAAGAAAATGGGTCAGATTCAGATCTAAACAAACAAACAACATAAATAAATAAAACTAAACAAAAATTAAAAAAACCTCCAAACACAGGGACATAAGGAAGGCAGCTAGTTACCTCCTAAGAATGATTAATCTTTGGGGCTGAAGAGATGGCCTAGCGGTTAAGAGCGCCTGCCGCTCTTGCAGAGGACCCGGATTCAAGCCCCAGCACCCACATGGCAGCTGAGAACCATCTTTGACTCCAGTTCCAGGGGAATCTGACGCCCTCTTCTGACCTCCCAGGCATTGCATGACACGGGTGCACAAATCTACATGCAGACAGTACATTCATACACATACGAAAATAAATAAACAAATAAATAAATAAATAAATAAATTTTAAAAAGTGATTGATCTTTGAATGGAACCGTGAAAGAATAAATTCATGCCAGTCACTTGCCCACATCTTTCAAAAGTTCTCCACTTTTGTAACAACTTTGCTGCTATTCCCTAAGAAAAGCCTGAGTCATCCTGCAGTTGTGTTCTTTTCTCTTGTTTATTCAGTCAGCTTGTGGTTGTTCTAGTTCATATGTTTGATTCCTAAATCAAATTTTGATAGCTAGCAACCTGGTCAAAGATTTCCTTATATTTTCCCAAGGTTTTATGAATGAATGATAAATCCCTCCTGAGGTTATTTTTTCAAGACTCCAAGCAGTCTTGCCTACAGATATCTCACTTTGAAAAATATTGCTTCACATAAAGCATAAAAATTATAAAAGGAAGCTTTTTATTTATCTCTATTATTTCAAGTGCAAAAAATTTAGTAGTTTAATGATCTTGGTCAAGTCTGATTATCTGAATAAGCTTGTTTCTTTATTAGTTAAATGGGGCCAACAGATTTAAATGGCTATAGTAGGTTCTCCTTTAGAGTTTATGACCTCTCTAGTCATGGATGTGAGGCTTACAGTGCCAGGCATGCATTTTCTCCTATTGACTCAGTTTACTTAAAAATACATATATCAGATATTCATATATATCTTCAAGTCAGGATAACCCAGGAATCTCCCTGAAAAAAAATAATCTATTTTCATTGTCTTGGTTGCCTCCTAGAACTTGAATGTAAGATCCTATTGCTGAAGACACTACACACTTTGGACCCAGGACTTGGAAGAACCAAGCTAGAACTGATCTAGGGAAGCTTCTTAAAGTAACTAATTTTTATTGCTTTTTCTAGTTTCATTCTCACTTGATTTATCTGAGAGTGTGGAGGAAATTATCTATTTCACACCAATTTGTTTTCCAGGTAATTATAGAAAATTTTGGCCACACTGGGAATGAGCTGAAGTTGATTTAAAATGTTCCACATGAATCAAGTTTTTTATTATTTTACCCTCAGCCCCTTGGCTTGCCTGGCCCGTGGAACAAGGCTGCTTCTTACTATATTCTGGCACACAGACTACACTTTGCTATAGATGGCAGAGTTGTTCAGTCAGCCAGCAGTTACAGTCTATCTGTCATTAGAGTGTCAGTGTCTAAAAATAATATCTCCTTTTTTTGAATTTGAATATTTTGTAGGTGGTTCATGTATACTGTTAAGTTAGTGAATATTAAATAGTAATACAAAAATCCTTTGACTTGGTGTTTGTTGCCTCTATTTACACATATTCACCAGTGGTTATTTTTTAATTTTCCCAAAAGAGACTCCCAAGTGCTTGGATATAAGTCTGCTTTATCGTTTGTATCTTGATTTATGTCAGATCTTTGTTCTAAGTTCCTGATATATTAATTTATTTCTGTTCTCCTCACAAGCTTTGTATAGAAAAATATAAAACAAAAAAATCCTCTATCTTTCCTCTAGTTCACTAGTGATTCTTTGAAACATTAACATTTCATAAAACTCATGAAATAACTGAATTGGTTTCAGCTTTTAAATCCTATTTCTGCCTACCTCTCCCCCTAAGAAAAACTGAGGAATAATCTAGAAGCCAGGAGATGGGAAAATCACCATGCCCCTCTTGACTTCTCATTTTTCCCTAATTCTTTGATTTTGTTCTGATCCTTCCATTGACCAAAAACAAAAGTTCTCATTTATACTAATTTTCAAATAGATATTACAGGATTTTAAGAGTCATGATGGGAATTTCCATTAGTGTGGAACTGGAATTTTAAAGAGTACTTTGAATGAGCCTCTATCCCCCATCTCATTTGGTCATTTGTGGGATGGGAACAGAGGTTACTAAGCAACTATATTAGCTCCCTATTGCTACAAAAACAAATGACCACACATGAAGAGTCTTAAGACAATAGAAGTGGATACTCTCACAGTTTCGTTGAGAAGTTTGAGGTCAAGTAGGCATAAACAGCTGTTCCTTCTTGGGGATTCAGAGGGAGAATGTGCTCCAAGCCTTTTTCCTAGCTTTGGATGATTGTCAGACACCTTGGGTTAGTCGTGGTCTGTAAGTGGTGTAACTCCTGCCTTTGTTCTCTCTCTCTCTCTCTCTCTCTCTCTCTCTCTCTCTATATATATATATATATATATATATATATATATATATATATGTCTAAATTTCACTCTTTTAAAAATGGTACAGGTCACATAGGACTTAGAATCTCTCATCATCGGGAGATCTCTCAAGACCACCTGAAGCACAGATAG
The DNA here is from genome assembly GCA_009823505.1 of Rhizomys pruinosus. NCBI lineage: Eukaryota > Metazoa > Chordata > Mammalia > Rodentia > Spalacidae > Rhizomys > Rhizomys pruinosus. The sequence goes on from VZQC01014537.1 coordinate 3,733,279, forward strand.
GAAAATGGCTGGAGCTAGAAGAAATCATGCTGAGTGAAGTAACACAGTCCCAGAAAAACAATGAGTGGTATCCCTCATCTGTGGATGCTAGTGCCAATTACCTAGTTGTAAGTATTTCTTGTGCATGGCCCTTTGAGCTTTTGGGAGTGATGTATATTGGAAACAACAACAACGACAACAACAACAACAGAAAGGACTGCATCAAAGAACTGACTGAAACAGTGAACTTCTACTCAAAACAGTCAACTTCCACATGGAGAATTTTGAGAAAGACTGAAAAAGAGATTAAAAGTATGTTTGGCAGAATACATGAGCTCTGGTGGGGAGGGGGGATAGGGTGGGGGACACAGGTCTAGATTTGATAATCTTGTATAAAATATATACAAAAAATAAAAAATAATAAAAAATAAAAAGAATCTCTCATCATCTCTGGATCATTTCCACAATCATTGCATTTTCAAATGAGGTCATATATATATAGATTCTAAGATGACATGAATTTGGGGTATACTATTCAACAGAGCAGTGTAACTATGTTTATTAAATTACAGAAGTTCCTTGTTATCTAGATATTGACTATTAATAATTTTTTCAAGGATTAAGGAGATGTTCTCTTTCTCTGGCTCTTTTAACACTGTGATGATTAATTTTCATTGTCTACTTGACTGGATTTGTAATCACATAGCAGATACAGCTCTGAGCATCTCTCTTAGGGTGTTTACGGAGAGAACTGACTGAACGTGGAAGATATACCCTGAATATCAGCAACACCTTCTCACACCTGGAAATGAATTGAATTAAAAGGTAAAAAGGAGCATGTAAGCTGAGCCCCAGAATTCATCTGTTTCTGTGACCAACTGCCTTATAACCTTCTTCCACAGCTAAAGTCACTCTCACTACCATGCCTTCCCTACAATGGACTATACCCTCAAACTGTGAGCCAAAATAAATTGCTCTTCCTTAAGCTGGTTTTGTCTTGCAAGTGGTCACAATGAGAACACTAACTGATATAGAAAATCAATACTGAGTGAGGATATTTCTGTAATAAACTTGACTCTGTGATTTGTAGGCCTTTGGAATGGTTTATGGTAGAATAGGGAAAATGTGGGGTGGTGGGCTACAGAAGGCCTAGAATGCTGCAAGCAGTGCTTATTAGAATAGTCTAGTAAGAACTTGGTATAGTAGAATAGGGAAAATGTGGGGTGGTGGGCTACAGAAGGCCTAGAACGCTGCAAGCAGCGCTTATTAGAATAGTCTAGTAGGAACTTGGCAGAGTAGAATAGGGAAAATGTGGGGTGGTGGGCTACAGAAGGCCTAGAACACTGCAAGCAGCGCTTATTAGAATAGTCTAGTAGGAACTTGGTAGAGTAGAATAGGGAAAATGTGGGGTGGTGGGCTACAGAAGGCCTAGAATGCTGCAAGCAGCACTTATTAGAATAGTCCAGTGGGAACTTGGTAGAGTAGAATGCCAAGAGAAATTTGGACAGTAGAAGCCCAGCTCAGACACGGGTTTAAGTACTCTTTTGGAAACTGAGCTAGAGGGGCTATTCATGTTACATTTGAGCAAAATCATGCATTCTGCCCATGTTATCAAAATTTAAGTAATGCTGAATGAAAGAAGAAAGAAAACAAATGAATCACTCAAAAGATGGAGCAAAGAGCTGAACAGAGACTTCACAAGTAAGGAATTACAAATGGCTGAGAAACATCTTAAAAAATGTTCAATGTCACTAATAGTTAATGAAATGCAAAGTAAAACCACTTTAAGATATCATATCACTCCGATAAGACTGGCTAGGATCAAGAAAACAAATAATACCAAGTGCTGGAGAGGTTGTAAGGAAAGGGGAACACTCATCCACTGGGGGTGGGAATGTAAACTTGTACAGCCACTATGGAAAGCAGTGTGAAGAACCCTTGGAAGACTCAAAATGGGCTTACCACCTGACCCAGTCATACCACTCCTAGGTATATACCCACAAGACTTATCACAGAGATACATGCACAGCCATGTTTATTGCAGCTCTCTTCACAATAGCAAAGAGCTGGAACCAACCCCAGTGCCCTTCAACTGACGAGTAGATAGAGAAAACATGGTACATCTACACAATGGAGTTCTATGCAGCAGTAAAGAAAGATGACGTCATGAACTTTGCAGGTAAGTGGATGGAGCTAGAAGATATTATGTGAGGCGAAGTAACACACTCTGAGAAAAACAAACAATGAATGGTATCCCTCACTTGTGGATACTAGTGCCAATTACCTAGTTGTAAGTATTTCTTGTGCAGGGCTCCTTGAGCTTTTCTCCAAGTAGTTGAGGGTGATACATATTTGTATTAGTCACTTTTCTGTTGCTGTGATAAAGCACCATGACCAAGTAACTTATAAAAGGAAGAGTTTATTTGAGCTTACGATCGATGGTTCCAGGGAATTAGAGTCCATTGTGGCGGAAGGCATGGCGGCTGGATCTGGAGCAGCAAGCTGAGGGTCACATCTCGCAATGAGCACAGGAAGCAGAGAGAGAGCAACTGTAGACCATGAGGCTTGTTAAACTCACTAAGCCTGCCCCCAATAACGTACTTCCTCTAGCATGGCCACACCTTCTAAGACCTCCAAAAACAGTGCCACCAACTGGAGACAAATGTCTGAATACTTACAGCCTATGGGGGACACTCTTTCAAAACACCACATTCCTATCCCTGGCCCCCATAGGCTCCTGACCATATAAAATGCAAAATGCATTTAGTCCAACCTTAAAAGTCCCCATAGTCTTTACCAGTTTCAATGCCATTCAAAAGTCTACAGTCCAAGTCTCTTCTGAGACTCAGGCCAATCTCCTAACTGTAAGCTCCTGTAAAATCAAAAGAAAAATTACACACTCCTAACATACAGTGGAACTGAATACACATTCCCATTCCAAAAGGGAGATATAGAGGCATAGTGAGGAAATACTGGACCAAAACAAGACCAAAAACCAGCAGGGCAAACTCCAAGTCCAGTAGCTCCACATGCAACTTCTGGGACTTGACTTCCAAAGGGCTTAGATGTCTCAGTTCTTCCAGCTTTGCTTGCAACATACATCTCTTTCTTAGGCTGGTACCACTCCCTGTATGCAGCTCTCCTTGGCAAATATCTCACAGGTCTGGCATCTCGAATGTCTTCTTGGGGTCTCGGCTGCCAACCAGACTTCACATTCACAGCTTCATGCAATGACCTATCAGGGCCTTCTTTATGCAGGGACACCCCTGCTGTACTCTGCCTGACCTTCGCAGCTCTCTGAAACCATGGAGGAAGAACTGAAGACCCCTTCACTCTTGCAAACTTCATGCCTCTAAAGCCAGCACCACGTGAATGAAACTGCCGAGTTTGGCTGCAAGTTTGGAATGGACCCTGGCCTATTTCAACCACATTTGCAACTTTTCTCTGCCCTGAACTTGGAGCAGAAAACCCTTTCAGTATTTTCCTTTCAAAAGTTTGAGGATTAGCTGGGTGTGGTCTTGCCCTGAAGGTACTATTTCTGTTGTTTACTTGTAAATCTCGAGGCCTTTCCTTAATCACTTTAGTCTCCTTATGAAAGGGAGCCTCCCCTTCACATGCCTTGGCCACAGCTTTAATCTTCCTAGTGTAGTTTTCAGATCCAAACTGTACATTCTGCATTTCCTTCTGCCCCATTTGCTTTTTCACTGTAGATCTGTATAATATTCACCATTAAAAGCCACGCCACCATTTCTACATTAGGCTGTCTTGAAATATCCTCCACCAAAGACATCAGTCCATCGTTTTTCAACTTAGCATCAGGCAAGCATTTGGGCTGTGGGCAAACTGCTGCCAAACTCTTTATCAAAATATCCCAGTTGCTGCCTAAGTATTTTCCTCTGGAACCACATCTTTTGCAGCAATGCTTTCTTCCAGACCTCCACTAGAATGGCCCTTTAAGCTCTGCTTACAGTAGTCAACAGCCTTTCTAGCCCAAAGTTCCAAAGTCTTCCACATTTCTCCAAACATCCACATGGTCAGGTTCTTTACAACCAACACCCCACTCCTGGTACCAAATAACTATATTAGTCACTTTTCTGTTGCTGTGATAAAGCACCATGACCAAGGACCTTGTAAAAGGAAGAGTTTATTTGAGCTTATGATTGATGGTTCCAGGGAATTAGAGTCCATTATGGTGGGAGGCATGGTGGCTGGATCTGGAGGAGTAAGCCGAGGGTCACATCTCGCAAAGAGCACAGGAAGCAGAGAGAGAGCAACTGTAGACCACGAGGCTTGTTAAACTCACTAAGCCTGCCCCCAATAACGTACTTCCTCTAGCACTGCCACACCTTCTAAGACCTCCAAAAATAGTGCCACCAACTGGAGACAAATGTCTGAATACTTACAGCCTATGGAGGACACTCACTCATTCAAGCCACCACAATATTGGAAAGAACAACAACAACAACAAGAACAACAGAAAAGAACTTCTGCTTGAAATACTCAACTTCTGCACCGATAATTTTGAGAAAGACTCAGAAAAAAATGAAAAACATGTTTGGCAGAATGCATGAGTTCTGGTGGGGTGGGGGGCAGGGAGGGGGACACGGGTCTAAATTTGATTTGTAACCTACTCTTGTACAAATATATATTAAATAAATAAATAAATAGAAAAAAGTAACAGTTTAGATAGCAGAGAGATAGCTCAGTGGTTAAGAGCACTTGCTAATCTTCAAGAATACCTGGGTTCAGTTCCCAGAGCTCACATGGAATCTATACCCATTCTTAAGTCCAGATTCAGGATTTCTGGAGCCCTCTTATGACCTCTGTGGAATTTTTGTGCATTTTGTACAATACAACCTAGAAGCACTTCGACCACAAGTCCCCTGTCTGTAAATCCCGATACCTCTCCTGTACGGTGATGTTCCTAATATTTTACCTCTTTTTACTCCATGATTTAAATTACTATTTCTATTTTTAAAATATTTTACTGAGTTTTTGTACATTGCATACAGTAGTTCTTAATAAAATGTAGACCCCTCTCCCCATCTATGCACCCATCAGGCCTAATGCACTCTGCCATACATGGTAAGTCCAATCTGTTCAAGCATTTTATCCATATGCCCTCTGATGCAAATTCATCCTCCAGAGTCTATTCCACCTGTCTAGAAGTCTTCAGGAAGGTCTACTCTCTCTCACCCAGCCATAATCAGCTTCCAACAGTTCTCAGGTCTGCGGCCCATTTCCCTTGCTCCACTCTCCCCTTTGTCTGACTGAATTCGTGGGTGTTGTGTGTTGTACTTGATGCCACAATTGCCACAAGTTCACATGAATGAGTTTCCAATGTCCTGAAAGCCTCTGTTTCCTCATCTTCATGGACTAACCATGGCTCTTACAATCTTTAAACCCCCCTCCACAGTGGTCCCTGAGCTGTGAGTAGGTGAGGCTTATATAGGAGTCCTATCCAAGCACACGCACTCTGCAGTCTCTTATTCTCTAAAACTTAGAGAGTTGTGGCTTTCTGTGTACATTGCACTCTGTTTATAAGGAAGCTAAGCTGATGAGAGTTGAGGGATGCACTAGTGTTCTCTCCACCCCTGTTCTGCTATGTTCCATGTGTGGAGGTCCCATTGTAGGTAGTGCTGGGCATCTCTGACATGAATGCTCTATGTGTGACGAACTATGGAACTCTGCAGTAGAGTTCATCTGTTGCAAAAAAGAATCTTCTTTGATGTGTTGTATCTGTAAATATAATGATCCACACTTATGACATGTTAAGAAATTTTGTCTAGAGATGTGACAGAGATATGGCTTTCTAGGATATATGACTTCTCTGGCCTCGTATATTTGGCTATAATTACAGTGTCACACATGAGTTCACTCCCACTGAGAGGTTGTTAAGTTCAATTAGAAAACTACTGATGCCCCCCAAATAACAGTACCACTACTGTACCAATACATGTGATGGTGGCTAATCTTTATTATCAACTTGCCTAGATTTTAAATCATCTAGGAGATATAATCCTGGGCCCAGTTTTGAGGGCATTTCCAGAGAGATTTAAGTGAGGACTGGAGACCTACCCTGTATATGGATAGCACTATCCCATGAGCTGGTATCCTGAACTGAAAGAAAAAGGGAAAGGTGAGCTGAGTATTCACATCTCTGCTTTCTGACTGTATATACAGCCCTGCTGTCACACCTAGAGCCACCTACTATATCTACCATGTTTTCCCACCATCATGAACTGTAGCATTAAGTTGTATGCCAAGTAAACTCTTTCTTCCTGATAATGCTTTTTATCAGACATCTAGGTATAGCAATTGAGAAAAATAAATAATCCATTGACTTTAAGAAAAGTTGTATTAGCATAGCTCTCATAGATTTGGAGAGCACTATGCAAACTATAAAGGGAGAATAGCAATTGATGGTCCAACATCAGATTTAAGACCAAATATCACCATCAATGTCTAGCGCAGCATACAACATTGGTGTAGTGATGGCACTTTTATCTTGGGGACAATCAACAGCTGCTTAATTGGACTTAAAGCCCACTCAATGAGAGGAAGTTCATGTTTGGTACTGTAAACATAGCCAAATATGCATGGCTAGAGAGGTCACAAATCTTAGAGAAAACCCCAAGACTGTCACATGCCTAGACAAATGAAATTGTTTGCTATGCACAAAGTATATATCCTTATATTTATAGACCTATCTCAGTCACCCTTCACCAAAGAAGCTTCTTTTACACCAGATGGAGACTGTTACAGAGTACAGCAACTGGTCACATGCTGACATTTTCTGTGAATTGCCCAAGCCTATGTGACACAACTACAATGCAGCCTCTATACCTAAGGCTCATGGAACATAGAACAAGGGGTAAAGAGGACACCAATGAATCTCTTAATTCTCATTAATGAAGCTCCCTCATGCATCACTGGACCAAGAACACAAAAGGTCACAAATGGCCAAAGGGTAGAGAGTAAGAGTCTGCAGAGTGTGGGTCCTTGGACAGGACTTCTATCTTAAGCTTTACCCACCCAGGACTTAGGAACCATTGAAGAACATGGAGGCAGAAAGATTGTGAGAGCCAGGGAGGAGATGCATGACCACATGAAACAGAGTCCTGCAAGCTCCTGGGACCTTGCTCACATGAACCTACAGCAATGGTGTCAGCATGCAGAAGACATATGAAAACTCAACCAGACAAAACCCAGCTCAGAACTGTGGAAATGGGCAACAAGCCTTAGCTGAAGAATTATTGGCAACTGATTATTGCTGGGTGAGGAAGAGCTGATCTTCTTAAAGGGAAGAACTCTAATAGGCCAACTAGACCCCAGCGAACGACCTTCCACTGAGGAATATCCAGGCACTAACTTGACACGGTAGGCCTTAACACAAATGACAGAATGTATGAATTCCAGTGGGGGGAATAGTGGGAGGGTGTCAGTGGGGAGGGGGTAAAATACGATTAACATGTGCTGTGTGGAATACAAAATTCCAATAAAAAGTCCTGTTACACATGGGGTAACTTCTTGATTACTGGCTGACAACTGATCAACAGAGCTTAGTCTAGTCATAGTACTGAAAAAGGCATGACATCAAGAGAATGTATTCTAACATTTTTGGGAAAATGAACTACTTGGGTATACAGAATACAAAAGACACTAGGTCACATGACCTCTTCTTACTGCTTTAAATATTGTGTCGGACAACCCTCCATATAAGGGTTTCTTTCCTCTCTTAAAAACCCTGTCTTGGGCCAGCAAGATGGCTCCTCTGACAAAGGTTCTTGCTATCAATCCTGACAACTGAGTTCAGTCCCTGAGACCTACATGGTGTGAGGTGAAAACAGATTCTCACAAGTAATCCTCTGACCTCCACACACATGAGCACACACAAATAAACAAATATTTATATAAATAAGTGTAATGAATTTTATACTTTATATTCTGCCACTCTGACAGAATACAACCCATGTTTCTTATCTACTTGTGAAAACTGGTGGCAGGGTCTATGTTAGTGAAGTCAGTATGAAAAAATGCATTGTCAACATTATCAAGGGAGTTAAAATAGCACAAAAGGATTTTGGCTTTTATTTGGTTACTTTATTTGATGTACTCTGTTATGAATTGTGGATACAAATGTAAGTGAACACAGCCTGAGCTCACTAGCAGAGGACTTGAGCATGTGTAAGACTGTACCACATACAATTTGTGTGGACTCAACCACAGAGACAGTATGTTACTGCCAGAAGAAATACCTCTCACCACAATGTCTCTGAACTGATCCCAATTCAGTATAAACAATATCTTAGAGATGCAGGATTAATTCCGTCCTTCCTCTTCACTGTGGAACATTTGCATGTCAGCTCACTGATTTACATGGTTGTTTTGAAAAACCTGACATTCCATCTACAAGAGAGTCCATGGGCTTTTGCTCTACTCGCTGAGACAGGTGATGCAGAACTTCATTGAGTGAGTGCAGTGGAAGGAGCTTAGCATTTCATAAGAAACTCTGTCTTTAAATTGTAGAGAAAATTTATGGCAGTATCACCAGTGAAGTCCTTTTCTACAGCTTCAATGACTTGACTATTATTATTTATCGTGCTTTATTGGGGCTAAGCCAGTGTACTAAGCCCTTTACATGCATCATCTCATTTTATCATCTCATCTTTCCCCTGAGACTAAGTACCATTAATTATCTTCCACTTTACAAATTAGAAACTTAAGGTTTACAACTTCTACAAGAAACTGGCAATAGGAAGTAGCAGAGCTACAGCTAAATCTGGGCTTACATAAAGACAAAGTTTAAGTCCTAACCACGATGTTATATTGTTCTGATTCAAGAATCAGAACTACTGAATCACTTACTGAAAAGCTTAATAACTTCTGCTTACAGAGTGGAGCCCCCATAATGCAGTATGGAAGCAATGTCTCTGATAAACAGTGGTTATTCTCACTCCTTGTGACATTCAAACTCATGAACAGTGTCTAATAGTGCTGACGAGTATAAGTATGATTACAGTAATTTTTTCAGTCTAAAAGTTGTCTGGTAGATAAGACCTCATCATGGAATATATACATATATATGTGCATATATATTACTGTTGAGAGACATTTTATTTATCAACATAACTGTATTATAGGTCTGCTGAGTCTGAATTTACTAGCAAAATTATAGTGATGATTGAACTTACCTAAAATTCACACAATTTCTTAAGAAAAACATAATTTGGAACAGTGAGATAGCTCAGTGGGTAAGGGCAGTTGTCAGTAAGGCTGAAGACCTGAATTTAATTCCTGTGACCCACATGGTAAAGAGAATGAACTCTCTCAAGTTGTCCTTGACCTAAACACCCATGCCATGGTCAGTGCTCACATCCATGCCCACACATGTTCGCACACGCATGCACGCGCGCGCGTGCACACACACACACAAATAAGTAAATAATAAATATATTCATTTATGTAATAAATGTGATAAAATAACTTAAGGCATAATTTATAGCATTTTAAGTTTTCATGAAATGCACAATGCATACAAGTGTATAACTTGTAGTAAAACAATTTCTTGTATGATTGTATTTATGGGAGGACTAAATTTAAAGAGCAATAATGAACAGTATCAAGGTAACAGGATAATCTGTGAAACATGTGGAGATTCTGTCCTTGAATATCCATCCACTTATTCACTCATTTAGTTTTTCTGTTCACATTCCTGAAGAGTTCATTTCATTGTAACTATTTTTTAAGTAACTTATAATTATGATTTAAACGCATTCTTCAAAGTTCATGGGTCTGAATCTTAATCACCAAACATATGTTAACAACATTTGGAAGCCCTACCTTTGGAAGGTAATTAGAATTAGATGGCATCTTGAGGGTGAGGGCTCTAAGGGAAAGCTGAGCTAGAATAGGTGCTATGCTCTCCAGCATGTTCTGGCTCTTGCCAAATCTTTGCACCAAGCTCTTGACCATCCCAGACTCAAGGACTATGAGCTAAGTAAGTCTCTATTCTTTCTTTGTATCATTGTTTTTAGTAGTATTTTTATTGTTTCTTTGAGAATTTCATAAAAATTCAAGTATATAAAAAGGATATTTTGTTATTTATAGTCCTTTACATCTAAAGAAGACCTAGAAATGTCAATTTAGTCAGATTTACCTAAAAATAAGAGGATAAAAATAACATTATATAATTAATGAAAGAATAAAGGGGCAAAAAAATAGGATAAGAGTGCCATTACAAAACTAAGAAATAAGAATTACTGAGGAAAGAAACACTCATCCACTGCTGGTGGGAATGTAAACTTGTACAACCATTATGGAAAGCAGTGTGGAGAACCCTTAAAAGACTCAAAATGAGCCTACTACCTGACCCAGTCATACCACTCCTGGGTATATACCACAAGACTCATCCTACCACAGAGATACATGCACATCCATGCTTATTGCAGCTCTCTTGGCAATAGCAAAGAGCTGGAACCAACCCAAATGCCCCTCAACTGAACAAGTGGATGACAAAAATGTGGTACATCTACACAATGGAGTACTATTCAGTGGTAAAGAAAGATAACATCATGAACTTTGCAGATAAATGGATGGAACTCAAAGCCATTATGCTAAGTAAAGTAACACAGTCCCAGAAAAACAAATGGTGAATGGTTTCCCTCATTTGTGGATGCTAACATCAAACCCCCAGATGAAAGTCAAGCTGAATAACATTATTGCTCTATTTCTCTTTATCTGAAAGCAGCTATGTTGTTATAATGTAAATCTCTCAACGGGCTCTAGAATCCACCCACCCCTTATTTGCAGACTCTGTAATTAGTATATATGGGTGGAGAATATGTATCCATATTTTAGAGTAATATACAATTAATGGAGGAAAATTTTAATTCCTAAACTAAAAAAAAAGACCGAGGGAAAGATGCAGGACAATTATGGCAGAATGCATTATCCGGGGTGGGATGGGGGGAAAGGGAAAAGGGAATATGTCTAAACTGAACTGAGAAATGATGTCTGAAATACACAGAACATCAATAAAAGCATTAAAAAATAATATAAAATAGAAAATCAACTTAATGACCTAGGGTATAGACTTGCATGAATCACAGAAAATGAAAACAAACAACCAAATGGTGGTAAGGAGAGATTGACAATTGGTTAAGCACAAGAACAGAGTTGGAAGCTGGATGGTAGGTAGCTTGTGCCTATCGTGCCAGCATTTAGAGGCTATGACTGGAAGATAGTGACCTTGAGAACAGCCTGGGCTACACAGCAGGAACATACCCCCGCCCCTGAAACAGGATTTGGAGACATTTTGTTCATGGAAACTGTGTTTTAATATGGCTGATAGGAATAACATAAAGAAAACTAAAACTAAAATAAGGTTTCAGAAAGGCAGATTATCTATAAAGGAGAATAAGGTATAAGTACTCTTGTGTGTCTCCCTAACAATATAGTTGCCAATGTCTTGAAATAATATCTCCCAAGCCTAGAAAAAAGGATAATATTATCCAAATATCTTTTGGGATGAGCTCACAGATAGTCATTGAAATAAGCAACCGGACAGATGAAAACACAAATAATTAATGTTGTCATTTTGTTGTCATTATAGTTGTCATTTTGTCAGGCTTATACTAATAAAAAAAATCTCCCATCAGTGGTAACATCAAACTGGAAGAATTAATGGTAAGGCCTGACTCTAATGAAGTATAGACTTAACCTAAATAGTGATAGAGAAATATGCACACATGTAAATTCTGTGAGCCCAGACAATGAAATCCTAGGTTAAATTTTTATATTTATTAAAATGTTACCAGATATTGGAATGAGTGTGAGATATGTTTCTTGATATTAGAAGGAAACAAATATCATAGAAGCATCATTTGTGTTATCTGTGAACATGTGGTCAAATAGGAAGAACAGAACACAAAAGCTTAGAGTTCAAGGTCATAGTTAGATATCACATCCATAGTTCATAGAAAACTGGTATGAAAGTTGAGAAAAAGGAAGGTTAGATACAAGCAGGTGCTGTGAAAGGATTGTTTAGTTGAGAAGAAAGAAATCAGGGAAGGAGACAACAGATGTAACTTCAGTGAGGAAACAGGAGGGTGAGGCAGAAAACAGAATCAACACCAAATCACCCTCAGCCTTCATGGAGAGTCACGTGCTGTTTCTAGCAGAAGGTACCTAATCATAAGTAAGTTCTTGTACAGGTTTTGTGGCTTCTTATCATAAAGTGGAGTTATTGTACACATTTTCATTATCTGAGATAATTAACTTCCACTATCTACCAATTATTCAACTATCCAGCATCACTCATGGTCCTATTAAGATCTAATCATTGCCATAGGTATGTTACCGAGTAATCACAGCAACAAGACATTGCACATAGCCTTAAGGCTGCCTACATCTTGGAAGGAGAGAACCACATGTGAAAAGCTAATGCTTATTGCCTAATGGTTCATGAGATTAGAGAGGAAGGTCTATCAGTGCATTGTTGGTGGTATGGAATTGGTAAAGGCTAGTTAAGAAGAGATTGAAATTACCAGGCAAAAACGGGAAAAGCAATCCCCAGGTGAGGAGGCTGCACAGATTATCAGAGACCCTGAAGCAAAGCAAAGTGAAAATCAGGTAGAAGACATAATATTCTAGCCTTTTCAGCTGCCTTGATGAACAGAATGAGATGGAGGCTTGTAGGAGTTTATTGTCCTCTGAATAGTCCTTTATACAGGCATGGCCAACATCCACATGCTGTTCTCTCCCTGAAAGCTTCAAGGCTGTCCCCTGCCTGCAGGCAGACGGCTCTGGCAAGGAGAGGGAGGGAGGGCCATGGGGAGGTTACCCGATGGAATAGAAAGACAAGGAAAGACAAGGACAGACATACAGACATGGACTCAGAGGGCGAGGTCCAGGAGAATAGAGTCTCCTTTATTAGTGCCAGCAATGTGCTTATATACCAAAAGTTACTGTGCTCTAGGCAAGGAAGTGGGGGGCAGGCAGAAGGGAGGGGCAAGCCACCTTGGCTCTAATCCGGGGCTTCAGAGCTCCTGTTTGTGCAACAGGTGAACTAGAGGTCCGACATTTTGCTCAATGCCTCAAGGGAAGGGGCCATCTGGTACTGGAACTTTGCAGAGATAGGGCGAGGCAAGAATACACTGTAATAGCCCAGCCTTCCAGAGCTACAGATAACTCACAGAGATATCAGATAATTCTTGGAGGTTTTTCGGGAGAGGTCTTACAAGTTCTTTCCTCATGCCAGGCAAAGATTCATTCCAACAGAGGCTGAACCATAAAAGTTGGCTTTTCTCTAACTTTACTACAGGGTATATCCTCACAATCAGCCAACAGGTCATGGAAGCCCTGGTCATACAGAAAAAGACATTGCCATTGTCATACATGTGTGTGAGAAAGCTGTCAGAGGATCCTAAGAAAATGAATCTTCTGAGACATGTTAAGGATCTTGAACTTTAGTCTTACAGACAACAGAGTAACCCCAAAGAATGCAAGGCAGGGAAGTTATATGACATTATTAGAAATTCCATTGCAACATTGTATACAGTACTATTTGCACTGAAACTATTTTGCCAGATTTTATAGAAATACTCTTTCCTTGGGGCTGGAGAGATGGCCTAGCGGTTAAGAGCACTGACTGCTCTTGCAGAGGACCCGGGTTTGATCCCCAGCACCCACATGGCAGCTGAGCACCGTCTTTAACTACAGTTCCAGGGGAATCCGATGCCCTCTTCTGACCTCCACAGCATTGCACGACATGGGTGCACAAACCTACATGCAGACAGTACATTCATACAAATAAAAAATAAATAAAAATTAAAAAAAATACTCTTTCCAATTAAAAAAAAACTAATAATATGACCCTCATGTAGTTTATGTCATAGTGGGTTAATCAGTGTTTTCTCACTGTAACAAATGCCTGAGAAAATCATTTTACAAAAAAAGGTTTGTCTCAATTTTTACCCTATTAAATGGAAAACTGATACTTAAGAAACCCTGATTAAATAACTTGAATATGACTAGTGATTTCAGTTTTCACCCTACCAAAATTTAAAGGACTACAACCCAGCAAGTGATTATAAGGGATATTGCTTAACTCTTTACATAGAAAGTGAAGGATGCATTTATACAAACAAGATAAATGAGTTCCCTTCCAGCACACAAATTAAAGAGGACAGTACTTTTCAACTTTTATAAAATATTCCTTTATATTCAAAGAAACATTAAAACTGCAAGGAAAGTCTGCATTTTGTGGCTTCCTTATTTAATAAAATTATTTAATAATTTTAAAATGAATAAGGAAGCCGGGCGTGGTGGTGCACGCCTTTAATCTCAGCACTCAGGAGACAGAGGCAGGCAGATCTCTGTGAGTTCAAGGCCAGTCTGGTCTACAGAGTGAGCTCCAAGCCAGCTGGAAGTAAAGAGAGACCCTGCCTCAAAAAAATTATTTATAATTTAAGAAACATATTTTCCAACAGAGAATAATTGTCTAGTAACCTGGGCTCAGGATGAAGAACTGTGAACTGAGATCTGATTCTGCAGCTGGTTTTCTGTTAAGTGTTAGGAAAAAACAGAGCCTGTATGTGACTCTGCTCAGTTAGAATTAGATCTTTAAGTTGTCTTAGTTTCATAAGGGAAGAAAAATGAAGATAGCCCTGTATTTGGCCAGTGCAAACTACCATAGAGACACGAAAACCCTGCTGTGAGTGGATTTAGAATTTGGGGACAAGACTATGCCAGTTGTCTAAGTCAGTAGTCCTTTCTGACTGCTGTACTCAGTGTGAGTACTTGTGCTGAACAGTTGCACAAGGTGCTTCCAGGGGATCTGAAATAATCAATTTGTTCCAGTTCACACAGATGTAAAACACCCTTAGGAGTGAGAAGAGTGAGAAGAGTGAGAAGAGTGAGAAGAGTCAGCATCACACCCTAAATGAAGTTGGTTCTATACAGGTTGGGGAAATGGTGCCTCTTCAGGTACCTCAGTTAATATTGCCATTGTACTTAGACTCTGCTCCTGGGTGATAACTCTCTTGTGTTTGCCCTTATGTTATTGCCTCTGATTCAAAATCCTGAATATTAGAACTTTCTGTGCTTCACTCTCAATGCCAACAATGTAGCCTGAATGCTGTGGTCTCTGCACTGTGTTCAATGGCTATCAGCAGCTGAACAACGCTCATTTTCCTTCCAGAGTCTAATCTCAGCCTTAGAATTTGTCACAGTCCAGTACTCTGGGAAGCCATTGCCAAATGGATCAGACTGAGCCCATCAGATAAAATTTCTTTGCCATCCCATCTCTGGATTAAAATGAAAGTTCAGCATGTTGGTTTCAATGTTCTTTGTTATTGTAGGAAAACAATATGACATCTCTGTTCAATACATTCCTTTTGGTTGAATACTTTTTATGTGAGCTTGCTCAGGCGTTTCCCAATTGGCTGAGAGAATGATATCCAAATGCTTGACTCCACTCCGCAACCCTGCAGGCCCTCAACCTCCTAAGCTGACTCTCACGTGTTACTTTTCCTTTTGCTAACACTTCCATCATCCTGCAGGGAGGAAGACATTAATGCCACTGTTTGAAGATTTGAGAAACCTCAATTTGTAAAATAAGCAGTAAAAGCCCTGCTATCTCCCCAAGATGCCTTAGTAAATAAGGTCTGTGTGAGGTTTCCTTGGTCAATTTTAGAAGGAAGTCTTATTTTTATGACTTTCCCTGCATATTTATAATAATATAGGATACTTTTGTGAATTTCTGCATAGTTTGGGGTAAGGTGAAGTTTCTTTCTCCTCTTTTTGCTGAAGTTCCCTGCACTTGGATATCATAACCTTAGGGGCAGCGGGAGGTCCAAGTAGAGAAAAGGTGATTCATTCAGTGGGCAAATCATTGAATACCCCATAATGGGCCAAGGTCCACACTAGAGACCACGTATAGGCTAGCTTCATGCTACCATAATAAGTATTTGAGATAACTACAATACAAAGAGAAAAATTTTACTTTGGCTTATACTTTTAGAGATTCTCTTGGCCTCTGCCAAAGAAAGCAAATGATGAACACTACTGGGGGACAACTTCATGTGTATAAGCCAGGAAAGAGGAAGACAAGGGACTGCCACTGACTGCTCAGCCTCAGTGATCTGGGGACCTTCCACAAGGCTCTACCTCCTAAAGGTCCATGGTATCTCCCAAGAGTGCCAAATTGGTATCAAGCCATTGTCACATAGTCCTTTCAGGGACTCTAGTCCAAATAATTGTGTTATATACACCATAGTTTTAGTCCTTGACATTATGAACATATTCTAGAAAAAGAGACAAACAGGAAAAAACCCCCCAAATGACATGTTAACATAATGTGATAAACATTTTTAAGGACAAAAGCACAGAGTAAAGAGATCATATCTAGAAGAACCATTTACATTTGGCCTATTGAGAAGGACTTCATTTAGGAGGTGACCTAAATACTTAGGGAAGAGACAGGAATCCAGGAACCAGCACAAAGAAACTTCCTTCTACTGGGGGTAAGCATGGTGGTAGGTCCTGAGGTAGCCTCTGCGAAGACTGACCTGACTCCCCTGGGAAGATCTTCACTGGCCCTTAAATAGGCACATTAGCTTTGGCAGGCAAATCCAAGTTCCAATCCAGGAACAGAGGCTGCCTTCAGAGCAAGTCTTATGTAAGAAAGACTTTTCTATTTCAATGAAGGTGAGATAGACCCATTAAGTGACTTATGGAGCCTGATAGTGGTATGTGTATGCTCAGTATGAAGTTTTCTACTCATAGTGAAAAACTAAAATAAACCTAACTCTCAGGCTGGACTGCTATTTGGGAAGGTCTGTATACAAAGACCAAAGTCAAATCTGAATATCCTCTTGCCTTTGACATATATATATTCCATAACTTTGGCCTTTGGTAACTAATATGCCACATTCTTTTTTTTTTTTTTTTTTTTTTTTTTTTTTTTTTTAATTTTTTTTGTTTTATTATTTTATTTATTTCTGTATGTGTATGAATGTACTGTCTGCATGCAAGTTGTGCACCCGTGTCGTGCAACGCCGCGGAGGTCAGAAGAGGGGGTATTGGATTCCCCTGGAACTGGAGTTCTCCTGGAATTGGAGTTTCAGACGGTTCTTAGCCGCCATGTGGGTGCTGGGGATCGAACCGGCGTCCTCTGTAAGAGCGGTCGGCGCTCTTAACCGCTAGGCTATCTCTCCAGCCCCGGTATGCCACATTCTTTGAAATTAGCATTGTCCTGATAAAAGAAAAACATGCATTCATTTGTGTTTTAACTGTGGAAATGAGAGAATATGGTGGCAATGTTTGGTTTGGTTTGGTTTGGTTTGGTTTGGTTTGGTTTGGTTGGTTTGGTTTGGTTTCCATCAACTTGTTTTATTTTTAAGAACAGATTGTTTGAAGCCCACAGTCATGTTTTTATGATTCTCTTGTGGCATTTTTACTGCAATTCCTGAGCCAGAAAAACTAAAATATAAATAAATTCAGGCACACTCTCACAAAGTGTTAAGTTGGTTTTGTATTGTTTTCTTCTCAAATAGCTCTTCTTGGAGCTGCAGCTTAGCTAACAAGATCTGCCTAATTTGAAGATTTTATTTTAAAGCAAAAAAAATTTGCAGTTTGTTCCTTTGTCAAAATTTGTCACAGAATATAAAGAATGCACAAAACAAATGAATGTACAAAGCAAACCATTAAGAGAATTTTGCCTAAAAGTAACCCAATATCCTCATAATTGTTTTATATTTATCCAGTAAAAATGGTCTGTCAGAAATTTTTCCATGATTTGTGACAGCTTTATAAACCAGCATGTGCTAAGAGCCACACTGGTGTTTTACTTTATAACAGGAAAGTGGCCACGAAAGGGTGTTTCCTTTGTAATAGCCTGGCTGTTTTTTGTTTCCTCCAATGTGCTCAAGCAATTATGTTAATTATTATTTATTAAGCATTTCAAATGCTAGGCCTGTACTGTTCTTATATAAATATTTGTGCATGTAGGTTTGTGCACCCGTGTCGTGCAATGCCGCAGAGGTCAGAAGAGGGTCTCGGATTCCCCTGGAACTGGAGTTCTCCTGGAATTGGCGTTACAGACGGTTCTTAGCTGCCATATGGTTGCTGGGGATGGAACCTGGATCCTCTGCAAGAGCAGTCAGTGCTCTTAACCGCTAGGCTATCTCTCCAGCCCTCAATCTCAATACATTTTAAAAATTGCCATTGTCTGACTACAACAGAGTTAAATAAAGAGAAAAGTTCCCCAAATTCAAGTTGCAGGGGATGGAATCACATCTGAGAGCATTTGGGCGAATATAAATTAGGCTCTCAATAAGCATGTAGCATGGACTGTGCTCCAAAGACTGATCATGAACGGTGCTTTCTTCCCAAGCTTGGCTGCACCTGCTTGCGTAGGATCATCGTCAATTTGACTATTGATCCTCACAACAAAGGGGTGGGCAGAGACAGAGAGAGTCAGCCATGCTTCCCAACCAACTAATTTGGCTGCAGTGGCAAGAGGTTGGAGGTACTAAGAGTGTGAGAGAAGGACGCCAGAGAGAGGCTGGAGCTCTCTCGTCATTTTGTGCAGTTGCTAAAAGCTGGGGTCCATTCTGGGATGGAGACTTTCTCGTGGAGCCTTATGAGGAATCACCCAGATTTCTGTAAGTAACCCCCTCACCCACTGCTCTGTTAGTAAGCCCAATAAAATGGTTGGTTTGGTGTAATCATACCTCGCTTTGTCTGAGGGGCTGAGGGAGGAGGGGCTTGACACAACTCCTGCCTCCCAGAAGGAAGTTTAGCAACAGCTGGCATAGTCAAGTAGGATATGACAAACTGAGGGTGAGTTTGGGAAGAGCAATGGTGCTGTCTTTGATATGAGGAAGGAGACCAGCAACTAAAGGAGAGAGTGCTGGAGGAAGAAATTTTGGCATAGTAAGCTATCCCCATAGGCCTGGTGGGGGTAGAGGCAGTGGTGTGGATAGCGCAGCTGATAGTGAGATTCATAACTAAGGTGGAGCTACCGAGACAGAGGATGTTGGTGGAGGATTTTCCAGGATGGCAATGCACTTATAGTTGACATGGACTGGTATGCCTGCTTGTGAGTATGGAGATGCTTTGAGACTTCAGAAGGTCTAAAGCAAACTTTTCAAGCCCTTGGAATACTGCACCAAGGGCAGAAGCTTCAGCAAGCAGCTGCAGAGGAAGCCTGGTTGCTGCTTTGTGTCCTAACAGATCTGTTCTAGGCAGAGGTGGTAGCCCAGAGGGAAACTGAAGGTGTAAAGGGGGAATTAGAGTGAGAAAGGAATGAGGCTGGCTCTTCCATATTGGCCTCTGACCTTGCCAGTAAATTGCATAAAAGAGAAAAAGAGATAGAGGTGTTAGCCTGCCATGTTTTACAGCTAGGTGGCAAGGAGAAGAGAGTCCAGACTAGGTCAACAATATAAGGCTAATCCTGGGACCCCAAAACCTGTAACCCATGGGAGAAGGCAGATAGTGAAAAGAAAGCAACATAGAAATAGTTGAAAATGCCCTTCAAGTCCAGTCTTTTTTTTTTTTTTTATTTATGTATGTGTATGAATGTACTGTCTGCATGCAAGTCTGTGCACCCGTGTCGTGCAATGCCGCGGAGGTCAGAAGAGGGTCTCAGATTCCCCTGGAGCTGGAGTTCTCCTGGAATTGGAGTTTCAGACGGTTCTCGGCCGCCATGTGGGTGCTGGGGATCGAACCCGGGTCCTCTGCAAGAGCGGTCGGCGCTCTTAACCGCTAGGCCATCTCTCCAGCCCCAAGTCCAGTCTTTAATAGAAAGAAACAAAAATCCCTGTTTCAGCATGCTGATGGAGATCTCAACAATAGTCCAGTGTGAGATTATGGCAATCAGAGAATACTCAGAAATGCATCTGTTGGATCTAGGGGAGACTTTCAAACAAGCATTGAAGGGTACCTCACTACCTGGCTCGTGAGGATACGTGACATGGGAGCAGCTGATATTAGTTTAAGTGCTGCAGAAACATTAAGCTGAACAGTATGACCACCCATCCCACTTTGAATCAGAGGATGCATCACCTGAGGCAGCACGGGGAGAATCAGTCCCTGATGGACTGGCTTGTACCAGCCATTGGAGATGCTTGGTCATCACCAGTGGAGGTTCCCATGGATATTAGGGGCTGGAGGGTAATAGAAGAAGGAAAGACACTACCGAGAGAACTAGGTATGAGAAAATCAAGTATGGTACCCAGCTCGCTGGGTACCAGATAGGACTATGTTCATTATAGATTTAAAGAAGAACTTTATAGAGCAAGGACCTCAAGATTGGAAGGCAGCTTTAGTGGCTTTGATGAATCCCTTAGTGGGGCAGGATCTTTATAAAGTAAGAGAGGCTTTGACAGATCTAAGTGACATAGAGCAGCATGTAAAGTATATCTTTAAAAAGAGTAGAACAATCTAGAAGAGATATAAAAAAAAGCAGAGAAAGGTCTGTTTGGCTACTCAAAGGCAAATGTTGGAAGGTTTGTTTCAAGCCCAAGTTCCTAAAGAAAAAAATTGACAAAAAGCCAAATTCTGTGCAAAGGTGCTTCTGAATGTCTTTAAAACCTGAGGATGGGGCTGGAGAGATGGCCTAGCGGTTAAGAGCGCCGACCGCTCTTGCAGAGGACCCGGGTTTGATCCCCAGCACCCACATGGCGGCCGAGAGCCGTCTGAAACTCCAGTTCCAGGAGAACTCCAGTTCCAGGGGAATCCGAGACCCTCTTCTGACCTCCGCGGCATTGCACGACACGGGTGCACAGACCTGCATGCAGACAGTACATTGATATACATACCGAAATAAAAAAAATAAAAAAAAAAAACCTGAGGAATAGTTCCAAAAGGTATAGAGATGATAAAAACTGTCCCAGAGATCGATAATTATCCCCCCAGATTAAACAAGATAAATTTCTCTCCTGAGAAAGATTATGCGAGGGGTGGAAGCAGCTTGCCTTGCGGGGGCCTCCCCCAGAAAGTGCAGTCAGTAGAGAGAAAACAGTTGTGGCTACAGCCAGGAGTCAGACCCTATCCCAAGGAACCAACAGGCACAGCAGGGGCAAGAAGGAACTTCTTCCTCCTTGGCCCTGCCTATGGCCGGGCAGCTTGAACAGCCCCAACGTATTTATAAAGGATAAAGAAATGCAGGGAGGCTCTAGATAAAAATCCCAGGATACTAAGTGGCTCCAAGAAGAGTACTACAGACAGATAGTAAGGAGCCAACTAAATGAATGCCTCTTATCCACCTTATGGTACCCAACATGGGTCTGTTGTGGAAACAATTGATACAAATGGATAAAGTCTTTCCATACTGTGTTAGACCTTGTTCCTGTTTGATTTAGTATATAGTGTTAACTTCTGAGTGTTTTAAAGATGTGGAATCTATTTGAGAAATATCAAATACACTTGAAGAAACAAGGATGGAAAATAAATCCATGAAGAATACAAAGGCAAGGCATCTCTGGAAGTTCTTGGGAGTTTTATGTTTGGGTAAGGCAGAAGTGATATCCACTAGGATGGTTGGCAAAAGTCTACAAGAGCCTGGGCCCGTAGATGCCAAAAAGTAAACAGTTGTGGGCTGGAGAGATGGCCTAGCGGTTAAGAGCGCCAACCTCTCTTGCAGAGGACCTGGGTTCGATCCCCAGCACCCACATGGCGGCCGAAAACCGTCTGAAACTCCAATTCCAGGAGAACTCCAGTTCCAGGGGGAGACTGAGACCCTCTTCTGACCTCCGCGGCATTGCACGACACAGGTGCACAATCCTGCATGCAGACAGTACATTCATACACATACAGAAATAAATAAAATTAAATTTAAAAAAAATTAAAAAAAGTAAACAGTTGTGTTATAAAAAGAAAAAAATAGAGGCTGCAAAAACTCATGCAACCATTAAATGAAAATTCCAGTACCAGGGGTGGGTTGCCACCCCTCCATGAGCTGTTGGCCAAGGAGGCCCTGGAGGCCCGCAGAACAATAATGTTCACTGCACACCAGAAGTAGCCAGTAAGACCCTGGGGCTGGAGAGATGTCCTAGTGGTTAAGAGCACCGACTGCTCTTGCAGAGGACCCGGGTTCGATCCCCAGCACCCACATGGCGGCTGAGAACTGTCTGTAACTCCAATTCCAGGAGAACTCCAGTTCCATGAGAATCCGACACCCTCTTCTGACCTCCGTGGCACAAACCTACATGCAGACAGTACATTCATACACATGAAAAATAAATAAATAATATTAAAAAAATATTTTTAAAAGACCCTATTGCTGAAGATGCGGCATGATGTGAGGACAGGAAAAAGAGATCAAGCTGGGACCAAGGTGGAAACTCCCTCCCACTGACAATGGCCTTTGTAGTGCTCCAGGGTGCTTCGCAGATTGCTAAGAGAGAATGGGCCAGAGTTCTGCTTAGTGATGGACCCTGGGCACTGTACTATCACATGCCAAGCAAGATGTGCCTGCTGGTGCAGTAGCAGAATGACTAATATACACACAACTGACAAATTTCCAACTGGACTTAAGTCCCGCTCCTAGGGGAGGGACACACATCTAGGACTGTAAGCCAGGCCACCCCCCCACCCCCCGCCCCAGTGGCAGGGGAAGTTACAGGTCCTAGTGGGGAGGCCACTGCAGTTGTTTTGTAGGATGTGATGCGCCTACTAGTGTTCCATCCAAACACATTTACACCCATAGGTAAGGTTACTATAGCCATTAATGTTTGTTTATATGTTCCTGCTTCTTTCTATTTGTGATTTTACAGTAGGGGGAATGTCATTTTAATGTGCCAACAGCCCATTGAAAACAGAGAATGAGAAGGCCTGAGAGTTCAGTGTCTCACTACAAAGAGAGAAAGATCATTCTACATCTGTCACCCCTTCCAAGGATCAGGGACTCTTGCAGAAGAGGATGGTGGGCAGAAAGAATGTAAGAGCCAGAAGAAGGGGTGAAGGATAGCATGGACTGTCCCCTCAAAGATCGTGGACAGCACCTTCTTCCTAAGCTTGGTGGCACCTGCTTGTGTCGGATCATCACTAACATGACTGTTGACGCCCTGAAAAAAGGGGTGGGCGGAGAGAGTCAATCATGCCTCCCAACCAGCCAGTTGGCCTGAGTTGGATGTGGAGGAGGGACTCTGAGTATAAGCGGAGGAAGCTGGAGAGGCTTTCTCCCTCACGCCATTTTGTATGGCTGCTGGAAAGTCAGGGTCCATACTGGAATGAAGACTTTCTTATGCAGCTTTGGGGGGCATCTACATTTTTGTAAGCAACCCCCTTATCCATTGTTCTGTTATTAAGCCCAATAAAACACTACTTTGGTGAAGCTGTACCTTGCTTTGTTTTAGGGACCGAGGGAGGAGGGGACTGGATACCACTCAAGTTTCCCGGAAGGAATTTAAGCAACAAGTCCTTAGGAAAAATAATAAAGGATATGAATTTATTGGTATAGGAAAGTGGGGTGGATCTGAGAGGATTCTGGGGAGGGGGTCAAAATATGATAAAGCTATATTGTATGAAGGTCTCAAAGAATCAATGAAAACATTACTTTTTAAATTTCCTCACAAGACACATGACAGAGGATGTGATTCCTTCCAGTGATTTTTCCTGTGGCTGTCCACAGTGCATGGCCCATTCTGCAGTGCCCTGGCCTCATCATTGTCCAGTGTTCTGGATGTCGCCATTAAAATTGCTCCCGGTTACTGTAGATAAAATCCTGTCATGGGGAAAGTGTGCCTTTCCCTATTTTCCTCCTACAACGTCTGCTCCCAGGAAGACAATTTCCTTCTTGGCTACTTCTCTGACACTTTTCTAACCAAGCTAGTTTTCTTCAGGCTTCACATAGAGCTCCTCAGGATTCTGTGCCCAGTTTGAAATCACAGCCTCTGGCTATGAAGACTTCAGCGATTAAACTTTCTGAAGCAGGTTTAATAATTTTTTTAAAAGCTTAAAAAGGGGAGAAAATTAACTGAAAGTTACAATGAAGCATTTAATAGATTAACATGCAATTATAAAGAAACGTTAATGAAAATGAATAGAAAGTCGAATTAGTTATTTGAAAAGATTAGCAGATTATATTAAATTTTAGGGAATAGAATAAAACAAAAAGAAAGAACAAATTAACTGTAACATTTATATATTTCAGCAAAGATCCAGCAAGACACCAAAAGCGTACAGAAAGTGGGTATTTTATTTTTTTAGGCTTAAGCTCTAAAGTTTAGACCCCAAAGGGAAGTAGTACATATCTTTGATACCTTGGGCATTGGGTTCAGTGAGAAGGAAATGGTTTTTATTGGTTTTTAGTAAAGTATTAAAACCAGGAAAATTATTACAAATTTAAAAAAGAAAAGCATCCAAACATACCACCTGTCTGAAAATCATTGCAGAAGTGTCCATATGAGACAAGCAGAACTGAGAATCCCTCGTCAGGACACAAGGTCAGTGGTTCTAGGTAGCTGTGTCATGAATTTGCCTTGCAGGAAGAGACACAGAGAGGAAACAAGGATTATAAGCCATATTTTCCTTAATATTTCATGAGGCTTTGCTTCACATAGATACCAAAAACAATATTATGACTTATTCTGTACTAATAAGTTCAATTGCTTAGATGAAATGGATAAAAATCACACAAAATATCTTCCCCAAACTGATAGAAATAAAGAAATTATAAATGTCTCCATGTCCAGATGATTTTAATTTGTAATCAAAATCTCTGGGAAAGATGAATGTAAGCTTTCATTTTGTACTGCTAAAATTTATTTTATTATTTTATTTTTATTTACTTTTTTAAAAGTAGAATATTTTTATTAAAGTTCTGTGCATTTCATACATTTCTTAATCAAATCTAGACCCACTGCCCCTTCATTAGGCCCCATCCTGTCAGAGCTCATGCATTCTACCATACATATCTTGCATCTTTTTCTCAGTCTTTTTTAAATTTTTTGATGCAGAAGTTTACTGTTTTGGGCAGAAGTTTACTGTTTCAATCTGTTCTTTTACTCTTTCTTTTTCGTTGTTGTTGTTCCTTCCAATTTGTATCTCTCCAAAATATGCATATGTACATGCCCCACATAATTATGACATCTGAAAATAAGCTATAGGTTAATTCTAAAACGTGTTTAGGGATTCATATTTTGATAGTAGAGTTGTATGCAGGTAATGCAACAATATTAGATCACTTTACATTCCCACATTACATAGCAAGTTGATGAGTAATTATGCAGTTTGACTAACGACGAAACATTGGTGCTAGCATCCAAAAATGAGAGACACCAGACGTTGTTTGTTTTTCTGGGATGTGTTACTTCGCTTAGCATAATGGCTTCTAGTTCTATCCATTTACCTGCAAAGTTCATTGTGTCATCTCTCTTTACCACTGCATAGAATTCCATCGTGTAGATGTACCACATTTTTCTTTTCCACTCCTTGGTTGAGGGACACATAGGTTTCTTCCAGCTCTTTGCTATTGTGAAGAGAGCTGCAATAAACATAGATGTGCTAATCCTAGCACTTGGGAGGCAGAGGTAGGTGGATCTCTGTGAGTTCAAGGCCAGTCTGGTCTACAGAGCAAGTTCCAGGCCAGCTGGGGCTACAGGGAGATCCTGTCTCAAAAAGACCAAAAAAAAAAAAAAATAGATGTGCATGTATCTCTGCAATAGGAGGAGTGGTATGACTGGGTCAGGTGGTAGGCTCATTTTGAGTCTTTTAAGAATTCTCCAACAACAAGCAACTGAAGAAGGACTATAAGGAGAACTTCCCACTCACAGTAGCATCAAAAAGAATAAAATATCTAGTAACAAACCTAACCAAAGACACCAAAGATCTCTACAACAAAATTTTAAACCCCTGAAAAAGGAGATTGAAGAAGATATCAGAAGATGGAAAGACCCCCCATGGTCATGGATTGGAAAAATTAATATATTAAAAATGTCCATTCTACACAAATTAATATACATATTCAATGCAATTCCCATGAGCTTCTTCACTTGGAGAAAATCTTTAAATTTATATGGAAAAACAAAAGACCCCAAATAGCCAAAGCAACCCTGAGAGAAAAGAGCAATACAGGGGTATCACTATACCAGACTTCAAACTATATGACAGGGCTATATTCATAAAAACAACCTGGTACTGGCACAAAAACAGACCTATAGAGCAATGGAACAAAAATTGAAGATACAAACTTGAGCACATACAATTTCAGCCACCTCATATTTGGCAAAGGGGCCAAGAAGACACAATGGAGGAAAGATAGCAGCTTCAGCAAATGGTTTGGCAAAACTGGATTACCACTTTTAGAAGAATAAAACTAAACCCCTATCTCTTGCCCTGTACAGAAATCAACTCCAAATGGATAAAAGACCTCAATGTGAAACTCGAAACTCTGAAGGTGATAGAAGAAAATGTAGGCAGCAACATACAAGACATAGGCATAGGAGAAGACTTCCTAAATCAGACAGAAGCTTCACAGGAAATGAGGTCAACAGTTGACAAGTGGGACTTCCTTAAATTCAAAAGCTTCTGTAACATGAAAGAAACAATCAAGGAAGTGAATAGGAAACCCACAGAGTGGGAAGAAACCTTCACTAATGATACATCTGACAGAGCATTAACATCCAGAATATATAAACTACTCAAAAAGCAAAGAAGTAAGAAATCAAATGACTCACTCAAAAGATGGAATAAAGAGCTGAGCAGAGACTTCACAAAAAAGGAAATAAAGATCTTTAAAAATGTTCAACATTGCTAATAATTAAGGAAATGCAAATTAAAACCACCTTAAGATATCATCTCACTCTGATAAGACTAGTTAGGATCAAGAAAACAAATGATACCAAATGCTGAGAGGGTGTGGGGAAAGGGGAACACTCGTCCACTGTTGGTAGAAAGGTAAACTCATTCAACCATTATGGAAAGCAGTATGGAGAATCCTGAAAAGACTTAAAATGAGCTTACCACTTGACGCAGCCATACCACTCCTGGATATATACCCACAAGACTCATCCTACTGCAGAGATACATGCACAGCCATGTTCACGGCAGCTCTCTTCACAATAGCAAAGAGCTGGAACCAACATAAATGTCCCTCAACCAATGAGTGGATAGAGAAAATGTGGTACATATACCCAATGGAGTTCTATGTAGCTGTAAAGGAAGATGGCATCAGGAACTTTGCAAGTAAATGTATGGAACTAGAATATATTATGCTAAGTCAAGAACCGCAGTCCCAGAAAAGCAAATGATGAATGGCATTACTATTTGTGGATGCTAGCACCCAGCACCCAGTTGTAAGGCAAACTGAGCAACATCAATGTTATATTACCCCTATCCCTGAAGGTAACTGTGCTCTTATAATGTAAATCCCTTAACAGGCACTAGAATTAACCCACCACATATTTTTAAACTTTGTAATCTTGGTATATGGGTGGAGGACATGTAGGCTTATTTTAAGAATAATATAAATTTAAAAAGAAAAATGTGAATCCTGAAATATGATATGGAAATGACGGTTTGTGGGGGCTAGTGGTCTGCACCTTGGTGTGGGCTGCGGGGTAGTTACCTGGGCAAGCATCTGCCACCTCTGCCGCAGGTAGGGGGTCGTGGGCGGGACCGTCCTATGTCTTTCTTTCATGCTGGGACCAGAGGGTCCGGGGCTAGTGGTCTGCAACTTGGTGCGGGCCACGGGGTAGTTAACTGGGCAAGCATCTGCCACCTCTGCTGCAGATAGGGGGTCGTGGTCAGGACCGTCCTACGTCTTTCTTTCACGCCGGGACCAGAGGGTCCAGGGCTAGTGGTCTACACCTTGGTGTGGGCTGCCGAGATTGGTGAGAATCCAAGTGGACCTTTTCTTGGAGAACCTTCAGAGCAAGAAGAGAAGAGTGGTTTACAAAATTGAAAACTAGACAAGTCAATACTCCATAAACAAGGAGGAGGAAAGGGGGAAAAAAACATCTAAAGGAGGAAGGTAAAACCATCCCCTAACATAGTGAAAAGGTATTTGTGATCTGAACCACAAAAGGGAAGCCCACATGCCAGGAACACAATGAAGGGACAACATGGGAAAGGCACAGGAAAATCCTGCATCAAGCGCTACCAAACCAGTAGGAGATAGCTACAATGGGAACCCCTTGGAGGAGACCCAAGGAACAGATCTTAGAGGAATAATTGCAGACCTATGCAGAGAAATTAAAGAACATAAAGAGGAATT
>VZQC01014537.1:3768580-3780273 GCA_009823505.1 Rhizomys pruinosus
TGGTAGAATGTAAGGGCTGCGATTGGGGTGAAGGGTGAAACTACAGCAATGTAGTCTGGACCCTCATTTGATTAACCTGATTGAACATACAACCCCTCACCCCCCGCTGGAAGGTGGGGCTGTGGGTGTTTGGGCACAACAGCCTGCAAATTGGTTATACATGAAGGATGCTTGTACTCATGGATTATCACTTATAGCTAAAAAATGGAAAAAAAACTGAGAGAGATATGCAGGACAGTCATGGCAGAATGCATGATCTCGGTTGGGGTGGGGTTGGGGGGGAAGGGAAGGGGAGATATGCCTGAACTGAATTGGAAAATGATGTATGAAATGCACAAAGCATCAATAGAAAAAAAAGGAAATGACAGTTTGTATTCAGATGATATAAATTTAGAATAGGTGTGACATTATATAAGCAATACAGATTGGAGGGAACTACCACAGCAGAGGAATTGGTACTGGGAACGTGCTGAAACAGTAAAGTTCCCCCCCAAGAACAATAAGCCTCTGCTTTGAAAAACTTTGAAAAGAATTGGAAAAAGATATAGGGCAGGAATGGCAGGGTCCACGAACTCTGTTGGGGTGGGGGTCATGGAAGGGGAGAAGAGTTCTCCACATTGATTTTCATAGGTCAGGTGGCAGGCTCATTTTGAGTCTTTTAAGTGTTCTCCACACTGATTTCCTTTTTTTAACTTTTTTTTTTTTGTTTTTTTGAGACAGGGTCTCTCTGTAGCTCTGGCTGTCCTGGAACTCACTATGTAGACCAGGCTGCCCTTGAACTCATAGAGATCCGCCTGCCTCTGCCTCCCAAGTGCTAGGATTAAAGGCATGTGCCACCATGCCCGGCTTTCCACATTGCTTTCCATAGGGGTTGTACAAGTTTGCACTCCCAACAGCAGTGTTCCCATTTCTCCACAACTTCTCCAGCATTTGGTATCATTTGTTTTCTTGATCATAGCTAGTCTTACAGGAGTAAGATGAAATCTTAAAGTGGTTTTAATTTGGATTTCCTTAATTATTAGCGATGGTGAATATTTTTTAAGATGTTTCTCAGCCATCTTTACTCCTTCATTTGTGAAGTCTCTGTTCAATTTTTGACTCCCATCTTTTGAGTGGGTCATTTGTTTTCTTCCTTGTTTTCTGAGTAGTTTATATACTCTGGATGTTAATGCTCTATCAGATCTATCACTGGTGAAGTTTTCCTCCCACTCTGTGGGTTTTCTCTTCACTTCCTTGTTTCCTTCACTGCACAGAAGCTTTTGAGTTTGATGAGGTCCCCCTAGTCAATTGTTGACCTTATTTTTTGCACACCTGCTGTCTGATTTAGAAAGTCTTTCCCTATGTCTGTCTCTTGTAGACTACTACCAACATTTTCTTCTATCATTTTCAGAGTTTCATGTTTCACATGAGGTGTTTGATCCATTTGGACTTGAGTTTTGTACAGGGTGGGAGTTAGGGGTTTAGTTTTATTCTTCTACAAGTGGTGATCCAGTTTTGCCAATGCCATTTGCTAAAGGTGCTGCCTTTCCTCCATTGGGTCTTCTTGGCCCTTTTGTCAAATATGAGGTGGATGAAATTGTGTGTACTCAAGTTTGGATCTTCAATTTTGTTCCATTTGTCTACAGGTCTGTTTTTGTGCCAATACCAAGCTGTTTTTTTATGACTATAGCCCTGTCATATAGTTTGAAGTCTGGTATAATGATCCCCCATGTATTGCTCTCACTCAGGGTTGCTTTGACTATTTGGGGGTCTTTTGTTTTTCCATATGAATTTAAGGATTTTTTTTCCAAGTCTGTGAAGAAGCTCATGGGGATTTTAATTGGGACTGCATTAAATTTTTATATTAATTTGGGTAGAACTGACATTTTTACTGTATTAATTCTTCCAATCCATGAGCATGGGAGGTCCTTCCATCTTCTGGTATCTTCTTCAATCTCCTTCTTCAGTGATTTAAATTTTTCATTGTAGAGATTTTTAGTGTCTTTGGTCAGATTTGTTCCTAGATATCTTTTGGAGGCTATTGTGAATGAGAAAGTTTCCTTGTATTCCTTCTCCAGTTGCATGTTATTGATATAAAGAAACGCTATTGATTTTTCTATCTTAATTTTGTATCCTATCACTTTACTGAAAGTTTTAATCATTTCTAGAAGTTTTCTGGTGTAGTTTCTGGCATCCCTTAAGTGAACTATCATGCCATCTGCAAAAAGGTATAGCTTGACTTCCTCCTTTCCAATTAGTACTCCTTTAATTTCCTTTTCTCGTATTACTGCTCTCACAAGCATTTCAAGCACTGTGTTGAAAAGGATTGGGGATAGGGTGCTGGCTTCCTGAATTAAGGGGAACACTTCTAATTTTTCCCCATTTAAGATGATGTTGGCTGTGGGTTTGTTGTGTATGGCTTTAATTATGTTGAGGAATGTTCCCTCCAGTTCAATTCCCTCTAGGACTTTAAATATGAAGGCATGCTGAA
This sequence comes from Rhizomys pruinosus, assembly GCA_009823505.1. NCBI lineage: Eukaryota > Metazoa > Chordata > Mammalia > Rodentia > Spalacidae > Rhizomys > Rhizomys pruinosus. Next base: position 3,771,051 of record VZQC01014537.1, read on the forward strand.
TTTTTCAAAGGCCTTTTCCATATCAATTGAGATGACCATGTGGTTTTTTGTCTTTCAGTCCATTCTCCCAATCTGTGTCTCTTTATTGGGGAGTTCAGACCATTAATATTTAAGGTTAAAATTGTGAGATGTATATTGTTTCCCTTCACTTTATTTTCAATTTGCATTTTTGGACTATGTTTGTATTTCTATTAGTTAGTATCTCTTGCTGCTTGGGGATAGCTGCTCCTTTCCTCTGTCCTCTGGATTGCTTCGAGTATTTTCTGGAGGGTTGGTTTTCTTAACATGTATTCTTTCTTTCATCTTTTTTATGTCATGGAAGATTTTCCTTTTGCCTTTAATTATAATTGACATTTTTGTTGGGTAAAGTAACCTGGGTTGACATCTATAGTCATTTAGCACTGGGCATACTTTGGTCCAAGCTTTTCTGAATTTATCATTGAAAATTCAACTGCAATTCTGATTGTTTTCCCTTTATATGTAACTTGTTGTTTTCTCTTGTGGCTTTCAGTATTCTGTCTTTGTATTGAGCATCTAGCATTTTAATTATGATATGGCCTGGGTAATTGCTTTTCTGATCTTGTCGACTTGGTGTTCTGTGTGCTTCTTGTATTTGTATGGGTGTGCCTTTTTTCAATTTGAGGAAATTTTCTTCTGTAATTCTGTTGAAGATCTGTTCCATACCATTATCCTATGATTCATCTCCTTACTCTATACCTATGATGGGGAGGTTTGGTCTCTTCATAGTGTCTCACATTTCCTGATTATTCCACTCTTGTGCTTTTTAAATTTTTCATAGTCTTTGCTTGAGCTCTCCAGCACTCCCATATCATCTTCTAGTCCTGATATTCTATTTTCTGCTTCATCCGTTCTCTTACGGAGCCTTTCTCCCATTCTTTCCTGTTGACTGGATGAGTGATTGATTTCCTTCTTCATTTCTGCATGGGATCTCTTCAGTATTTCCACTTCTGGAGTTTGTCATTCTCTTCTAGCTCTTTGCTTCATTTGTCTGTATGTTCTTTAAGGTTATCATTCTCTCCTTCTAGTTCTTTGATTCATTTGCCTTTGTGCTCTTTATATTACTTGGTTTCTTTGAGTATGTCTATGATGATTTGTTTTTTAAGATCTGTGTCCTGGGTTACCTCCAGGAAGGTCTCTTTGTCTTATATAGGACTGGAAGAATTTGGTAGGGATTTATTATTTACTTTTCCCTTGATGTTTTTTTTTTTCCAGTGTGTTTTTGGCATGTGGATTTGTTTTGATGTTTGTGTTCTAAGTGTTTCTTTGCTGCATATTGAAGGCTTGCAGCATATGATATGGGGCTACCAGATCTCCTGGTTTAGGTGTAAGCTTCTACAGTGTAGCTTGTAACCCTATAGGGGTTAGGCCACCTGGCTCCTTTTGCTTGTTTGGGTCTACCTCAGGCCACTCTCCTAGATGCTCTGATGGGTGGTCTCAGAGCTCCTCCTGGTTCAGGTTGTCTGAGATGGCTTTCTTGGACCCGGTCACTCAGGTGGGTGGTCCCAGAGCTCCACTGGTTCAGGTTACCTGCGTAGACTTGTCTAGGCTGGGCTGTTCTGTTGAGTCAGTAAGAAGTAGGAGCTGGCACCAGTGGGTGTTGTGTCAGATCTGCTGGGAGCTGATCTAGACTCACTGGGAGCCAGCCCCATGCAGTTCCCAGTAGTCTCAGTGGTTGGGTTGCTCTGCCCACAGGGTCACCTCATTCACTTCTCTGCTCAAATTTATTTTAAATAATACATATTAATCCTAATAAATGTAAAGTATTTTTCTTCATTTTTAAAGTAAATTTAGTAGGATTATTATGTATTCCTTAAAATAAATGTTAAGCACTCATTTTATAAGTTTACCCTTGCCTTTATAACTAAAACCTAGCAAAGACAAGGAAACAGAATTACAGAATAGCTTTCATAAATAGGAAAATTATCAGAGTATGTTGGGATTACATGGAAACAAGACAGCCAAAGAGGGGTTTCCAGCTTTTGTCCCCTCCTCCACACACACAAAAAGAACTGGCATAACAAATAAATGGCTGAATTTCAATGAAAAGGTCTGTAAACCTTCAAGGGAGAGAAATAAGTTCCCCTTAAGACATGGAGGTGTGTAATAGTAGTACACAGATAGAAATAGCAACTAGCAACCAGGGACCATGGTTTTCCAACTGGGAGTACCACGCCCCCTACTCCTGCAGAGAGGGGGAAAGTAGGAAGGGCTCATCATTGTACATGCTGCAGTATAGATCCCCTTAACAGAAGGAGCAAGTCTGCAGCATAGTCACAGCAGCTTCTTGGAGTCTACCCAATAGCTTTGCTTCACAGAAATAGCCTATATTGTACCTTCATCCCTAAGATCCTCTGCCCCTGTATACTGAGTAACATCTGAGCGATGAACCATGCTAATTCCCACCATTTACTTCTTGCACTTCTGGGTGTGAGGACACAAGCACCACTTACACTTTCATACTTTGGTAAGGAATCATAAATTTATTAAAAGATACAAGGTGAGAGTGTTCACAGAGAATCTGTAATCCCAGCAATCAAGAGTTGGAGCCCAATCTGAGCTATGTAACAAGACCTTGCCTACACCACAAGCATGAAATATTACTGAGAGAATTAATGATCATCAAGAAAACAGAAAGGCAATAAAGAGATGGGGTGACATCCTTCGTTCATGGATTGGCAAACATTATTGCTAAGATGTACCATTGATAACATTTACTATGATCTCAATTGAAATTCCAGACCCATAAAAACTGAAAAAATATATAGTAATGTGGTGGTTTGAATGAGGATCCCCATAGGCTTTAAGTATTCAGACAGTTTGTCTCCAGTTGGTGGCACTGTTCTTGGAGGTCTTAGAAGGTGTGACTGTGCTGGAGGAAGTATGTCATTGGCAGCAGGCTTAGTGAGTTTAACAAGCCTTGCGGTCTCCAGTCTCTCTCTCTCTCTCTCTCTCTCTCTCTCTCTCTCTCTCTCTCTCTCTCTCTCTCTCTCTCCTTCCTGTGCTCATTGCAAGATGTGAACCTTGGCTTGCTGCTCCAGCCCCAGCCAAAATGCCTCCCACCATAATGGACTCTGATTCCCTGGAACTGTCAATCGTAAGCTCAAATAAACTCTTCCTTTTATAAGTTCCCTCAGTCATGGTGATTTTATCACAGCAACAGAAAAGTGAATAATGCAGTTATTTGGTACCAGAAGTGGGGTTCGAACCCACATGGACATATGTCCAAACACTTAAAAGTTCGCAGTGTATTAAAAGTCTCTTAACTGTGAGCTGCTGTAAAATCCAAAGCAAGTATTGTCTTATTTCAAAGAGAAGAATCAGGCACATTTAAACAAAACCTAAGTCCAGCAAAGTAGCTCAAGGCTGGACACCAGGGATTCACTCACGATCTTCTGGGCTCCAAAGGGTTTCAGCAGCTCCCCTTCTCTGACTCTGCCATCCGTGGCACACATAGCTCATCTCGCAGGCCCAGGCTGACTCCATTCCACACCTGCTGCTGCTCAAGGTCATCCCATGGTCCTGGCATCTCCAAAAAGCTGGGGTCGCCACTGAAACTGAGGTTGCACCTTCACCAATGGTCTCTTCTGACCTCTCCTGGTGCAAAGCCTCAGTTTCTCTCCATGCCCCCTGCAATCCTGGGGTCTTCACTGCAATGGAGGTGCACTTCCACCAATGGTCTTTCCTGACCTCTCACAGTGCCAAGCCTCAGCTGCTCTCTGTGACCCCCTCAAATTTCAACACCAGAACCATATAGGAGACTCTTACACACTACCAAGTCCTGCTTCTGGCTTGAGATGGAGACTCAGGCCCCTTCTGGACCACAGCTTCTGTGTGCTGACCCTGAAGAAATTCTTCCCAGAAGATTTCACCACAGTGATGCTGGTCTCTTGTTACTTACAACTGATTTTTCAGCCCCAGCTAACCAGCACCAATTGTCCCAGAAAAGCAAAGAGTTCACTTCAGGTTTTGGTCTCTTGTTACTGATTCTTCAGCCCCAGCTGATGAGAGCCCATAGATTACACATTCCTGATACTCTCTGCTTCCCTTTGAAACTAGAAACTTCAGAAGCCAGGCCTCCATTGTCTACAACTCTTTCAGCAAAACTGTTCCAAGTTCCATAGCCATGATCTTTAGGCATTTAATGATTTTTTCTAGCCCAAAGTTCCAAATACTTCCACAATCCTTCCCTAAAACACCAAGGTCAGGTCTATCACAGCAATAACCCACTCTCTGGTATCAATTTCTGTTCTAGTTTGTCTTCCATTGCTGTGACAAAACAATCTGACTGACATCAACTTGGGGAGGAAAGGGTTTATTCAGCTTACATGTCCTGGGTCACAGTTCATCACTCAGGGAGCCCAAGGCAGGAACTCAGGGCAGGAAACTGGAGGCAGGAGCTGAAGCACAGCTCATGGAGGAGTGCTGCTTCCTGGATTGCTCCCCTGGCCCATGCCCAGCCTGCCTTCTTATATGGTACACAACAACCTGCCCAGTGTGGCACCACCCATAGTGGGCTGGGCCCTCTCACATTGCCCGACAATCAAGACAATACTCCACAGATGAGACCACAGGCCAGTCCAATGGAGCCAATTCCCCAAATGAGGCTCCCTCAACCCAGGTGTGTCAAGTTGACTCTAAAGCTATCCAGCACAATTGACTCCTTGTCAACTTGACACACAAAACACATCACTATTAAACCACCACCTTTCCAGTTCTCGTCCCCAAGGTATGATGTTAACATTAATCACAACCTAAGACAGTGCAACCTTAAAAGCCCCATTTGCTCCTTTTCACTGTAGATCTGCACAATATTCACCATTAATAGCCACACCACCATTTCTATGTTAGGCTATCTTGAAATATCCTCTGCCAAAGATATTAGTCCATTGCTTTTTCAACTTAGCATCATGCAAGCATTTGGGCTGTGGGCAAACTGTGGCCAGACTCTTTGATAAAAGATCCCAGTTGCTGCCTAAGTCTTTATTTTCCTCTGAAACTACATTTTTTGCAGCAATGCTTTCTTCTTCCAGGCTTCTACTAGAATGGCCCGTTAAGCTCTGCTTAGTCAACAGATTTTCTAGCATACAACATGGCATTACCTTTTCTGAATCTGGTCTGAGATATCATGGATGAGAACTCTGTCCTGACATAATGACTGGAATGCTTTTTTAACACAGCTTCTCTTACTGGCAAGCGGATATAAGACAATATATTGATTACTGTTTTCATTGCTGTGACTAAACCCCTGATAAGAAGCAAGTGAATGGAGGAAGGGTTTATCTTGGCTCACAGTTTGAGTGGATACAGTCTACCATGGCAAGGAAGTCATGTCAGCAGGAGTGTGAGGCAGCTGTTAATATTACCTCCACTGCCAGAAAGTGGAGAGTGGATAGGAAGTGGAGCCAGGCTGTAAGAAATCATAGTTCACTACCAGTGACCACTTCCTCCATCAAGTCTCCACTTCCTAAAGGTTCCACAACCTTCCCAAACAATGCTGGCAGCTGGGGCCCAAGGGTTCAAGTGCATGAGCTGATGGGGGACATTTCATATTTAAACCATAGACTGAAAATAAGATAGTTTCAAAGATAACAGTCATAGTGCTGAGCTGACACCTCTGCTTTGGTTTTAGTGTGAGCTTCCCCTTTATTGATGATAGTTACAGTCTGATTCCAGCTCCTCTTCTCAATGTGTCTGGACTTGACATGGAGATAGTTATGGGATGGTATGAGGGTGACCGCCATCATGCCATGAGCAGAGCAAGGAGTTGCAGAGATGTCTCTCATCAAGCAGGGCATGCCTTCCTGTGGAGTAGAGAGAACTACCCAAGGACTCCACATCATACATGTTGGAGAACTCCTGCCAGTCCACAAAGCTGTCATGAGACCCCACGAAGACATTTGAAATGCCAGAGCTGTGAGGTATTTGCCAAGGAGAGCTGCATACAGGGAGTGGTACAAGCCTAAGGAAGATATCCATGTTTCATGCAATCTTGGAAGAGCTGAGCCATCTAAGCCCTTTGGAAGTAAATTCCCAGAAGTTGCACATGGAGCTACTGGACTTGGGGTTTGCCCTGCTGGTTTTGGGTCTTATTTTGGTCCAGTATTTCCTCACTATGCCTCTATTCCTCCCTTTTGGAATGGGAATGTGTATTCAGTTCTACTGTACGTTGGGAGTATGTAATTTTCCTTTTGATTTTACAGGAGCTTACAGTTAAGAGATTGGCCTGTGTCTCAGAAGAGATTTTGGACTATAGACTTTTGAATAGAATTGAGACTGGTAAAGACTGTGGGGACTTTTAAGGTTGGACTAAATGCATTTTGTATTTTATATGGTCAGGAGCCTATGGGGGCCAGGGAGTGGACTGTGGTGGTTTGAATGAGTGTCCCCCATAGGCTTTAAGTATTCAGACATTTTGTCTCCAGTTGGTGGCACTGTTCTTGGAGGTCTTAAAAGGTGTGACTGTGCTGGAGGAAGTATGTCATTGGGGGCAGACTTAGTGAGTTTAACAAGCCTTGTGGTCTCCAGTATCTCTCTGCCTCCTGTGCTCATTGTGAGATGTGAACCTTGGCTTGCTGATCCAGCCCTGGCCACCATGCCTCCCACCACAATGGACTCTGATTCCCTGGAACTGTCAATAGTAAGCTCAAATAAACTCTTCCTTTTATAAGTTCCCTTGGTCATGGTGGTTTTATCACAGCAACAGAAAAATGACTAATACAAATAATAATATCTACTATCTCATGCCACACATGAAATTAATTTGATATAGACATGCATTTTAGTGTAAAAATTAGAATCATAAAAATTCTCAAACTACCAACAACCTTTCAATTGGAATATTTCACAGCACATTTAAAAACATGAATCATGGGCTGAAGAGATGGCCTAGAGGTTAAGAGTACCGACTTCTCTTGCAGAGGACCCGGGTTCAATCCCCAGCACCCACATGGCAGCTGAGAACCATATTTAACTCCAGTTCCAGTGGAATCTGAAACCCTCTTCTGACCTCCACGGCACTGCACCACATGGGTGCACAAACCTACATGCAGATAGTGCATTCATACACATACAAAATAAAATTAAAAAATGAATCATTAAAAACTAAAATAAAAATCAGGCTTAAAACTAAAACAACTTAAGCTCCAAATAGGAATTTTGCACACCATTGCTTTTGCCCTGCGGAATGACAATGTCACTCAAATTCCTGTCTGAATACCGCCTCATCACAGGTTAAGGAACTGGGAGGACTGAATGTGGGACTCCTCCAACATCCTGTTGCCAGGCAATTGATGAGGGCAGGTGGCCGGAGGTTGCGGACCTGCTCTTGCTCTTGTTCTCGACTCCTCCTCCCTGTTGTAGCATGGTTTAGAGGTGAGGCTGACCAAACAAACTGGTGGGACTGGGTGTCTCTCCAGGGGCTGAGCAGCACTGCTCATTAATCCACTTAGGTTTTTGTCTCTTTGACAGACACTCCTAGCCCCGAGCGTAAATGGAGGGGACAGCCAGTGGACAGAGACTCCCAAGTCAGCAGGAAGGAAGGAAGGATCAGAGGTAGACTTATGTCACTTGGTCACCAGCCAGCCATAGCTTCAGTAAGAGATGCTGGATTCTCCAGAGCTAGGTGGAGCCCAGATGGGGAGGGAATAGCCCCAAAGTCAGGAGTTCCCCATCCTGGGTTCTTAGCTAGACATCCACTATCCACCTTGTGTCATTTCCCCCTCCCCACCCCACACACTGTAAGTGTGCCCTGCCTCCCATAGTTGAATGAATATGGGTAGGTCACCTATGTCTATATCTGTAGATATATTTCAGGAAGTTTCTAATATAAGTTTCCATATGACTTATTGTTAGTTGTCCCTCCCCATATGCCTTCCTTTACTCTGCCCTATCTCCCACCCAATTTAACCCATCCTGTTGAAGTATTCCCCTTTGCCTATTTGTAACAATGCATTCTATTCCCCCTCCATTCAATCCCTTCCATGGCCCCTTACTATTTTCCTGCCCTCTAGGGTTCATCCAAATGAAGCACATATCTAAAGATGGAAGGCTGACATAAAAAAAAAATGAGTGAAAAAATGGTACTTGTAGTACATATTCCTGAAGAGAACAGTATTTTCTAGGGCTACGTGTAATTCAGTTCAGATAAAAGTGCCAGTACTACACCACTGGGGCTATCTTACAAGGCCTGCCACTTTGATTCATAGACTTTAGAGCTGTTGGATCCTTTTCTCCCTTTGCAAATTTCACAGCACCTTCAGTTACTAAGAGATCTCCTCTTGAGGGAGGAGGCTTCCAGGTAATTTCCAGCTCAGTTTCTCCAAGTTCTGTGACAAAGTCTGCTTTGTTTTCAGCAATAGGGCATTACCTTCAAGTTCAAGGAAGTAACCCAAGACAATGACAATAGCCTATATTGTTTTGAGGTCTCTGGATTCCTTGATCATAGAACTGAAGGGAAGATTATTCCCATGCCTGAAATTGGGAATTTAGTTAGAAAATCTACAGCTCTTGGGAGAGCATTATCTTACCCCCTCAATGTTGTATAACTCCATTTCAAATGTATATATCTGTATATATGTATGTACACATACCCACATATATTGTATGTATCTTGAAATAAACTGAATAAATGTTTTCTATTACTTAAAAACCTAAAATGTCTGCTTTCTAAAGACACCATCAAAGAAATGAAAAGGGCAACTTTCAATATAAAACTTTTTTTTTTTGACAAATCAAAAAGAAATTTATTTTGGAGCAATTGTTTGGTATGCATACAATGCAAACAAAAGCAAATTTGCATACTAATGAAATGCATGTGCTTGATTATTTTCTTTTTTTTTCTCAACATTTTTTTTATTGATGCTTTGTGCATTTCATACATCATTTTCCAATTCAGTTCAGGCATATCCCCCCTTCCCTTCACCCCCACCCCCACCCCAACCGAGATCATGCATTCTGCCATGACTGTCCTGCATATCTCTCTCAGTTTTTTTTTTCCATTTTTTAGCTATAAGTGATAATCCATGAGTACAAGCATCCCTCATGTATAACCAATTTGCAGGCTGTTGTGCCCAAACACCCACAGCCCCACCTTCCAGCGGGGGGTGAGGGGTTGTATGTTCAATCAGGTTAATCAAATGAGGGTCCAGACTACATTGCTGTAGTTTCACCATTCACCCCAATCGCAGCCCTTACATTCTACCAC
>VZQC01014537.1:3798736-3855603 GCA_009823505.1 Rhizomys pruinosus
GGCCTGCTGACCTTCCCTAACTTCTTCTTGACAGTTTTGATCCTGTAGACAGGATCTAACAAGCTTCCATATAGGAATGGTGCCAGCTTTGTGTTCAAGAAACAATGTTACAAGGACAATTACAACAGCCAATAAAATGATTAGGCAAGCTTGGAATCTCTCTAGATCATCAGAGAAAAGCATATCTCTCAGAACTAACCTTAAAAAGTACTTCCTGAGCGCAGTTCTGAATCCTCTTCGAAAGCGAAGGGTCCTCTTGGCGCCAGCGATGGCAAGTTCCCGGGCCCGGGTCTTCGGCACCACTTGTCACGTGCAGCAGTCTCGCCGGCAAGAACTTCATGCGGACAACAGGATTCTTCTGCAGCAGTATTTATTGTGCACAGCTCTTTTGTGAGAAGGACCCCGAAATGGGGCAGAAGCACTGCTTATATAGCAATCCAGAGGGTTCGTGTATGCTCTGGATAGGTGCACTGTCCAGATGCCTCATTTGCATGTTAAAGGCGGGAGCTTAGGGACTAGTAGTCATGCGCAGTTTCTCCAATGCAAAGGCAACGGCGGGAAACGGCTTGTAGTGACTCAGGAAGTTGGCGCCATTTTTAAGGTGTGGTCGCGAGTGACACAGCAGACTCATGCAGGCTACCAACATATATATAATTATCTTATTTGTTCTGAACTCCCAAAGAACTAGAAGAACATAAGCCAGGCATGGTAGAAACTAACAGTCTAGACAACTGTTTTTAGAGCATGAAAAAAATAATAATGAGAGGTGCTGAAAGACAGCCTCCTTCTAACACAGTGCCAGCTCCTTCTGAAAGCAAGCCAAGTACCACACTCTGTAGAAAGATAGGTGGAAACCTGCTGCACTCAGTAACTTCTGGTACCCTGAGGCAGGCCAGGGCCACTGGTGTTCTTGTATCCAAGAGCATACTGGGTCTGGCCCAAGCTTTTCCCCTGTGGCTTGTTCAGTCACCTTTTGGGTTGTCTTAGTTTGCATTTCATTTCAAGATCCCAGAATAATTCCTTGGCTTAGGGTTAGAAAATACATTAGCAAAAGGCCTTTCTGAATCCACCATGCACATAGCTAGAATAAGTTTACGAAGAAATCAACTCGGGCAAAATTCAAAAGCATATGACGTTTGTGTTCTCTAATTTCACGTTGGTCTCTTCTCCTCAGCACCTAGAGTTCTTTTGCTCCAAATTTTATAACATAAAGAAACTTGACCAAGCAGGGAGGTTTTATTCACTTAATTTATTTGGACTCAGTTATGAGCTTTGGGGGTGGAATTGGGTTGTGTTTTTTTGGGGGGGGTCCTTTGTTTTTTGTTTTGTTTTGTTTTGTTTTTGAGACAGGGTCTTCCTGTAGCCCCAGTTGGGGAACTCATTATGTAGATCATACTGGCCTCAATTTAACAGAGATCTACTTGCATCTGCCTCCTGAGTGCTGGGACCAAAAATATATGTCACCATGCCAGATTGATGAGTTTTCTCTTTTTTAACAAATATTCCAAAGGAGAGAATACTGACATACAATGCAGTCATCTTTATAGGAAGAGATCACTGAGACTATTAGAAAGCAAGCAGAGCTTCATCCTAACAAGGTTTTAAGTGGGATTTAGTATGGGGGTTAGCATTTATCCCTTACATTTTTAACTGACAGCTCTAATGAAGAAGTGGATTGAATGAAATAACCAGTTTTATCATTTATAAAGGTTTGTTCTGATGACATGTTCTAGTTTGTCTTCCATTGCTGTGACCAAACATTCTGACCGACACCAACTTGGGGAGGAAAGGGTTTATTCAGCTTACATCTCCTGGGTCATAGTTCATCACTCAGGGAGCCCAAGGCAGGAACTCAGGGCAGGAACCTAGAGGCAGGAGCTGAAGCACAGGCCATGGAGGAATGCTGTTCACTGGCTTGCTCCTCTGGCTCATGCCCAGCCCACCTTCTTATACAGTACACAATAACCTGCCCAGGGTGGCACTACTCATTGTGGGCTGGGCCCTCCCACACTGCTCGACCATCAAGACAATACTCCACAGATGTGGCCACAGGCCAACCCAATGGAGCCAATTCCCCAACTGAGGCTCCCTCAACCCAGGTGTGTCAAGTTGACACTAAAGCTATCCAGCACAATTGAACCCTTGTCAACTTGACACACAAAACACATCATTACTAAACCACCACCTTTCCAGTTCTTATCCCCAAAGTATGATGTTAACATTAATCACAACCTAAGACAGTACAACCTTAAAAGCCCCACAGTCCTTAGAATGTCCAAACACTTAAAAGTTCACAGTCCGTTAAAAGTCTATTAACTGTGGGCTGCTGTAAAATCCAAAACAAGTACTGTCTTATTTCAAAGGGAAGAATCAGGCACATTCAAACAAAACCTAAGTCCAGTAAGTAGCTCAAGGCTGGATACCTGGGACTCACTCACAATCTTCTGTGCTCCAAAGGGTTTCAGCAGCTCCCCCTCTCCGACTCTGCTGTCTGTGGCACACACAGCTCATTTCAAAGGCCCAGGCCGACTCCTGGGAGTCACTCACAATCTTCTGTGCTCCAAAGTGTTTCAGCAGCTCCCCCTCTCTGACTCTGCTGTCTGTGGCACACACAGCTCATTTCAAAAGCCCAGGCCGACTCCATTCCACACCTGCCGCTGCTCTTGGTGGTCATCCCACTGTCCCAGCATCTCCAAAATGCTGGGGTCACCACTGAAACTGAGGCAGCACCTTCACCAATGGTCTCTTCTGACCTCTCCTGGTGCAAAGCCTCAGCTTCTCTCCATGACTCCTGCAATCCTGGGGTCTTCCCTGCAACCGAGGTGCACTTCCACCAATGGTCTTTCCTGACCTCTCATAGTGCAAAGCCTCCGCTGCTCTCTGTGACCCCCTCAAATTCAACACCGAAACCATATAGGAGACTCTTACACACTACCAAGTCCTGCTTCTGGCTTGAGATGGAGGCTCAGGCCCCTTCTGGAACATAGCTTCTGTGTGCTGACCCTGAAGACATTCTTCCCAGAAGATTTCACCACAGTGATGCTGGTCTCTTGTTACTTACAGCTGATTTTTCAGCCCCAGCTCACAAGCATCAATTGTCCCAGTACAACAAAGATTTCACTTCAGGTTCTGGTCTCTTGTTACTTACAGCTGATTCTTCAGCCCCAGCTGACCAGAACTCACAGATTACACAGTCCTGATGATCTCTGCTCCCCTTTGAAACTAGGAACTTCACAAGGCAGGCCTCCATTGTCTATAACTCCTTCAGCAAAACTTCTCCAAGCTCCACAACAACAATCTTTAGGTATTCAATGATCTTCCCAGCCCAAAGTTCCAAACTCCTCCACAATCCTTCCCCAAACACCAAGGTCAGGTCTGTCACAGCAATACTTCACTCTTCTGGTACCATTTTCTGTTCTAGTTTGTCTTCCATTGCTGTGACAAAACATTCTGACTGACACTAACTTGGAGAGGAAAGGGTTTATTCAGCTTACATCTCCTGGGTCACAGTTCATCACTCAGGGAGCCCAAGGAAGGAACTCAGGGCAGGAACCTGGAGGCAGGAGCCGAAGCACAGGCCATGGAGGAATGCTGTTTACTGGCTTGCTCCTCTGGCTCATGCCCAGCCCACCTTCTTATACAGTACACAACAACCTTCCCAGGGTGGCACTACTCACTGTGGGCTGGGCCCTCCTACACTGCTCGACCATCAAGACAATACTCCACTGGTGTGGCCACAGGCCAATCCAATGGAAGGAATACCCCAACTGAGGCTCCCTCAACCCAGGTGTGTCAAGTTGACACTAAAGCTGTCCAGCACATGACATCAGACCCTCTAGCCAGAGGCATCTGCTGGTTTGTCATCCTTGAATCATGGACAGAAAAGCTGCAAAATGAAAGTCTTGATGCACTTACTGTGAGGTAGAAGCAATCAGTATGAAAAGGAGACTCAAAAAGAAAAGCAAAACAATTTTACAAGAAAATTTTCACAAGGAAGATGCTGAAGACATGACTCAGTGGTTAAAAGCACCTCCTACTTATTTTCTGTTCTATAAAATAATTTTAGGGTTATTTGAAAGACTGGTAGACTTCTGGGCTAAATCCATCTGGTTTGGGGGTCTTGGGAAATTCTTAATTACTGCTTTTATCTCATTTGTTATGTGTCTGTTTACATTATTTATTTCATCTTGATTTAACTTTGGTATGTCATTTATATCTAGAAATTCAACACTTCTTTTTAGATTTTCCAGTTTAGTAGAATGTAGATTTTTAAAGTATGTCATTATGATTTTTATGAATTTCATGAGTGTCTGGTATAATATTTCCCTTTTTATCTTTGAATGAAAAGGGAAATATTACTCCAAGGCTTTAATGTGCATCATTAAGTTATTAATATGAGCTATCTAACTTTCTGATGTAAGCACATAGTGCTATAAACTCTTCTCTTAGGACTTTGTGTTCCATAGATTTGGTACAATGAATTTTCATTTTTCATTCAATTCTAGAAATTTTTAATTTCCTTTTTGATTTCTCCCTTGACCCAATTTTCATTTAGTAAGGGGTTAGTCCATCAGTTTGTGTAAATTCTTTCTACAAAGCCAATATTACTCTGATACCAAAACCAGACAAAACTTCACTCCCCTCAAAAAAAAAAAATAAAAGAAAAGCATAGACTGACCAATTTCCTTGATGAGCATAGTTACAAAAAAAATCCTCAAAAAATTAAATTAAATAATAAAATATTTGCTAGCTAAATTCAAGGGCACATCAAAAAGGTCATCCACAAAACTGATTCATCCAAGAGATGATACAACATGCATAAATAGGTAAATCATCCAAGGGATGACTTAACATGTGTAAATAGGTAAATCTAACCTATCACATGAACAGACTCAAGGTCAGAAAGCACATGATAATCTCATTAGATGCAGAAAAAGCTTTGACAAAATCCAACTTCCCTTCATGGTAAAAGTCATGAAGAACATTGAAATGTAAGAGGCATATCTCACCATAATAAAGGCAGTATAAAATATAAAATTAACACACAAAAACCAGTAGCCTTCCTAAATACCAACAACAAACATACCGAGAAAGAAACCAGGGAAAGGATTCCATTCATTAAAACCTCAAAAACCATGAAATATCTTGGGATAAATCTAAAAAAAGGAAGTGAAAGACTTGTATAATCAAAATTTTAAGATACTGAAGAAAAAAATTGAAGAACATGGAGAGACCCTCCATGCCCATGGATCAGTAAGATGCACAGTGTGAAAATGGTCATCCTACCAAAAGCAATCTACAGACCACAATCTATGTTAAAATTCCAACACAGTTCTTCATTGAAAAAAAATTTCACATGGAAACACAAAAGCCCAGTACATAAAAAACAATTCTGAACAATAGAACTGCTAGAGGCATCACCATCCCTGATTTAAAATTATGATACAGCAATAAACAGCACAGTAATGGAACAAAATATATACAGTGATCAATGGAATTAAGTGAGGACCCAGATGCAAGTTCACACCTTACTGTTTTATTGATGTTTTGTGTATTTCATACTTCATTTTTCAATTCGGTTCAGGCATATTCCCCTTTCCCTTCCCCCATCCCACCCCACCCCAGATAATGCATTCTTCCATAACTGTCCTGCATATTTCTCTCAGTCTTTTTTTTATGTTTAGGAATTCACATTTTCCTCCATTAATTTTATATTACTCTAAAATATGGATACATGGTCTCCACCCATATACTCTGTAATTACAGAGTCTGAAAATAATTGGTGGATGGATTCTAGAGCCCTTTGAGAAATTCACATTATAACAGCATAGTTGCTTTCAGATAAACAAAAATACAACAATACTGTTATTCAGCTTTCCTTTCATCTGAGGGATTTGGTATTAGCAACCACAAATGAGGGAAACCATTCTCCGTTTGTCTTTCTGGGACGATATTACTTCACTCAGCATAATGGCTTCAAGCTCCATCCATTTACCTGCAAAGTTCATAATCCATCTTTTTTTAATTTTTAAATTTATTGTTTTACATATATGTTTTTTGTACAAGATTATGGTACAAATTGAATCCAGACTCGTGTCCCCCTCCCAAACCCCCCACCCCAACAGATTTACCCTTTCAGTCAGTTCTTTGGTGCAGTCCCCTCTGTTGTTATTCTTTCCAATATGCATCACTCCCAACAAGAAATGTTTACAACTAGGTTATTGGCGCTAGCATCCACAGATGAGGGAAACCATTCATCATTTGTTTTTCTGGGACTGTGTGACTTCACTTAAGATAATATCTTCCAGTTCCATCCATTTACCTGCAAAGTTCATGATGTCTTTTTTCATTGCTGCATAGAACTCCATTGTGTACATGTACCACATTTTCTCTATCCACTCATCAGCTGATGGGCATTTGGGTTGGTTCCAGCTTTTTGCTATTGTGAACAGAGCTGCAATAAACATAGCTGTGCATGTATCTCTGCGGTAAGAAAAGTCTTGTGGGTATATACCCAGGAGCGGTATGACTGGGTCAAGTGGTAAGCTCATTTTAAGTCTTCCAAGGGTTCTCCACACTGCTTTCCATAGAGGCTGCACGAGTTTACATTCCCACCAGCAGTGGATGAGTGTTCCCTTTTCCCCACAACCTCTCCAGCACTTGGTACCATTTGTTTTCTTGATCCTAGCCAGTCTTATCAGAGTGAGATGATATCATAAGTGGTTTTAATTTGCATTTCCTTAATTATTAGCGACGTTGAACACTTCTTAAGATATTTCTCAGACATCTCTAATTCCTCACTTGTGAAGTCTCTGTTCAGCTCTTTGCTCCATCTTTTGAGTGATTCATTTATTTTCTTTCTTCTTTGTTTTTTGAGTAGTTTATATATTCTGGAAATCAATGCTTTGTCATATATATCTGCAGTGAAGGTTTCCTCCCACTCTGTGGGTTTTCTCTTCACTTCCTTGATTGTTTCTTTTGATGTACAGAAGCTTTTGAGTTTAATAAGGTCCCATTTGTCAATTGTCAACCTTAATTCTTGCGCAGCTGCTGTCTGATTTAGGAAGTCTTTTCCTACTCCTATGTGTTGTAGTCTGCTGCCAAATTTTTCTTCTATCACCTTCAGAGTTTGGGGTTTCATGTTGAGGTCTTTGATCCATCTGGAGTTGACTTTTGTACAGGGCGAGAGGTAGGGGTTTAATTTCATTTTTCTACAAGTGGTGATCCAGTTTTGCCAACTTGCTGAAGATGCTGTCTTTCCTCCATTGAGTCTTCTTAGCCACCTTGTCAAATATGAGGTGGTTGAAATTGTATGTGCTCATGTTTGGATCTTCAGTTTTGTTCCATTGTTCTACAGGTCTGTTTTTGTGCCAGTACCAGGCTGTTTTTATGACTATAGCCCTATTAGTATAGTTTGAAGTCTGGTATAGAGATCCCCCTGTATTGGTCTTTTCACTCAGGGTTGCTTTGGCTATTTGGGGTCTTTTGTTTTTCCAAATGAAATTAAGGACTTTTTTTCCAAGTCTGTGCTTCAGGTAGTCCTGGCAGGTCCCTTATCTAACCACTGCACACTCGAATGCCATCTTTCTTTATCACTGAATAGTACTCCATTGTGTAGATGTACCACATTTTTGTCATCCACTCATTTGTTGAAGGGCATTTTGGGTTGGTTCCAGCTCTTTGCTTTTGTGAAGAGAGCTGAAATAAACATGGATGTGCATGTATCTTTGTGGTAGGATGAGTCTTTGGGGTATATGCCCAGGAGTGGTATGACTGAGTCAGGTGGTAGGCTAATTTTGAGTCTTTTAAGGGTTCTCCACGCTACTTTCCATTGTACAAGTTTACAATCCCACCAACAGTGGAAGTGTTCCCCTTTCCCCACAACCTCTCCAGCATCTGTTGTCTTTTGTTTTCTTGATCTTAGCTAGCCATATTGGAGTGAGATGATAGCTGAGACACCTCATTTTTTACTAAAGGACCAAATTTTTTCATTGGAGCAAAAGCATATTCAACAGTGTTGGTCAAACTAGATAGCTACACTTGAAGAATGAAACTACATCCCTAATTTCACCCAGCATAAAACTTCACTCCAGATGGATCAAGGGCCTCATTATAAGACCTGATATAAAAGAGGATAAAAGAGGGAATATACTGGAACTTAAAGGCACAGGTAAGAACTTTCTTAACAGGACTCCAATAAGAAAAACAATTGAAAAATGGGAACTCATGAAATCAAAATGTTTCTGTACAGCAGAGGACACCATCATTCCACTGAATAGGGAACTAACAGAAGGGGAAAATAAACTTTACAAATTATACATGTCCCGTGGGACAGAGGGTTAGTATCTACAATATACAAAGAACTACAAAAGCTAAACTTTGGGTCTGGCGACATGGCTTAGTGGTTAAGAGCACTGGTTGCTCTTGCAGAGCACCAAATTTTGATTCCCAGCACCCATATGGTGGCTAACAACCATCCTAACTCCAGTTCCAGGGGATCCAATTCCTTCTTCTGACTCCATGGGCATTGCATGTTATGGGTGCACTTACACACATGCAGGCAATACACTCATACACATAAAATAAAATAATAAATTTCTTTTAAAAGCCAAACTTCAAAAAAGTCCTTCTGCTGCCTCTTCCACAATGATCTCTGAGCCTTGGAAGGCAGAAGTTTGACATAGCTTCCTATTCAGGGATACGCATTCTGCAGTTTCTTGTTCTCTGAACATTCACCAGTGTGGGTTTCTGTGTTAATAACCATCTGCTGCATAATAAAGCTTCTCTAGTGAGATTTGAGAGATTCCTTAATCTACAGGTATAATAATAAGTCATTAGGAGTCAGTTTAATACTGCATCTATTTAGCAGAATAATATTAGGCTCTACCTATGTCCTGTGATATTTCTAGACACAGGTTCCTAAGCTTAATATCAATGTCAAGTGTGGGCTCCATCTTATGAAGCAAATATTAAATCTAACTAGAAAGTAATTGTGAAATTTGCAAGTAAATGAGTGGAACTGGAAATAACCTGAGTGAGGTAACCCAGACCCAGAAAGACATGTCTCAGCTTCTCTCTCATTTGTATATGGTAGCTCTGAATCTTTAGGCATGTGTGTTTCAACTGAAAAATCCATAGTGGTCAGGAAACTAGTGGATACTGGGGCGTGGATGTTTCCTAGGGGGGAAATAGAATGTACTGATGTAAAGGGGAAGAGAGTAATAATGGAACAGGAAGCTTTAAATGGGATGGGAAATGGGAGGTCAGGGTAAAGGAGGGAAAGGAAGTATGGTGAGGGTTAACTAACATTAAAGGCCTTTTGAAAAAGTCATGTGGAAACCCAGTACTGTAGAAGCTTCTTAAAATATATGCATATGCATATGTATATCAAAAGAGTTTAAATGAATACCTTATAATTGGGGGACAATGTCTCTAACACACACCAAAGGTTAGCAGATAAAAAGCCTTAAGCCAGGACTCTCTCTCGTTTGGAGTTTTTGACTAGGGAGCTCCAACAGACCCTCAAACAATACTAGCTATTGTCATTGCTCTTGATTGCCCTCCAGAACTTGACAGTATGACCCTATTGCTGACAACATTACATACATGAGTCTTAGGACAAACATGGAGAAATCAAACTGGTACTGACCTCAAAGCTTCATGTCTACTACCCAGCTTTCACAGTGCTGGAAGGGGCTATGCATGCTCCCAGAGGAGCAAATTAATTATCAGCCTTATCCAAGAGTGAATCCTGGGATCTACAATAACTATTGCTTGGCAAGATATGCTCAGTGCTGCAATCATGTCATGAATATTATGGGACTAACAAAACACTTTCTGATTGGATTTACAGCCCACTCACAAGATGGATGTGTGTGCTGGGAATAGAACCTAGGTCTGCTGCAAGAAGAGCCAGTGCTTTTAACCACGTAACCATCTCTCCAGCTTCCTAATATCATGTTTTTATGAAGACATAATCTAGAGAAGTAAACTGAAATGCAATAATCACCAAAATATGACTTATAATAACATAAGTTCATATGCCCAGCAAAACAAAATCACATAAATCAGTTTGGGCCCCTCAGAGGCCACTCATCTGTGGTCCAAGGAAGCCAGGCCATATCTCACTGTCAGTAGAACTTGGTGTCATCATCCACATAGCAAGCATGCAGAATGAAAATGAGAGAGAGGTTTGCTGGAGTTTATGTCAAGGTTCCAGAAAGCCACTAATGTTAGGCCCCTTATAACAGGGTTGGATCCTCTGCATGGAGCTCCTAAGAAGGCTGTGCATAGGGCTGGAGAGATGGCCCAGCGGTTAAGAGCGCCGACCGCTCTTGCAGAGGACCCGGGTTCGATCCCCAGCACCCACATGGCGGCTGAGAACCGTCTGAAATTCCAATTCCAGGAGAGCTCCAGTTCCAGGGGAATCCGAAACCCTCTTCTGACCTCCGCGGCATTGCACGACACGGGTGCACAGACCTGCATGCAGACAGTACATTCATACACATACAGAAATAAAAAAAAAAAAAAGAAGGCTGTGCATAAAGCTGTGAAAGTGAAGGCTGAGTTGTAATGAAGAGCTTAGGACATTGGAGACAGTCACCAAAGATGTTACAGCTCAAAGGAGAGATCACAAGAACTATAAGGCAACAGAGCTGGAGAGTAAGGTCTCTCTTAAACCCTCTGGGGCTCAGATAGTGCCACCATAAGCCTCAGATGTCAGACATGGAGCTCCAGAGTTTGACGTTGGCCCTGCTGGATTGTGGTCTTGCATTGGTCCTTCTTTTTTATGCTCTTATTTATCCCTTCTGGAATGAGAACATTCTGTGGTATTGTTATTCATTCTGTGCTGTTATATATATATGTCTTTTGATTTTATAAGGGCAGATGGTTAAGAGATTGCCTTAAGTCTCATAGGAAACTTTGAACTTCAGGGTTTTGAACAGTGTTGGAACTGGTTAAGACTCTGGGGACTTTGAAGTTGGATGGAATGCATTTTGCTTTATGAGATGGCCACGAGCCAATTAAGGCCAGGATGGAATATTAAGGTTTAGATGTAAAATGTCCTCATAGGCTCATATATTTGAATACTTGGTTCCCAGCTGGAGGCTCTGTTTTGGGAAGCTGTAGAACTTATGAGATGTGCAACCAAGCTGCCAACACTAGGTGGAGCCAGGAAGGAGGAATTGAGGTGCCTAGCACCAGTGAGGTGGAAGGGCATCGTGGTTAAGGCCAAGAAAAGGATCTAGAATAATTTTCTGTATTCCTCTTTGGATCCTTAAGGCATGTTATCATTTACTAGGATATAAAATAGAAGTCAAGAGAAGGAACGGAAGGAGTGGGGTAGTTCAGTTCTGAGCATGCTGAACTTTGAAATTCCTGGGAAATATCAAGGAAAATGAAAGCATAGATCTTGGTTTCTGTGGTTTACTGTTCCATTTCCAACACTTGCTGCAAGCTTACACCTGATCCTCATAGATTCTGAATGTGTATTAAGTGTATAAACAGTTAATGGATGACTTTCTGAAGGTTTAAAGAGATTTCTATGATAAAATAGAACATCTGTAAGTTAAAAAAAAAAAAAGAATACAAAATGTAATGCCAGCATACCATGTGTATCTAAGGACCAACGGGTTGGAAAAATTGAACGCTGTAGTACTCTTCCCCAAATCTTTTCAAGTGGTTAATATAAAGAAACCCAAACAAATGACAAATGCATAAGGAGAGGGAAATGCTGATTATTCTAGTTTACTCACACAGATAATACATATAATGGATTATCAAAAAAAAAAAAAAAAGAAAGGTAAGCTGAGCAACGTTATTGTTATATTCCTTTCTAACTGAAAGCAACTGTGATGTTATAATGTGAATCTCTTAAATGAGCCCTAGAATTAACTTACCACTTATTTTCAGACATGGTAATTAATGTATGTGGGTGGAAGGTATATATTCATAATTAAGAATAATATAAAATTAAAGGGAAAAATGTGAACTCCTAAACATATATTGGAGTTATTAGATACATACAGTTTATTCCTGGAAGACATAATTCTGGTACAGATATGATGTTTGTATAGGTATATTTTGGAGCAATACAATTCGGAGGGAACCACAACAACGTAAGGACTGGGTCAAAGAACAGACTGATATAGTGAAACTCCCAAAACAATAAACCTTTGCAGAGAAAAACTTTAAAAAGACTGAAAAAAAGATGCAGGACATGTATGGCAGAATGCATGATCTGGGATGAGGTAGGGGGAGGGGAAAGGGCAAAATGTCTAAATTGAACTGAAAAATTATGTCTGAAATACAAAAACATCATTAAAAAAGATATGCACAAAAATCAATAAAAATATTTTATAAAGAATAAAAATAAATAAAACCAGTACTGTGTATATTCAATACTGGAGTACCACTACAGTATGGAAACATTCTAAAAAGAATTCACACCCATATTTACACTTCAAACTTAATGCATAGATGTTCCTCAGCTATTTAAATGTTATATAGATATTTATTTTACTCTGATAGTGAAATCTTAATACATTATTGTTATATATTTACTTATTTCTCATCATGTAAGTTAAAGAGATTCAGAATTAAAAGCAACGGTTAATAGTATTATCATTATTTAAGGAATACAATTAACAAGTATTAGAAGAAGAGTAAGAATTTGACATTTTCTTTCCTCTTAGAATAGTTCCTACATAAAAGCATACTTATAAAAACTACTTCAAAAAAATTAAAATATTTTCTCTTCCCCTGTAGGCATATCACCAAGTCCACACAATTAGATTTGTTTCTCTTTGTATTCACTTCTGGGGCCATTCTTTATAATGTGGTCTTATTTTTCTGATATGTAGAACATACTCATAGCTTGGGCTATAAATCACATTAAATTATATTAAATCATTTTTACAATTCCATATATTTCCTTAGTTTCTATTTGCTCTTTTTAATTCTTATTTAATTTTCACTTAAAACATATCAATAAAGACTTCTACTATGAGAATTTCATACAATGTATTTCATAATATTCAACTCCCTTCCTTCTCTCCAGTCTCATCCTAGTATTCCCCTTGACTTAATGGATTCTGTTAAATATTGTAAAGGCCTATCAAGTTTAATGTGAGTTCCCCAAATGCTCTTGGGTGTGGGTCCATCCCCTGCAGCCTGGTCAATCTACTTGGTATCACATGCTTCAGGAAAACTGACTCTCTCAGCAGCTATCAGTTGGCAGTAGGTCCTTGGGTAGGAATGAGTCTTCTTGGCAACCCCCCACCCCATGCTGGGTTTTGTCTGGCTTGGGCTTGAACATGCTGTCAAAAGTGCTGTGGGTTCATATGTACAAAGGCCCTATTGTGTCCAGAAAACATGTTTCCCTACCACCTCTGGCTCTTACAATATTTCTGCCCCCACTTCTGCAATGATCCCTGTGCACTGGGGGACAGGGTGTGATACAGGTGCCACATAATTTAGAGCAAGCACTCTGCAGTCTCTTATTTTCAGCACTCTGATCAG
This sequence comes from Rhizomys pruinosus, assembly GCA_009823505.1. Lineage (NCBI taxonomy): Eukaryota > Metazoa > Chordata > Mammalia > Rodentia > Spalacidae > Rhizomys > Rhizomys pruinosus. The sequence continues at coordinate 3,812,258 of VZQC01014537.1, forward strand.
TTGTGGGTCTCTGCAGCATGAAGAAGCTTCTGAGTATAATACTGAGTCATTAAGAGTCAATAGCAGAGAAATAGTATTAGATAACCCTGTGTCCTGTGATGTGTGTAGCCATGGGTTCTTTTTTCTTTTCTTTTTATTTTTATTTACTTTGTGTGTGTGTGCGTATGAGTGTACTGTCTGCATGTGGCTTGGTGCACCCGTGTCATGCAATGCTGCAGAGGTCAGAAGAGGGCATAGGATTCCCCTGGAACTGGAGTTAAAGATGGTTCTTAGCTGCCATGTGGATGCTAGGAATCGAACCAGGGTCCTCTGCAAGAGCAGTCGGTGCTCTTAACCGCAGAGCCATCTCTCCAGCCTTGTAGCCATAGGTTCTTAAGGCAGCTAGCAACCATCCATAGCTCCATTTCCAGAAGACCCAACTCCTTCTTCTGTCTTCTACTGGCACTGTATGACACGGGTGCACTTACATACATTAGGACTTAACACACACATAAAATAAAAGCAAATTTTAAAAATTACATTAAATTCTGTAAAAATTATATACAGTTTAATACATTTTACTCTTTAATGTAGTAGGACAATATCTTAATTCACTAAATTTTTTATTTTTTAATTTCTACAGCAGAAACTTAACACATGGAATTATTTCAAATTTTCAGTGAGCTCTGAGTATTACTAATACCTTCCAATTATAAGACATGTGAGGATGTAAATTTATATGAGGGAGGTCTGAAGCAGCCAGAAAGAAAAGCACAATTGAAACCCCTGTGATTAGACTTCCCTAATCACAGATTTGGAGGCATTTGGGGGTTTTATTTCTATCCCCAGTCTCCATCTCCTAATAGCTGTATTTTATTATATTTTCTTCTCAGAAATATCTGAGGGAGAGCCCAGCAGCTCCTTTGAGTTTCTTGACAATGGTTAAGATCTTTCATACACCACTTCCACTGAAACCTCCCACTATCGAAATCACTGAAAATCTAAAGTTGTCTTTTTTTTAATTTTTGACATGCTCATGCATGAGCACTGTGTTTATTTAACCATCCGCTCTCTCTGCCCTTAGTAGTGCTCACATGTACATGTGTTTATGGCTGACTACATCAAGGAACCTATCCTGGAATAAACCGATTCTCCCTCCCCAAGGAACCATTGATTGCCTACAGCTCTTCATCTACAGGTGGAACCTTATGAAATTTCCCTTGATTCTTTGAAACTTCATGACCTGTCCCAGTGCAAGTCTCATTAGATGTTTAATAAATATGTGTTAGCTGTTTCCTAGTTGGGAAGGTTCTGTTCTTTTCATCTCAAGAGATCACTTAGGAGACAAAGAGAAGCATGTAATCACATTGATTGAACCTAATTGGCTTGAATGCTAATGCAACTGCAACCACAGCGTGTCTGTCTCATTTGAAGACTGATGACAGTGAAGCAGTTGTTTTCCTTCCTTTCTGGCATCTGTCACTGGGCCACTGGTCCTGTGCCACCATGAGTTTAGGTTGTGCAGTATCTCTCATCAAGCCATCTCTTTTTCTCTCCTGTATTCGTTGATAAGGAAACCATTTCACTGAGTCAACAACAAAAATATCAAATCTGAACTTCCCTTTGCCTTGATTATGAACACTAAAATCTTATCTTGCAGTGGAGCACATCCATGGCACACTTTTCTCCCATTTCTCTTCAAATTGTCTGACAAGAAGCCTTATTTTTCTATGCAAGATGAAAGAAGAGATATGGCCAACCAGCGCTGAAAGGTCTAGCAGAGGCCTCTGCCATAGAGGTTATCATGCATTTGCTCTAAAATGAAAACACAAATTTTGATATTTTATGTGTTTTGATAGAATTCTCTAGCTATGAGGCCAATTTGATCAAGATCGAAGAATTTATATTTTATTCTAGACATGTCTTGATATGTCAGTGAGACCAATCTTGGCCCTGATCTCCCAGGAAGAGCAGCCTAAACTCTGTTTCCCTGCATAATCCTCAAATACTATCAAAGCTAAACTCTCAAGAAGTATAGAGATTAGCAGTTCCTGATGCTAATCTACACAAACTCCCCTGCATTGTCTCCAAACACCACCTCAAACTGCTGTTCAGAAACATTCTATAGACTGATAGTGATGAATCTCTGCTTCCCTGCCACCGTTTCCTCTCCTGAGGACAATATGGTCCTATGAACGCAAGAAGACGAGGAAGACTTTTAGATAAGATAGGACTGAGATCTGTACTATGAGAGACTGGGATGAAAAAGAAAATACTCTAGTCTACCATTCCCATCCCTAATCTTTTATGCAGAAGAACATAAGATTAAAGTGATCATTGAGCACAAATATCATTAAGGAAAATGAGAATGATGGTCTAGGGTAGCCAAACTAAAGGCATGGTAGAAAGAGGACATGATCTGGAGTGAAAAAAGCCAGCACTACTCTTGACAGCTAGGTTCCCATCAAGTAGGGGGGAAATGACTGGTTGCTTTTGCTGTATTTTTTAACAAATTGAGCCACATCTTTCCCTGTGAATCACTGGCCAGTTTCTCAATGGTAATAATTTCTCAAATTATGATTGTTCACCAGTATCATTGGAGGCTTTAAAAATAAATGTGACACCTGAATGGAGTCTGGGTGGCTATACCATTGATAGTTAACAAGGGTGATTCTCACATACATGGCTTGCTAAGACTAAGGACTCTTTGTAGGAACAGCAAATAGATAGCCCTGAAGGAAGAGGCAGCTTCCTTTTGTCAGTACATCTGGATAAGCTTTGGAGAGGTCCATGGTACACCTGCAGTTTTTTTTTTCCAAGATTTTTCTATGCATACACATGTCTATACACATTTCTCTGGTAAGGCTTACAGCTTCAATCAGTTACACGCAGTAATCAATAAATTCACCACAAAATTTTAGAAACCACTTGTTCTTAGGATGCCGGAATTGATATTAGGAAGCAGGTCAAGCATCCCTTTCAAAATGTCTTGAATAGCCTTCTTACCAGCTCCTTTTTCTCTCTAGAAACACCCCTATCCCTACTCCAAATCACTAATATCTGAATTACTAAATCTATTTAGTTTGTGAATGATCAAAATAATCCAATCCCCTTATTAATGGCTTTCCCTGTGGAAGTAAATGACAGCTGTAAACCAGAAAACAAAAGGTTAATTTTGTCCTCTGCCCACATAACAGAAACAAAATCACTTGATGCAGGCACTCTAGTTCGCCAAAAACCAAAGTGGTTTCTGAGAAATCTCTCACCATTTTGAAGAGTGAACGATTAGAACACTCATAATTAGAGAAATCAGATTAATTGGCCCAGAGTGTGATGTGAAAGTGTGTTCCTTAATGAAGACAGCCTCAGAGTAGATGAACACAAAGTAGGTCCAGAATGATTCAGGGAACTAGGCTTGTATTTCTCAAAGCATATTTAGAAAACTGTATATATTTCTCAAGTTTGATAGTTTTGAGAGTGTCATTTCTTGTGAATCAATTTTATATAAGTATAAAGGTTATGAGAAAAAGACAATGTGTAAAACAGAAAACCTTGCTTATTATCCATAAATAGAAACATAGGGCCCAGTCTCCACACATGTTCCATGGAGGATTTATAATTCTGTCCAGATATTTATTTAAGGAAGCTGAGAATTAGAAAATGGTAGCATAATCATAAAAATTATGTCCTGGGAAAATTAAGAAGCATGTTGTATGACTACAATCAGTAGGTATTTTTATTTAATTTTTATTGATGCTTTGTGCATTTTGTACATCATTTTCCAATTCAGATCAGGCATATTTCCCTTTCCCTTCCCCCCACCCCATCCCAGATCATGTATTCTGCCATAACTGTCCTGCATCTTTCTCTGTTTTTTTTTTTTTTCATTTTTTAGCTATAAGTGATAATCCATGGGTACAGGCATCCTTCGTGCAAAACCAATCTGCAGGCTGTTGTGCCCAAACCCCCACAGCCCCACCATCCAGTGGGGGGTGACAGGTTGTTTGTTCAATCAAGTTGATCAAATGAGTGTCCAGACTACATTGCTGTAGTTTCACCATTCACCCCAATCGCAGCCCTTACATTCTACCACGCCCCCTCTTCCGCAGATTGTTCCCTAGGCTTAGAAAAGGGGCACAGGTGGATGAGAAGTAAAACAGTCCACTCTCTCTGGAGCTGTTGACTTGGACTCTGGTCAATTCTGGCTGTTTCCTTTCATGGGCTGACAGTTTGTCCAGGAATAACCTTTCGATCCTACTAATGAAGAACAAGCAATTAGATATATAGGTATTTAAGCAGCACTAATAGTTATGGTAGGTTACTTTAGCATAGACACATGTTTGGATATGTTAATCCATGAATTACAATTTTCCCCCCTGTTAAATATGACAGGGTCTTACTGTGGCTTATAACATCTCCTAACCTGTAGAGGATGTAAGCTTGTGGCATCAGCCATGGGTTATTTCTCCAAGGGGAGAGCCAATAGCCAATTAGATTTGGGATATACAGGCACATGGCTGCCTCTGCTGCACAGTATTTCCAGGCAGGTGAGGTGTAGCTGGTGCTGACGGTGGAGTCTTGCTTGACTCAGGGAGACCCATATTTGCTTTATTGGTTTAGTGGCCTTTGGTAACACTCTCTGGCATTCCAGAGGCCATCTGTACACTTGCATGTGTGGTCTCAATACATCCCTCCCATGTTAACGTCAGGTCTTCGGCAGCAGGGTCTTATTGCCTCTCCTCCTGTAGGTATCCCAACTTAGAGGCAAGGAGCCCTTACCTTTTGTGGGGCCTTGGATCCCCTGGCCAACATCCACCTGGTAGAACAATCCATTGCTGATGTCAGAGCTCCTGTATTAATATATTTTGCCTGAGTGCATAGCCCTAGGACTTTAGTATTATATTTGGTTCTGAACAGAGAGTAATCCCTTCCACAGTTCCCATGTCTAGTAGTCAATTAAAGAAAGCAGTTTTACCGGTTTTATAAGAGATTACCTCTACAATAGTTGTCTCCAATTTACAGTTGGGGAGCGACCTCATCATTGTCATATTTCTCCTTGTTCTATGGGTGGGAAGGCAAGGAAGTCTCTCATATCAGAACCTTTGTGGCACCTAGAAGGTAAGTTTCATTAGGACTCATTATAACTAGTTGTTACATGTAGGATCCACAGAGGGGTTCGATGTTTATGGCAATCTGAGGCTTTTCTTCCTTTGAATGTTCAGACGGGTCAGCCTTTCCGTTGCCACTTTTTGGTACATCCTACTCAATGCAAACCTGTATCTTTTCTTTCTCAGCCGTTAAGTTGGTGACGTTTTGTCCTGTTGGAACAAACAAATCTTTTCCCATAGTTAGTTTTAAGATTTGAATTGCAAGGGTTTGATGAAAAGGTTTCATGTCTTTCTGTATCCCCCCCCCTTTTTTTTTAGCGTATGAGTCTCCAGAAGATAGTTGTATTATACATGACTATAGGGTGGAGTCAAGGCATAGATTTCATCAAATTCACCCATGTTGTTTTGGGTGACTATATATGATTAACTTGGGAAGCAAACTTAATTTTTACGTTAAATCATCTTAAAGAGAATGCTACAAGGTGATACTGTACAACAGAGAAATTATAGAGAACATTTGTATGTGTCAATCCCAAAGTTCTTGCTCTACAGATTTTATGTAAAGCAAATGTGGGCAACAGCGAATTATATCTCCATTTAATTCAGATGCATTACCATTTTTATCAGATTCTGTAAACCAATGTTGTTTAATATACACATGTTTACTTTTACTTTTACTAAGTCCTAAAACACCATGTGTCCTGTAGACAGTGTCTAGGCGAAACTGGGTACTTGCTGAGCTCACGTCAATTAAATATGCCTTAATCGAATATACACCCGTGTCCCTCTCCCACCCATCCCCCCTTCCCAATTCACCATTTCAGTCCATTTTCTGATGCAGTCTTTCTGTTGTTGTTCTTTTACTATGCATCCTTCTCCATGAGACATCTTTGGGCAGGCTACCCAGAAGAAATCAGTAGGTATTTTAAACTTTCTCATCCTATATTTGAGATAACTGAGTGAATTTCTCCTCCTTGCAAGGCAAAAGTCCCTACCTATTCATGAAAGGACTATAGGTCAGGTGAAATTTTACTTGTCCAGGTCTATGACTGATGGTGGATATTCAGAAATGAGCCAGTCTGTCTCGTCACCTGCAGACAGGCTTGGGCAAGGGTGGAAACTCCACACAGCATGATGTGCCACTCTCAGAACAGTGTGCATGTGGCAGTGCCACCAGAGAATCTATTCCCAGACTGATGAATCTCAAGAGAAACAAAAGCATTTCTGCTGTTTATTCTTTTCCTTTCTTTTGTGGCTGAACATGTCAGTGCCCAGCGTTCAGGTCAGACATTGCTTGAATGTGGTATGTCTTCACACTAAAGCATTTCCAAGGAAGTTAGGAATAGCCATAAATAACAATTCACTTGTCATCAGATGATTAGTATGTTTGCTGTGTTTTCTAGTTTATTTTTGCTCCATCTCAATGAATATGCAAAGAAGAGACTGGCCTCCTGGAAACAGACTCATAGAACATTACCTTCCTTCATTTTTTAAGGAAGGAAGAGAGGAAGAACCAATGCAAGGCACTAAATTCAATAAGATGTATAAGCACACTTAATTAATTTAAACTGATATCAAATTGTCATGCCGATCTGCTTCCCCTGCAACCTGTAGCCATAAAGTAGTAGAAAGGGTTTCAAAGTCATCAGCTGGTCACCTAAAATACCTTTGAACCAGTCTCTAGGATCATTTCAAGCTTTCACAGACCTGAGATATTAGAGTTTAGCTCTCGTGCTAATTATTATGGGTACAACAGCTGCTTCTTGTCTTTTACTGGAGCAAACAGAAGAGTACTTCCCAAAGATCTGCACGACCTAATCCTCAGAGCCTGGGAGTATATTACGTAGCAAGGAGAAGTTAAAGAAGCAGACATAATTAAGGTTGCTAATCATCTGCTTTCAGATAGTGTGACTAACTTGAGTTTGTTATCCTGGTAGGAAGGGGGAGGATGGAGTCTCTGCCTGCATTTAAGTATTTAACTTACACACATGGCTTTGAAAACAAAGAGGCTACGAAATATAGGATACTACCATCCTTGAAGCTGATAAGGACACGGAAATAAAATATCCCCCACTGCCTGAAGAATTCCATAGTCTTGCCAAAACCTTGATTTTAATCAGTGAGACTCATTCAGTCTTCTGATACCCAGAATGGTAATTTTTTTTCAAAATGTATTATGTTGTTACTCATCCTGTGGTGATGTATTACTACAAAAATAGAAAACTAATCCATTAGTAATTTACGTCTTTCCAACTTTCCCTTTAGAATAAAGTATTTATTTGTTTGTTTGTTTGTTTGTTTGGCTGCTGGGACAGAGAGAGTCACTTTCCTTTAGGGGTTTGAAGCTTGGTGAGTTGAGACTCCAAGGGAAAGACCCAAGAACATTTGAGGAACACAGATTAGACTCGATAGGCCTTAAAAAAAAGAAAAATAATAATAGAGGACATGAAGTCAGAGGGTGGAGAGGTAGAGATTAGGGAGAGGGTATGAAGTTCTTCAAGATAAATAAAAATATTTGAAAGATAATGTAAAAAATTAACCTGTTTTTCTTCAACTGGGAGAAAGTTCCAGAGGATTGTCCTCATCCTTTCTCTTTAATTGCTCCTAATACATGGGAAATGTTTTAGTTGTCTTCAAGAAAGAAATGTCTTGACCACTTAAAGGGTTTGAGCTCTGGGAGAGGTAGTGGTGTTCCAGTCCAGGTTTATAACTTTTGAGGAACTCTGAGTATTTGAGAGGAAGGCAGATGTCAATGTGGAAACATAGCACTCACCTCAAAGGGACAAGAATCAGCTTATTCTGGAGCCAAATAAGAGTAAGCATGACCCAGGGTCACAGATTTAGGGTCCCTCAAATTCTGTGCTCCAACATGGTACAGTTTGGTGATTTTTTTCATAGTAACAGAACAAAAAAATCATAAATTAGGCATTTTACAATTACATTGGTGGAAACTTTACATAGGCAGTTTAAAGGAAAGCAGGGCAATCTACAAAAGATAGCCTTAGATGCTATCTCATGATACTTCTTGACTTCTGATTAATGGAAGCCAATATTCTGTTAATGCATTCCAAAAGCTTTAACTGTTAGTCACAAGGACATTAGATCAGACACAGAGGTGGCCAAGGAATAATTCTTAAGGGAGATAAAGATGGCCCAAGATAAATTGATTTGGCTCTGGACCTGCAACATTCCAACCTCTCCACAATCATTGAAATTCTAACCAGTTTATCAGGGTTCGGGAGAAGGTGCAGTTCTTGGCAAGAACTTACTTTCACACAGGTATAGGTGGAAACAGATGTTAATAGAAAGTGCAGTTTCTATCATCAGCTATGAAAATAATCTGTATTCTCAGCATATAAATCTTCTTGGTAATCTTTGAATTTTGATGAGATACACGAATACCCTGGAACTATTCGGAGAATGATGGTGTTTGTAAGTTTGACTTCTGCTTCTGTTGCATATTCCAAGGCAAAGAGTTCCATTGAGATTCTGTTCTTTGACTTGGTTTGTGTTACAAAGTGGTGGTTCAATCCTCTCTCTCCAATAGGACTGGCTAAGATCAAGAAAACAAGAGACAGCAAGTGTTGGAGAGGTTATGGGGAAAGGGGAACACTCACCCACTGCTGGTGGGAATGTAAACTCATACAACCACTGTGGAAAGCAGTGTGGAGAACCCTTAAAAGACTCAAAATGAGTCTACTACCTGACCCAGCCATACCACTCCTGGGTATATACCCACAAGACTCATCCTACTGCAAAGATACATGCACAGCTATGTTTATTGCAGCTCTTTTCACAATAGTGAAGAGCTGGAACCAACCCAAATGCCCCTCAACTGATGACTGGATAAAAAAATGTGGTGCATCTACACAATGGAGTTCTATGCAGCAGTAAAGAAAGATGACATCATGAACTTTGCAGGTAAATGGATGGAACTCAAAGCCATTATGCTAAGTGAAGTAACACAGTCCCAGAAAAGAAAAAAAAAAGGTGAATGGTTTCCCTCATTTGTGGATGCTGACACCAAATCCCCAGTTGGCAGGCAAACTGAGCTACTTTATTATTATATTTCTTTGTATCTGAAAGCAACTGTGCTGTTATAATGTGAATCTATTAATGGGCTCTAGAATTGACCTACCACTTATATTTACACACTGTAATTACCATATGTGGGTGGAAGATATGCATTCATATTCTAGAGTAATACAAAATTAAAGGGAAAAATGTGAACCCCAAAACATAATTTGGAATTAACATACAGTTTATTCCCAGAGATCATAATTTTGATACATATGTATTGTCTATATAGGCATAATTTGGAGTAATACAAAGGGGAGGGAACAACAACATAAGGACTGTGTCAAAGAAATGACTGATACAGTTAAATTCTGCTCAAAACAACAAGCCTCTGCAGAAAAAAATACTTGGAAACACTGAAAGATGCAAGACATGTGTGGCAGAATGCATAAACTGGGGTAGGGGAGGGACAGGGAGAGGGGAATGTATCCAAATTGGAATGAAAAATGATTTTTAATATTTTAATTGACATTTTGTATATTTTGTACATCTATGAAATATACAAAATGTCAATTAAAAAAAATAATTAGTTAAAAAAACACAGTCCACAGTTTCAACATATTAAATCAAGTAGAAGACAGAATGCCTGAATCAAACAAAGACAAGTGTTTTGAAAGATCCAGTCAGACAGACAAAAAAAAAAAAACAAACTTAGACCTGCGAAACATCATTAAAGAAGTAAGTGTTTGAAATTTGGTAGTACTTAAAAAGAAAAAAAAGAAATTTGGTAGTACTTAAACACAAAGAGATGAAAAAGGCATGGAAAACATATTCAATGAGATAAGAGCTGAAAAAAAATTCTTGTACTTAGGTCTAAAATGCAGTCTCCTTTTGTTGTCATTGACATAAGAACATTGTTTAATAACACATCCACTTATTTCTGTTCAGTGAATGCAGTGGTTTGCATAATGCACAATTCCAGGCTACTTAAAGGTTGTTTTACCTACCTACAATTGTTAAAAATAATTGACACTTTGCCGGGCGTGGTAGCGCGCACCTTTAATCCCAGCACTTGGGAGGCAGAAGTAGACGGATCTCTGTGGTTCAAGGCCAGCCTGGTCTACAGAGCGAGCTCCAGGACAGCTGGTACTAAAAGGGAGACCCTGTCTCAAAAATACCAAAAAAAGGATAAAACTAAAAAGAAAAAAAAATAATTGACACTTTGATAGGGATTGTATAAGCAACTGAATTCAAAGTAGATTTCTATCTTGTCTGCATTTAAGAAGTTCTACCTCTACTGTTAGTTCATTAGACACAGAATTCTCATGAGATAAATTCTTTCTTCGAGGTCAAAATAGATCTGATCAGAAAAGCATCAAAGAGGAAAAATAATATTTCATAATTCTACTAGGATGAAAAGGAAACACCTGTGGTGCTGAGTCAGCATGCTTTCTCTGACTCTGAAAGTGGTTGCCAGATCAGGATCCAAAACTCACATAAAAGAAGATACAAGACAAACATCTCTAATTCAAACTCTTCAGGACAAATCTGTCATTTATTTGAAGCAAAGAAGATAATTTCATTGAAAAGGAGCAACAGAACTGCTAAAATGAACAGAATAAAAGACTCTGTTTTACTTATTGCTTATTTAACTTAATATATAGGAAACATGAGTTTAATTTGCAGAAACATAATAATTATTGTGAGGACCAGACTCCATTTTAACTTGGTCAGCTCCGTCTTGGCCTAGAGTTCACCCCAGAGTTTTAAAAAAAGGACAAACAAAGGCATGGCATGGATAAATCAATCCTTTATTAGTAGAGTGTTTTAACTTCTGCCAAAAAGCATACAGTTAAATGCTTTATGAGAATGAAAGGTCCAAACCAGGTAAAACAATAGAACACAAAGAGTGCAGAGCATGTGAATACACATAATAAAAAACTGATTGATCTGTAACCAAGATCCTATCAATCAGAGGAGGAGACACCATGACTATGATGGAAACCCCTAACTAGGAATAAAAGCTAAGGGAAATTGGGTCTCGACGCCGCTGCCCTCCAGTCCCATAGGAGTGTGCTAGGCCCGACGCATCATCTGCTCTATCTATTCTGAGTTGTTGGTTGTTGTGGCTTCTTTTCTGCTTGCTTGTAACTAACCCTCAATTAAATTTATATCTACAACTATTTGTAGCCCCCCTGCACCTTTCTCACATGAGTGTGAGTGTGGCGGATTGAGCCTAACATTATAAGATACTTCATATATTTTTCTTACTGATTTCTTACTGTTAAATTTAGGCAGAGTAAGCCAGCTGTGACTAAATGAATGATAGATATATAAAAAGATGGTCAATGTCACTTCATATTGGAGGAGTGCAAACCCAAAATACAATTGGATGTTACCCCATGCCAGTTATAATGGCTATTATCAAAAGCAAAAATATGAAACAAATGAGAATGTGGGTGTATTAGTCACTTTTCTGTTGCTGTGATAAAACCACCATGAGCAAGGGAACTTATAAAAGGAAGAGTTTATTTCAGCTTATGATTGATGGTTCCAGGGAATTAGAGTCCATTGTGGTGGGAAGCATGGTGGCTAGAGCTGGAGCAGAAAGCCAAGGTTCACATCTTGCAATGAGCACAGGAAGCAGAGAGAGAGGGACTGGAGAACGCAAGGCTTGTTAAACTCACTAAGCCCGCCCACAATGACATACTTCCTCCAGCATGGCCACACCTTCTAAGACCTCCAAGAACAGTGCCACAAACTGGAGACAAAATGTCTGAATACTTAAAGCCTATGGGGGGACACTCCCATTCAAACCACCACATTCCACTCCCTGGCCCCCATAGGCTCATGACCATATAAAATACAAAATGCATTTAGTCCAACCTTAAAAGTCCCCATAGTCTTTACCAGTCTCAATTCTATTCAAAAGTCTATAGTCCAAAATCTCTTCTGAGACACAGGTCAATCTCTTAACTGTAAGCTCCTGTAAAATCAAAAGACAAATTACATACTCCCAACATACAGTAGAACTGTATACACATTCCCATTCCAAAAGGGAGGAATGGAGGCATAGTGAGGGAATACTGGCCCAAAACAAGACTGAAAACCAGCAGGGCAAACGCCAAGTCCAGTAGCACCATGTGCAACTTCTGGGACTTTGCTTCCAAAGGGTTTAGATGGCTCAGCTCTTCCAGCTTTGCTTGCAATATACATCTCTTTCTTAGGCTGGTACCACTCCCTGTATGAAGCTCTCCTTGGCAAATATCTCACAACTCTGGCATCTTGAATGTCTTCTTGGGGTCTCCACTGCCAACCAGGCTTCACATTCACAGCTTCACACAATGGCCTATCGGGGCCTTCTTTATTCAGGGATGCCTCTGCTGCACTCTGTCTGGCCTCTGCAGCACTCTGAAGCCATGGAGGAAGAAGTGATGACCCCTTCACTCTTGCAAACTTCATGCCTCTAAAGCCAGCACCATGTGAATGAAACTGCTGAGTTTGGCTGCAAGTTTGGAATGGACCCTGGCCTATTTCAACCACATTTGCACCTTTTCTCTGCCCTGAACTTGTTGGAGCAGAAAACCTTTTCAGTATTTTCCTTTCAAAAGTTTGAGGATTAGCTGGGTGTGGTGTTGCCCTGAAGGTAATATTTCTGTTGTTTACTTGTAAATCTAGAGGCCCCTCCTTAATCACTTTAATCTCATTTTTTCCATTGTTTACTTGTAAATAGCCAGGCCTCTCCTTAATCACTTTAATCTCCTTATCAAAAGGAACCTCTTCTTCACATGCCTTGGCCCCACCTTTAATCTTCCTAGTGCTGTTTTCAGATCCAACCTGTACATTCTGCATTTCTTTCTGCCCCATCTGCTCTTCTTCACTATAGATCTGTACAATATTCACCACTAATAGCCACACCACCATTTCTACATTAGGTTGTCTTGAAATATCCTCTGCCAAAGACATTAGTCTATTGCTTTTCAACTTATCATTTGGGCTGTGGGCAAACTGCTGCCAGACTCTTTATCAAAATATCCCAGTTGCTAAGTCTTTATTTTCCTCTGGAACTACATTTTTTGCAGCAATGCTTTCTTCCAGGCTTCTACTAGAATAGCCTGTTAAGCTCTGCTTACAGTAGTCAACAGCTTTTCTAGCCCAAAGTTCCAAAGTCTTCCACATTTCTCTAAACATCCACATGGTCAGGTTCTTCACAGCCAACAGCCCACTCTCTGGTACCAAATAACTGTATTAGTCACTTTTCTGTTGCTGTGATAAAACCACCATGAGCAAGCGAACTTATAAAAGGAAGAGTTTATTTGAGCTTACAATTGACGGTTCCAGGGAATTAGAGTCCATTGAGGTGGGAAGCATGGTGGCTGGAGCTGGAGCAGAAAGCTCTTGCAATGAGCACAGGAAGCAGAGAGAGAGAGGGACTGGAGACTGCAAGGCTTGTTAAACTCACTAAGCCCACCCCCAATGACGTACTTCCTCCAGCATGGCCACACCTTCTAAGACCTCCAAGAACAGTGCCACCAACTGAAGACAAAATGTCTGAATACTTAAAGCCTATGGGGGAACACTTTCATTCAAACCACCACAGTGGAGAAATTGAAACTCTGGATGATGTTAACTGGTATAGCTGCCATAAAATGGAGGATATACATTCTTCAAATAAACTCAAAGTGGAACCCGTCTAATTCAATGTATCCACTTCTGAGCATATATCCAAAGTAATTAATTCAAATCCGAAACTCGAAGTGGTGTACACACCCCTGTGTTCACTGTGGCAATACTCATGATAACTATGTATTTAGAAACAACCTAACTTTCCAAACTTTCCCTATAGAGAGACAGATTTAAAAAATACACACACACACACACACACACACACACACACTCACTATTCTTTGACTTTAAAAAGAACCAAGTTTTTCCACATCTGGCCATACGAATAAACCTATAGGACATTATGCCAAGGTAGATCAGTCAGTTACAGAAGAATGTCACAATTGTATAAACATAAAGTCGAATGGCTTTGGCTATTCAGGGTCTTTTGTTTTTCCAAATGAAATTGAGGATTTTTTTTTCCAAGCCTGTGAAGAAACTCTTGGGGATTTTGATTGGGATTACATTAAATCTGTACACTAGTTTGGGTAGGATGTACATTTTTACTATATTTATTTTCCCAATCCATGAGCATGGGAGGTTTGTCCATCTTCTGATGTCTTCCTCAATTTCCTTTTTCAGGGGTTTAAAATTTTAGTTGTAGAGATCCTTGGTGTCTTTGTTAAGGTTTGTTCCTAGGTATTTTATTGTTTTAGAGGCTATTGTGAGCGGGAAGGTCTCCTTGTAGTCCTTCTTCAGTTGCTTGTTGTGGGTGTAAAGAAAGGCTACTGATTTTTCTAGATTTATTTTGTATCCTGCCACTTTACCAAAGCTCTTAATCATTTCTAGGAGTTTTCTGGTGGAGTTCTTAGCATCCCTTAGGTAGACAATCATATCATCAGCAAAGAGGGATAGCTTGACTTCCTCTTTTCCAATTAGAATTCCTTTAATTTCCTTTTCTTGCCTTATTGCCCTAGCAAGGGTTTCCAGCACTATATTGAAAAGGAGTGGTGACAGGCAGCAGCCTTGTTGAATTCCTACATTTAAGGGCAATGCTTCTGTCATTTCCCCATTTAGGATGATATTGGCTGTGGGTTTCCTGTATATGGCTTTGATTACATTGAGGAATGATCCTTCCAGACCAATTCCCTCCAGGACTTTAAACATGAAAGGATGCTGGATTTTGTCAAAGGCTTTCTACGCATCAATTGAGATAATGGTGTGGTTTTTGTCCTTCAGTCCATTGATATGTATGATGATGTTTATTGATTTTCGTATGTTGAACCATCCCTGCATCTCTGGTATGAATCCAACTTGGTCATGGTGGATGATTTTCTTGATGTGAGTCTGTATGCGATTTGCCAGAATCCTGTTTAGAATTTTGGCATCTGTGTTCATTAGGGAGATGGGTCTATAGTTCTCCTTTTTGGGTGCATTTTTGCTTCATTTTGTAGTGTAGCGGTAATCTCTTCATTAGGAAGTGAATCTGGAGAACTGTCCGCTTTCTTTGTATCCTTCTATACAATTAAGTATATGTTTATATTCTTTTTCGACATATTTATAGAATTCCTGCTTGACCAATCCCTGGCATTTTTTGTTGGATGCTACTTATAATTTTCGATTTCTTCGTACTATATGTTTTTAGGCTGTCGATCTCTTCTTTTTGAGCTTTGTGAATTCCCAGGATTTCAAATATCAATCCATTTCTTCTATGTTTTCAAACTAGGTAGAATATTAAATTTTTGAATGTAGTCTCCTCATATGATTTCTGGATCTTTTCAGTTGGTCCTGTGTGATTTTCCCTTTCGTTGCCAAGATGTCTATTGTTTGGTTTTCCCCAAACAACCGTGAGTAAAAGAGCATACAGGGGGATCCTATACAGCATCGAAACTATACTACAGGCTTATAGTCATAAAGAACAGCCTGTACTGGCACAAAACAGACCAGTTGACCAATGGAATAAAACTGAAGATCAAAACCTGAGCTCATACAATTTCAGCCACCTCATATTTACAAAGGGCAAAGAAGACACAATGGAGGAAAGACAGCATCTTCACAGTGGTTTGGGCAAAACTGATCACCACTTGTAGAAGAATGAAATTAAACTCTCTTCTCACCTTGTACAAAGTCAACTCCAAATGGATCAAAGCCTCAGAAATGAAACCGAAACTTGAGAAGAAAACATTGGATAACAAGACATAGGTGTAGGAAAAGACTTCATAAACAGACAGCAGCTGCAAAGAATAAGTCAACAATTGACAATGGATACTTAACCCTATAATTTCTGTACTATCAAAAGAAACAATAAAGGAAGTGAAGAGAAACCCACAGAGTGGGAGGAAACCTTTCACTGCACATACATCTGACAAAGCATTAATTTCAGAGTATACAAGCTACTCAAAAACAAAGAAGAAAGAAAACAAATGAAAGACTCAAAAGAGGGACAAAGATCTGAATAGAGACTTCACAGAGGAGGATATTAGAGATGCGAGAGAAACATCTTAAGAAGGTTCAGCATCTCTGATAATTAAGGAAATGCAAATTATACCTCTTTGGAGATATATCACTTATCTCACAATAAGACTGGCTAGGATCAGGAACACGAATGATACAATGCTGGAGAGCATGGGAAAGGGGAACACTCATCCATTGCTGTGTGGAATGTAAACTTGTAACAGCACTATGGAAAGCAGTGTGGAGAACCGTTAGGAGACTCCAAATGAGCTTCCATTTGACCCAGTCATACCACTCCCTGGGTATACCACAAGACACATCTTCTGCAAAGATACATGCACAGGCTATGTTTATTGCAGCTCTGTTCACAATAGCAAAAAGCTGGAACCAGCCAGGTGCCTCTCAACTGACGAGTGGATATGAGAAATGTGGTACATGATATCAATGGAGTTCTATGCAGCAGTAAAGAGGGACAACTCATGAAATTTGCAGTAATTGGATGGAGCTAGAAGACATTATGTTAAGTGAGTAATACAGTCCCAGAAAAACAAACAAAATGGGGCCCTCATATGGGATGGTAGCAATAACCCAGATATAAATATTTTTTCATGAAGAATGAGAAATACAACAACAGAAAGGACTGCATCAGAAGAATGGAGCTGAAGTGGTGAATTGGGAAGGGGGGGAGGTGGGGAGAGGACACGGTGTATATTCGATAATTGCATATGTGTAATTGACGTGAGTTCAACAAGTACCCAGTTTGCCTAGACACTGTCTACAGGATACATGGTGTTTTAGGACTTAGTAAAAAATAGTAATCTGTTGTTAAAAAACAATTGGTTTACAGACTCTGATAAAAATGGTAATGCATCTGAGTTAATGGAGATATATACGCTGTTGTCCACATTTGTTTTACTTATAACTTATACAGCATAACTTTGGGATTGGACATACAAATGTTCTCTTAATTTCTTTGTTGTACAGTATCACCTGTAGCATTCTCTTTAAGATGATTTAACATAAAAATAAGGTTTTTTCCCAGTTCATCATATATAGTCACCCAAACAACATGGGTGAATTTGTGAAATCTGAGCTGATTCCACCCTATAGTTATGTATAATACAACTGTCTTCTGGAGACTCATGGGTTAAAAAAAGGGGGGGATAGAAGACATGAAACCTTTCTCAAACCTTGCATTCAAATCTTAAAAACTAAACTATGGGAAAAGATTTGTTGGTTCCCAGGCAAAATTTCACCAACTTAACGGCTGAGAAAAAAGATACAGCTTTGCATTGAGTAGGATGTACCAGAAAGTGCCAACGAAAGGTTGCCCTCTGAACATTGGATAAGGAAGAAAGCCTCAGATTGCCATAAACATCGACCCCTGTGTATTCTACATGTAACAACTATTTATATGAGTCCTAATGAAACTTCCTTCTAGGTGCTGCAAAAGGTTTTATATGGCGCACTTTCTTGCCTTCCCCATAGAACAAGGAGAAAAAGATGATGATGGGTCGTCTCTCCACTGTAAATTGGACAACTATATAGATGGTATCTCGTTTAAAACTGGTAAACTGCCTTCTTTAATTGACAATAGACATAGAAACTGTGAAAAGGTTATCTTTGTTCAGAACCAAATATAATACTAAAGTCCTTAGGCTATGCCTTAAGCAAAATATATCACTACAGGAGCTCTGACATCAGCAATGGATATTTCTACCAGGGAGATGTTGGCCAGGGGATCCAAGGCCCCCACAAAAGGTAAGGTCCTTGCCTCTAAACTGGGATACCTGAAGAAGAGAGGCGATAAGGCCTGCTGCCAAAGACCTGACGTTAACATGGGAGCTGTATTGAGAACCCAACATGCAAATGTACAATGGCCCTCTGGAATGCCAAGAGTGTTACAAAGGCCACTAACCCAATAAAGCAAATGAGGTTCCTTGAGTCAAGCAAGACTCTCCATCAGCACCAGCTACACCTCACCTGCCTGGAAATACTGTGCAGCAGAGGCACCATGTGCCTGTAATATCCCAAATATAATTGGCTATTGGTCTCTCCTGAGGAATAACCCATGGCTGATGCCACAAGCTTACATCCTCTAAGTTAGGAATGTTATAAGCCACAGTAAGACCCTGTCATATTTAACAGGGGAAAAAATGTATTCATGGATTAACATATCATCCAAACATTGTGTCTATGCCAAAGTAACTACCATAACATAGTATGTTAAATACCTATATCTATCTAATATATAATATTTTCAAATGGACAAAAAACAAAAAAAAACAGCAGAATTGACCAGAGTCCAAGACAAACAGCTCCAGAGGAGTGGACTGTTTTGCTTCTCATCCACCTGTGCCTTTTCTAAGCCTAGGAGAACAATCTGCGGAAGAGGGGGTCATGGTAGAATGTAAGGGCCATTGGGTGAATGGTGATACTAACAGAATGCAGTCTGGACACTCATTTGATCAACTTATTGAACAAACTAACCTTCACTCCCCCACTGATGGTGGGGCTGTGGGGGTTTGGGCACAACAGCCTGCAAATTGGTTTTACATGAAGGATGCTTGTATCCATGGATTATCACTTATAGCTAAAAAAATCAAAAAAAAACGAAGAGAAGATGCAGGACAGTTTGGCAGAACATGATCTGGGATGGGGGGGGGGGAAGGGAAAGGGAAAATATGCCTGAACTGAATTAGAAAATGATGTATGAAATGCACAAAGCATCAATAAAAAAATGTTAAAAAAAATAAGAAAATAAAGTCGAATGGCAGTTGTCAGGGAATGGGAGAAGGGAGAAATGGGGAGCTGCTGTTCAGTAGGTCAAAAGTTGCAGTCATGTAAGATCAATCAATTTAAAACTTAATTAAAAAACTGTTCTAAGAACAGGAAAAGACCAGAGAATAGAAAGAAACACCATAGCAAGAGGACTGTGATGGAACTTGATCCTAAACCCACTTCTCACACTGGCATCACTTGAATACATCACAGTATCATTGAGAAAATTATTTGCGTATGGAAAAGGAGGTGAAATTTGACTACTAAATTAACTAGTTCATTTAGACCCTACTGAAGAATTGAAGGCCATCAAAGGTTGAAGTAGATAATTTCTAAGATCACTTTTTAGCTCAAATATTCTTTGATTAAAAATAAAGCTATGCTAGACCTCATTTGGGTGACCATGGTGGGGGAAGGACCCCAGTGTGGAGTGCAGAGGCAGGATTGATGGTTGTTTGGGCTTGCCAAGCACTTCCTGGGGGAAATATGACATATTTTGCAAAAAAAAAAGAAAGAAAATCTCTCAACAGGTGAATATGTATGTATTATATATATAATTATATATATATTATATATATAGTAGCAATACAGTTTGGAGGAAAAAAAATGAAAGTCAGGCTGGGCATGGCCAGGGGAGCAAGTCAGTAAGCAGCAGCATTTCTCCATAGCCTGTTCTTCAGCTCCTGCCTCCAGGTTCCTGTCCTGAGTTCCTATGCTGAGCTCCCTCAGTGATGAACTGTGACCAAGGAGATGTGATCCACATAAACTCTTTCCTCCCCCCTAAATAAATAAATAAATACATAACGCTAAAGGGCTGGGCATGTTGTCACATGCCTTTAAACTCAGCACCGGGGAGGCAGAGGCAGGCAGATTTCTGTGAGTTCAAGGCCAACTTGGTAGTGAGTTTCAGGACAGCTGAGGCTACAAGGGAGACCCTGTCTCAAAAAAAGACCAAAAAAAAAACAAAAAAAGCTAAAGAAAAATCTTCATGTATATTTTTGTGGGAATAATGTTAATATGATATAGTGTAAATAAATAGCAAGCATGTTTGCGTGTCAGCTGTGTGTTAAACATTATGTTAGATTTAGCTTAATTAAAATTCACAACACTGCAATAGTACTATCTTTGACAGAGGAGCGAAAAATATACAGGCATCTAGCAACTAACACAGCTAATAAATAGAACAAAACCTGAACCCAGGAAAAGTTAGTCAAAGTTTTATGTAGACAGGAACCAAGGAAAGTAAAATAATGTATACTTGTGGAGAATAGCGAGGCTATTTCTTGTAGAGATAACACGGACATTACAGTGTAGTCCCTCTGGCTTCTGAAACTCTGCCAGTAAACATTCTGGGGAAGAAAATAACATTTTACTGCCATCCCATTTATTTCAACTTGGTAACCTTCACAAAGCAAAGTTCAGTTTAATTTACTTTATTAATTCACACATAAGTTGTTCTTGTTGTTTTAATCATTTAAGAGAAGGGAGAAAGTAAATCAGGCTAATAAGCAAAAAGAACAAATCCAACGTTTGGATCTAAATCCATTGCATTGCTCTATTGTTTCTTTCCCCAAACACAGGACTTCTCTATTCTAGTTAATCTTCTATGCATATTATAGAATCCTCTGGTACTAAATACTCAGTGGATGGACTGTCTTTTATCCTTATACTAGATTTGTAATTTTAAAAAATGAAACTAACAACTGGGGAAAATAAATAAACTATTTCAAGATAATTTAGTATCTGTGCAAATGATTTAAAACAGAAATAAAGGCATGAATTATACAAAGACAAATACAAAAAACAAGTCATGCACATTTATATTTTATGTACAGTATATTTCTGATATAGAAATATGGGCCAATTTTAGCATCTGGAAGTTTCATGCAGGCTCTGAAATTCCTCAGCAGTGGTAATCAACACAGAGTGTCCTTGAAAATTGCCAGGGATATACTCCCCATTTAAATTCAAGAATAGCTCTCAGAGTTATTTTCTTGGCTCATATTCTGAAAAGCAAGCAGAACAGCTGCACAGGAGTGTTGGGTGTCCACACTGTCCTTCCTTTGAGTGATGTTTCTTCCACTTATTGCTGTTTGTTCCTATTTTAAAAACAATTGTCAAGATTGTTCCTGGGCTCTTCCAATTATCTGCACTTGCTTAGCTCTTCCATCCAAATAGTTTCATGGTCTTTTTCTCTTGGATTTAGCATTAGTTGAACTGATGTGTACATTTTCTGGTCATTAGGGAGTAAAGAGTTCATTAAACCAAACAGCTGTAGAGCCTAATTGTACTCTTGTGGCTGCAAACAGTGAAAGCTGGTCCATGTCATGAGCTCTTGGGTGCTATCTCCTGACTTTTACATTTACATCTGTGTTCTTCTCACAGGAACAACACAGAATTCTTGAAAGGATTTCAATTTTCCCCCTTTTCCTTCCTTAGATCATTCTTTTTTTCCTTTATTATTATTGTATTTAATATAATACTCTTATTGATGTTTTGTGTATTTTTCATACATCATTTTCCAGTTCAATTTAGACATATTCCCCTTTCTCTTCCCCCCACCCCACCCCAGTTCATGCATTCTGTCATATATATTCTGTATCTTTCTCCCTTTAAAGCTTTTCTCTGCAGAGGTTTATTGCTTTAGGCAGAATTTGACTGTATCAATCCATTCTTTGGCCCAGTCTTTATGTTGTTACTCCTTCCCATTTGCATTGCTCCAAAATATGCCTATATAAATGTCATATATGTATCAGAATTATGTCCTCCAGGATAAACTGTATGTTAACTTCAAAATATGTTTAGAAATTCACATTTTCCCTTAAATTTTATATTATTCTATAATATGAATACATATATGTTAATTACCATGTCTGAAAATAAGTGGTAAGTTAATTCTAGGGTCCATTAAGGGATTCACATTATAACAGCACAGTTGTTTTCAGATAGAAATATAAGAATAATGTTGCTCAGCTTGCCTTTCAACCAGGGATTTGGTGCTGCCATCCACAAATGAGTGAAACCAGTCCCCATTTTTTTGGGGGGGGGGGGACTATGTTACTTCACTTAGCATAATGGCTTTGAGTTCCATCCACTTACCTGCAAAGTTCATGATGTATCTTTCTTTCCCGCTGCATAGAACTCCATTGTGTAGATGTACCACATTTTGTTCATCCACTATTCTGTTGAGGGGCATTTGGGGTGGCTCCAACTCTTCACTGTTGTGAAGAGAGCTGCAATTAACATGGATGTGCATGTATCTTTGCAGTAGTATGAGTCTTATGGGTATATACCCGGGAGTGGTATGGCTGGATCAGGTGGGAGGCTCATTTTGAGTCTTTTAAGTGTTCTCCACACTGCTTTCCACAGTGGTTGTGCGAGTTTACATTCCCACCAGCAGTGGATGAGTGTTCCGTTTTACCCACAACCTCTCCAGCGTTTGGTGTATTTTGTTTTCTTGATGTTAGCCAGACTTACTGGAGTAAGATGATATCTTAGAGTGGTTTTAATTTGCATTTCCTTAATTATTAATGATGTAGAACACTTTTTAAGATGTTTTTCAACCATCTTTACTTCTTCGCTGGTGAAGTCTCTGTTTAGCTCTTTACTTTTGAGTGAGTCATTTGTTTTCTTCTTTGTTTTTTCGGTAGTCTATATGTGCTAGATGTTAATGCTCTGTCAGACGTATCACCGATGAAGGTTTCTGCCCACTCTGTGAGTTTTCTCTTCACGTCCTTGATTGTTTCCTTAGCTGTACAGAAGCTTTTGAGTTTGATGAGGTCCCACTTGTCAGCTGTTGACCTTATTTCCTGCACAGCTGCTGTCTGATTTAGAATGTCTGTTCCTGACTAGAGTCCAAAATGACATCTCCAGAGAAAATAGACAGTTTTGCTTCTCACCCACTTGTGCCCCTTTCCCAAAGCCTAGGGAACAACTTGGAGAAGAGGAGGTATGGTAGAATGTAAGGGCTGTGGAGAGATTGGGGTGAATAGTGAGACTGCAGCAATGTAGACTGGACTCCTATTTTATCAACATGCTGTGCATACAAGCTTCTCCAACTGGACAAAGGGAATCTTGGGTTGTTCAAAATTTGGACATAGATACTTGCAAATTGGTTTACATGAATGTTACTTACATTCATTGCTTATGCTTAATAATTTGGCTCACTTCAAAAAAAATGCACCAATTACCTAACTGTATGGCAAACTGAGTAACGTCAATGTTATCTGAAAACAACTGTGCTATTACATTGTAGAATCCCTTAAAATAAACAAATAAAAGAGAAAATAAATAAATAAAATTAAAAAATAAAGAATATTAAAAAAAAGAAAAAGTCTGTTCCTACACCTCTGTCTTATAGTCTGCTGCCAGCTTTTTCTTCTACCACCTTCAGAGTTTGGGTTTCACATTGAGGTCTTTGATCCACTTGGCATTGATTTTTGTACATGGTGAGAGGTAGGGGTTTGATTTTGATCTTCTTCAAATGGTGATCAAGTTTTTTTTTTTTCCACAATATTTATTGATAGATACAAGTATATAAATTCAGGGCATGAGGGGCTGGAGAGATGGCATAGTGGTTAAGAGCGCCGACTGCTCTTGCAGAGGACCCGGGTTCAATCCCCAGCACCCACATGGCGGCTGAGAACCGTCTGTAACTCCAATTTCAGGAGAACTCCAGTTCCAGGGGAATCAGACACCCTCTTCTGACCTCCGCGGCATTACACGACACGGGTGCACAAACCTGCATGCAGACAGTACATACATATGCATAGAAAATAAATAAATAAATAAATAAATAAATTTAAAAATATAAAAAACATCAGGGCATGAACATGATTTGATAGATTATGGAGATTTAATTTCAATACTAATAAGGGAACAATTAAAATTCTCACCATTTGTTTCACACCCACAGAAACCACTTCAAGGCCATTAATGATCTCTTAAATCTGATCAGCTTTGTGCAAGTAAACCATGTTTCTTTTTTAAAAAGGCTTGTGCACTTGCTCAGGCTCAAGGATATTGAAATCGAGGACATAAAGCCCATTACTGAAGGTAGAAATACAGGCAATGTAAGCCGGGCGTGGTGGCATGCTCCTTTAATCCCAGCACTTGGGAGGTAGAGGTAGGTGGATCTCTGTGAGTTTAAGGCCAGCCTGGTCTACGGAGCGAGCTCCAGGACAGCTGGGGCTACAGGGAGACCCTGTCTCAAAAAAGAAAAAAAAAGAAAGAAAAGAAATACAGGCAATATACTATTTTTTTTGTTTTTTCTTTTTTTTTTAATCTACATGCTAATACATTTTTATTTTATTATTTTTTAATATATATTTTGTACAAGATTATCAAATCTAGACCTGTGCCCCCCCCACCCTATCCCCCCACCCCACCTGAGCTCATGTATTCTGCCAAATATGCTTTTCATCTCTTTCTCAGTCTTTCTCAATATTCTCCATGTAGAAGTTGACTGTTTTGAGCAGAAGTTCACTGTTTCAGTCAGTTCTTTGATGCAGTCCTATTGCTGTTGTTGTTATTGTTGTTGTTCTTGTTGTTTCCAATATGCATCACTCCCAACTGCTTGGTCAAAAGCTCAAGGGGCCATGGACAAGAAATACTTACAACTAGGTAATTGGCACTAGCATCCACAGATGAGAGATACCATTCGTCGTTTGTTTTTCTGGAGCTGTGTTACTTCACTCAGCATGATGTCTTCCTGCTCAAGCCATTTTCCTGCAAAGCTCATGATGTCATCTTTCTTTACTACTGCATAGAACTCCATTGTGAAGATGTAACCACTTTTATCTATCCACTCATCAGTTGAGGGGCATTTGGTTGGTTCCAGCTCCTTGCTATTGTGAAGAGAGCTGAAATAAACCATGGCCATTGCATGTATCTCTGTGGTGGGGTGAGTCTTGAGGGTACATGCCTAGGAGTGGTATGACTAGTCGGGTGGGAAGTTCATTCCAAGTCTTCCAAGGGTTCTCACACTGCTTTCCAAAGTGGCTGTACAAGTTTACATTCCCACCAGCATGGATGAGTGCTCCCCTTCATTGTCTTCACGTTCCAGGAATGCTTTTATTTCTTTCTTTATCTTCCTTGACCCATTCATTATTCAAGGTGTGTTGTTTATCTCCATGTGTTCTTGTAGGCAGTAGGGCTAATCCTGGTGTTGATTTGAGCTTTATTGCACTGTGGTCTGATAGAATGCATGAGATTATTCAATCTTTTTGTATTTGTGAAGGTTTCTTCTATGTCCCAGTATGTGGTCGATTTTGGAGAATGTTCCATGGGGTGCTGAGTAGTAGAAAGTGATTCTCTGGTATTAGGGTTGAATATTCGGTAGAGGTCTATGAGGTCCATTTGGTAATATCATTCAGTTCAGATGTCTCTGTGTTTATTCTTTGTCCTGTTGATCTGTCCAAAGGGCTCAGTGGGGTATTGAAGTCCCCTACTATGTGTATACTTGGGTTAGGGTGTGACTTGTGGTCCTGGAGAATTGTCTTTATAAAGCTTGGTGAACCAGAGTTTGGTGCATATATATTCATAATTGTGAAATCTTCTTGGTGAATTGTTCCTTTGATAAAAATGTAATGGCCTTCTTTGTCTCTTCTGATTTCTTTTACTTTGAAGTCTATTTTGTCTGATATTAAAATAGCAACACCTCCTTTCTTTTTTGTACCATTTGCTTGGAATATGTTTTTCCATCCTTTCACTTTAAGGTGGTACCTGTCCTTGAAAGTAAGATGTGTTTCTTGTAGACAGCATATCGATGGATTCTGTTTCCTAATCCAACCTCCAAGTCTATGTCTTTTGATTGGGGAATTTAGTCCATTAATATTTAAGGTTATAACTGATAGGTTTGTGTTGCTTCCTTTTGCCTTATTATCCATTTGCGGTTTTGGTTTAGTTTTTTGCTTCTGCAGTTATGCTTTTATTGATTTCTCTTTATAGGTGCCTGGGGATGGTTGCTCCTTTTTTCTGTCCTTTGAATTGCTTCAAGTATTCTCTAAAGGGTTGGTTTTCTGGACATGTATTCTTTCATTTTGTTTATGTCATGGAAGGTTTTTCTTTCTCCTTCAACTATAATTGACATTTTGCTGGGTATAGTAACCTGGATTGGCATCTATTGTCCTTTAACACTGGGAATGCTTTGCTCCACATTCTTCTTGCTTTCATAGTTTTCACTGAGAAGTCAGTTGTAATTCTGATAGGTTTCCCCTTATAGGTCACTTGTTTTTCTCTTGTGGCTTTAAGGATTTTGTCTTTGTTTTGGGCATCCAGCATTTTAACTATGATGTGGCATGGAGGGTTTCTTTTCTGATCTTGTCTGTTTGGAGTTCTCTGTGTTTCTTGTATTCATATTGGTTTGTCTTTTTTTTTTAGTTTGGGGAAACTTTCATCTATTATTCTGTTGAAGATCTGATCAATATCATTCTCTTGGGATTATTCTCCTTCCTCTATTCCTATGATGTGGAGGTTTGATCTTCTCATAGTGTCCCACAGTTCCTGGTTGTTCCACTTTTGTGTATTTTTAAATTTTTCATAATCTTTACTTGAGGTTTTTAATTGTTCTGTGTTGTCTTCCAGGTCTGATATTCTTTGTTCTGCTTCCTCCATTCTGCTTCTGAGGCTTTCTCCATTCCTTTCCTCTTGATTGGATGAGTGTTTGATTTCTTTTTTCATTTTCTCTTCTGATTTCTTTAGTATTTCTACTTCCTTTTGGAGCTTCTCAATCTCTTCCTGTAGCTCTTTGCTTCGCTGGTTGGTTTCCTTACCTTTTTCAGCATGGGATCTTTTCAGTGTTTCCACTTCCTTCTAGAGCTTGTCATTCTCTCTCTCTAGGTCCTTCTTGAGTTCTTCATTCTCTTTTCTTAATTCTTTGATTTGATCTTTATAATCTTGTACTTCTTTAAGTATGTTCACAATTGTGCTTCTGATATCTGTATCCTGGGCCATCCCCAGAAGGATCCCACTGTAGGAATCTTCCACAGGGTTGGTAGAGATTGGTGTGAGATTATCCTGCCCCTTTCCCCTGTTGTCTTTTCTTCGTGTTCCTGGCATATGGCCTTCTTGCCTGTATTCCAATGTGAGTCCCAAATTTCTCTTCACTGTGTTGAAGGCTTGCTTTGCTTGCCTCCTTTACATGCCTTCATAATCCCAGTTGGCGGTGGGGGGTGTGCTCTTTAGCCCCCAGTACTTGTGCTTCAGGTGGTCTTGGGAGATCTCTGATCTCAAGACTCACACAACCCCACCTTTTATACCAGCTGGGAGGATAACTCTGCCCCCACAGCCACAAAAGTCAATTAAGCCAAAGACAACTAGATTAACTAGATTAAGTCAAACAATAATCTGCCTTGCTGAAGCACCCAGCTCCTACTTACCTACCTACCTGTGCTTCAGGAAATACACTATTATGGCA
Organism: Rhizomys pruinosus; assembly: GCA_009823505.1. Lineage (NCBI taxonomy): Eukaryota > Metazoa > Chordata > Mammalia > Rodentia > Spalacidae > Rhizomys > Rhizomys pruinosus. The sequence goes on from VZQC01014537.1 coordinate 3,839,618, forward strand.
ACAACCATCAATTACAGTTTAGGATTTTCTGTAACGACCAAATGGGTAATCTAATACTGCAACAACTCAAGTATTACTGAGCAAAGTGCATTTCTACAGTATTCAGTGCTGCTATGCAGTTTTCTAACTTTAAACAGCCTATGATAACTGGCAGCAAAGGTCCTTGCAATAGATTGCCTCTGCTTGAGAGGCAATCTATTAAATTATTTCTAAAATTTTAAAAATATTTCTAAAATATTTAATGGTAGACTATGATTAAGACATTACACTACAAAAAAAAAAAAAAAAACCTTATGCAGAAGGAAACCCTTACTGACGTGTTTCTGTTTTACATATTGTGTCCCCAAATGAAGTCCAGTAAGCTCATGTCCTGTCTTGATCTCCCTGCACTGGCCTTCATGATACTGCATAGGCAGTCCAACAATGGCAGTCTATATTCTGAGGAGGCTGAATTTCCATTAGTTGCTTAGTTCACAAGCTGAGAATCTCAGCAGTCCTCAGCCCACATTGGAACCCTAAAAAGTAAAAAGCTGGATCTCATGTCCTTAAGGAGTGCCAAAAATGGTGGCATCCACAGAGCATATGTGCCTGCCTGTAAGAATTGTAGACAGGCAAAACAATGGTGCTCTCTTTTTTTTTCTTTTTGTCCTTTTACTAAGATCTCAAGTTTTGTGCCTGCATTACAGTTTCTCTGGTCTTATTGATTATTTCTGGTTGTACTTTCTTTCTGGATGCTTAAAGCCATATGGATAGCTTGCCTGTAAGAATTGTAGACAGGCCAAACAATGGTGCTCTCTTTTTTTCTTTTTGTCTTTTTACTAAGATCTCAAATTTTGTGTCTGCATTGCAGTTTCTCTGGTCTTATTGATTATTGATTATTTATTTCTGGTTGTACTTTCCTTCTGAATGCTTAAGGCCATAAGGATAGCCCAGATTAACCAAGGTTTGGTTTCTTTGAGGTCGGTTGAGGATCTGGTCCTCAGGGGTCTCTCGGGGATTTTTCTTGGGAGGAGGGTGGGAGCCCCTTGCTTCTTTCAGCTCCTCATCCACCAGTTCCATCCACATGAGGACAAAATCAGGTCTTGCTAGACCAGGCTTTCTTTTCTGAAGGATGAGCAGACTTTCCTCTTTATAGACTGGACACTGGCTGAAATCCCCTTAGTGGCTCTCCAAGACCTCCCTGAACAGGAAGAATGGTGACCCACCTCTGCAGTACTTTTCAAGAAATGCCCCCATGTATAATCCCCTAAGACTTGGTTGACCTCTGAGGGCAAGGAAAAAAGTTGTCCCCCAGGTCCCTCGGCCAAATTGGTAGGGGCTTCAGATATGGTCGTTAGGCACCCATAAAGGCTAAGTTGCACCAGCCTGTTACAGTACACCAATATTAACATTGTATCCTTTGGAAACAAACTGAATGTTATTTCCATAGCATATTTCTTGATTCACATCTTTTTAATACCATATTACTGTAAAAGATGCAAACATACCCTCCATCATATACTAAAGGTCCAAGGTCTGAAAATACTTGCTAGGTCAGCACTACAACCTGTGTAGGTATTCCCAATACAAGAGCACAGTTGTCTATAGATAGTGAGGAATATAATATTAACGTTGCTCATTTTGCCTTACACCTAGGTACTTGGTACTAGCATCCACAGATGTGGGATACCATTTGTCTTTTGTTTTTCTGGGACTATGTTATTTCACTTAGCATAAAATCTTCTAGTTCCACCCATTTAGCTGCAAATTTCATGATGTCATATTTCTTTACTGTTGCATAGTGCTCCATTGTGTAGATGTACCACATTTTTTTCATCCACTCATCAGTTGTGGGGCATCTGGGTTGGTTCCAGCTCTTCACTATTGTGAAGAGAGCTGCAATAAACATGGCTGTACATGTATCTTTGCTGTAGGAAGAGTCTGATGGATATATATCCAGAAGTGGCATGGCTGGGTCAAGTGACAGGCTCATTTTGAGTCTTTTAAGGGTTCTCCATACTGCTTTCCATAGTGGTTGTACAAGTTTGCATTCCCATCAGCAGTGGATGAGTGTTCCCTTTTCCCCACACCCTCTCCAGCATTTGGTATTATTTGTTTTCTTGATCCTAGCCAGCCTTATCGGGGTGAGATGATATCTTAAAGTGGTTTTAATTTGCATTTCCATAATTATTAACGACATTGAACACTTTTTAAGATGTTTCTCAGCCATCTCCATTTCCTTGCTTGTGAATTCTCTCCTCAGCTCTTACTCCATTTTTTGAGTGAGTCATTTGTTTTCTTACTTTCTTGCCTTTTGAGTAGTTTATATATTCTGGAAGTTAATGCTCTAGTGGATGAAGTCAGCAGTAAAGGTTTCCTCCTACTCAATGGGTTTTCTCCTCATTTCCTTTATTGTTTCTTTTGCTGTACAAAAACTTTTGAGTTTAATAAGGTCCCACTTGTCAATTGTTGACCTTATTTCCTGTGTAGCTGCTATCTGACTTAGAAAGTTTCTTCCTACACCTATGTCTTGTAAGTTGCTGCCAACTTTTTCATCTAGCACCTTGAGGGTTTGAGGTTTCAAACTGAAGTCTTTGATACATTTGGAGTTGATTTTTGTGCAGGGTGAGAGGTAGGGGTTTAATTTTATTCTTCTACAAGTGGTGATCCAGTTTTGCCAGCACCATTTGCTGAAGATGCTATCTTTCCTCCAATGAACTTTTTTGGCCCCTTTATCAAATATGAGGTGGCTGAAATTGTATGAGCTCAAGTTTAGATCTTCAATTTTGTTCAATTTGTCAATGGGTCTGTTTTTGTGCCAGTACCAGGCTGTCTTTTTGACTATTGCTCAGTAATATAGCTTGAAGTCTGGTAAGGTGGTTCCCCCCTGTATTGCATTTTTTGCTCAGGATTGCTTTAGCTATTCGTGGTCTTTTGTTTTTCCATATGAATTTAAGGATTTTTTTCCCAAGTCTATAAAGAAACTCATGGGAAATTTAATTGTGATTGCATTGAATCTGTATATTAATTTGGGTAGAATGGACATTTTTACTATATTAATTTTTCCATAGGCTGGGTGTGGTGGTGCACACCTTTAATCCTAGCACTTGGGAGGCAGAGGCAGGCGGATCTTTGTGAGTTCAAGGCCAGCCTGGTCTATGTAGTGAGTTCCAGGACAGCTGGAGCTACAGGGAGACCCTGTCTCAGAAAAAGAACCAAAAATTATTTTCCAATCCATGAGCATGGGAGATTTTTCCATCTTTTGATGTCATCTTCAAACTCCTTCTTTGGCGGTTTAAAATTTTTGTAGTAGAGATCATTGGTATCCTTCATTAGGTTTGTTCCCAGGTATTTTTTTAGGCTATTGTGAGTGAGAAGGTCTTCTTATATTCTCCAGTTGATTGTTGTTGGTAAAAGCAAGGCTACTGATTTTTCTAGGTTAATTTTGTATCCTGGCACTTTACTGAAACTCTAAATCATTTCTAGGTGTTTTCTGGTTGAGTTTTTAGTATCCCTCAGGTAAACACTTATATCATCTGCAAAAAGGGATAATTTGACTTCTTCTTTTCCAATAGTACTCCTTTAATTTCTCTGTCTTGCCTTATTGCCCTAGCTAACATTTCAAGCATTATATTGAAGAGGATGCTGGATCATGTCAAAGGCTTTTTCTCCATCAATTGAGATGATTGTGTGTTTTTGTCTTTCAGTCCATTTATGTGTTTTATTATATTTATTGATTTACATATGTTGAACCATCCCTGCATCTCTGGTATGAATCTGAATTGGTCATGATGGATGATCATTTTGATGTGGGTCTGTATGCAATTTGCCAGTATTTTGTTGAGAATTTTTGCATCTGTGTTCATTAATGAGATGGGGCTATATAATTTTCATTTTTGGTTGTGACTTTGCCTGGATTTGGTATTAGAGTGATGGTGGCTTCATAGAAAGAATTTGGGAGATTTCCCTCTCTTTGTATCCTTCTGAAAAGTTTGAATGGTAAAGGTTGTAAGACCTCTTTAAATGTTTTATAGAATTCTTCTGTGAAACCATCTGGGCCTGGGCTTTTTTTAGTTGGGAGGTTTTTTTTATTATGTCTTCAATATGGGTTATGGGTATGTTTAAACTGTCAATCTCTTCTTGGTTAAGCTTTGTTGATACCCAGGATTTCAGATATTCATCCATTTCTCTTTCAAACTTAGTAGAGTATAGGTTTTCAAACATAGTAGGGTATAGGTTTTTGAAGTATTCTCGGATGATTGTCTGGATATTTTCTTTATCTGTTGTGATGTTTCTTTTTTCATCATGAATACTATGAACTTGGAATTGCTCTTTCTTTCTTTTCATTAACTGGGCTAGAACTCTGTCTATCTTTATCTTTTCAAAGAACCAGCTTTAGGATTCATAGATTTTTTTGTATTGTTTCCTTGTTTCTTTTTCATTGATTTCTGCTCTTATTTTTATTATGTCTTCCTGTCTGTGGGATTTATTTGTTGATGTTTCTCAAGTACTTTTAGCTGCTGTGTTAGATCATTTATTTGTTCCCTTTTTGTTTTTTTATGTGGGCACTTAGGGGTACAAGTTTCCCTCTTAGGACTGCTTTTAAGTATCCTACAGGTTTTGTTGTATTGCATTGTATTTTTTGTTTAGTTCCATGAATAGTTTTATTTCATTCTTTATTTCTTCCCTGACCCATTCATTATCCAGAATTGTGTTATTTAGTCTCCATGTGTTCTTGTAGCTAGTCGGGTTTATTCTGGTGTTAATATTGAGCTTTGTTGCACTCTGGTCTGATAGAAGGCATTGAAATAATTTCAATACTTTTGTATTTGTTGAGATTTCTTTTGTGTCCCAGTATGTGGTCAGTTTTGGAGAATGTTCCATAAGATGATGTGTAGAAAGTATATTCTCTGGTGTTTGAGTGGAATATTCTGTAGATGTCTGTGAGGTCCATTTGGTGTATTGTATAGTTCAGTTCCAATGTCTCTCTGTTTATTTTTGTCCAGTTGATCTATCCAAGGGGCTCAGTGGAGTATTGAAGTCCCCCATTATTAGTGTGCTAGGACTAATCTGTGTCTTGAGGACCTACAGAATTCTGTTTATATAGTTCGGTGCACCTGGGTTTGGTGCATAAACATTTAGGATTGTGAAATCTTCCTGGTTAATTATTCTTTTAATAAGGATGTAATAGCCTTCTTTGTCTCTTCTGATTGACTTTACTCTGAGGTCTGTTTTGTCTGATATTTGAATAGAAACTCCTCCTCCATTTTCTTGGAGTATTTTTTCCATCCTTTCATTTTAAGTTAGTGTCTGTCCTTGAAGTTGAGCATATAGATGGATTCTGTTTCCTAATCCATTCTCCCAGTCTATGTCTTTTGATTGGGGAGTTTAAACCATTAATATTTAAGGTTATTATTGAGAGATGTGTGTTGCTTCCTTTCAACTTATTTTTTGTTTGCATTCTTGGTCTAGGTTTGTATTTACGCTGTTATGCTTTTATTAATTTCTCTCTCTAGCTGCTTGGGAATACTTGCTCCTTTTCTCTGTTCTTTGAATTGCTTCAAGTATTTTCTGAAATGTTGGCTTTATTGACATGTATTCTTTCATTTTGTTTATGTCATGAAATATTTTTCTTTCTCCTTCGACTATAATTGACATTTTTCTGGGCCAGCATCTAAAATAGTTTAGCACTGGGAATACTTTGGTCCACATTCTTCTGGCTTCCGTAGTTTGCACTGAGAGGTCAGTTGTAATTCTCATGGGTTTCCCTTATGTGTAATTTGTTGTTTTTCTCTTGTGGCTTTCAGTATTTTGTCTTTGTTTTGAGCATCTAGCGTTTTAACTATGATATGGCATGGAGAATTTCTTTTCTTGTCTATTTGGTGTTCTATGTGCATATTTATTTTTATGGGTTTGTCTTTTTTCAGTTTGGGGAATTTTTCTTCTATTATCCTGTTGATGATTTGATCAATACCATTGTCTTGGGATTCTTCTCCTTCCTCTATCCTTATGATGTGGAGATTTGGTCTTTTCATAGTATCCCACATTTCCTGGTTGTTCCAGTCTTGTGGTTTTTTTTTTTTTAATTTTTCATAATCTTCACTTGAGCAATTTAATTGTTCCATGTTATCCTGAAGCTCTGATAGTCTATTTTCTGATTCATCCATTCTGCTTCTGAGGCTCTCTACCATCCTTTCCTGTTGATTGGATGAATGTTCAATTTCCTTTTTCACTTCTTTCTGTGATTTCTTTCACATTTCCATTTCCTTTTGGAGCTTGTCATTCTCTACTTGTAGCTCCTTGCTTCACTGGTCAGTTTCTTTTTTTCATTTTCATTACCAAATTCAAATTATAGTTGATCACTAATATCAAGACCCAAATGCATAGCTGGAAATGCAGACATGTAAAAAGAGAACATTTAGTTTGAATTTTTGAAAGGTTTATTTATTTATTCATTTTTTACCACTTCTTTTTGTCCTGAGGTCGATAGCATAGTGGAAGACAGGGGTGGAATTTTGTGAGGTCAGCTGCAAGCCAGTCCACAGTATAAAAACACTGTCATAGTTCACAGACCACACTTCCCATGTTTCCACAAAATGTCGATTACACAAACTAAGATTTTTTTTCTTTTTTTGAAGTAAACGTGTTCTTAAGCATAAATGCTAAATCACATTTCTCTTACTTTCTCAGCTAGTTAATCTTTCAAAGAACTGACAATGAGATAATTCTCAAATTTGTGCCTGGCAACAGGCTTCCTTTATATTTACCTTAGGAGCAGATAATGGATACTTCAGTTTTATTGTTACTTTTTTCTCTTTATTGGTTTAAGGTTAGAACTTTAAAAAAAATTAAAAAATTTTTAAAAAGATAAAAAGCAATGCTAGATTTTGTTTCCTTTTTTCTTTTTCTTTTTTTTTTCTATTTCTGTAGACCAGTCCCCACAGTGCGTAATCTCTTTTTTGCCTCTCCAGTAAACAGCTAGGATGTGTATTTCATATTTATAAGTATGCGTTTTATTTAAAAGGATAATATAGGCTTGACTCTGGCTTGCAATTTTATATGTAACTGGTTTGATGTACTTTTGTACTTCCCTAGCCAGAGTGAATTGTTGGAGGCTGCCAACCGCCTTGCGTGTAGCAGACTCCAGGGGCCCCGAGCTTGCCAGCCTTTGCACAGGCAGCTGGGAATTCCACCTGGAACAGCCAAGTCCCTGGGGTGGTGGGCACCCAGCTCCTAGCTAGAGACTGAAGGATATCTGACTTTTATTTTTGTGTTTAATTGACACGAATGTAAAGGGGACAGCTTAGGGTTGTTTAGGAGCCTGTTGACTTTGGAATCTCTGCCTGTGATTTTCTTTTGTAATCGAAAAATCCGTGTAGCCACCTGCACTAAAGTCAAGAAGGAAAATGCCAAATGCTTTGGGTATTAGCGATTAATAGGTAGGCTCTGTCATATTAGGTGTTAGAGTTTCAGGACGTGTTTTTGTTTGCTAAACCTTGAAGAAACATGTGCCTCAGCTTGGATGTTTTGTCTTTTTCCTTCCTGCACTTAAATACCTGAGAGTCTGTCTGATCACAGCCTCTGAGGGCGCAAGTAGCTCATCGTGGATTTGTGATGTCATAGTGCAAACTGCAGTGACCGGAAAATGACGTGACATATAAACGTTTTCAGGGAATGGGAGGGTGTTAATTAACAGACAAAACCTTTATCCTGCGTGTTTTTTGCTTCATTGTGTGCATAGCTCTTCAGCTCATGAACCTAATTGTAAACTTTCAGGTATTTTTGTACAAATAAGGGACTGATGTTCTGTTTCTTGTAATTAGAAATAAACATTAATACAGTGTTCTTTATTTTTTAACTCTAAGCCATATCATCTGTTTCATCAAACCTCTCTTGAGTTGCATGTAAAATGGAAAGTACACGGCAGTAAGAAGCACATTTCATATGTTGAAAGACACAAAAGCCAACTTTGGCATCAAAATAAAGGCCACTTTCTCTGTATGGTATAAATCATATAGATTTTATAGTTTTAAATTTTGACAGACCATTTCTCTAATGTAGGTTCTTCCATGTTTCCTGGTGTGAAATAATTCTTCAACAAGTTTTAGGAATGAACAAATAAATCAAAGCTAATCCAGCTATAAAGTGAAATGTTTTCTTCATTATAGAAGAAAAAGGTGCCGAATGTTTATTGCTTGTGTGGCCCTTTGAATTAATGAAATTGTATTCATTGAAGCTACTCTGAAATCAGCAACCCACTTATAGTACTTTTCTTGGTGTTTGAAAAGCCACAATTACTTCCTCTTAAAGGGTGAAAATGTCTGTGCATAGAATCTACCTATTTGTGTGTTTATGCAAACCAGCAGAAGTAATTTGTGCTTGATTTATTTTATGGAGATTCTAACACGGAACTGAAAAAAATTAATTATGTGCTTAAATTGTATTAAAATTAAGAGCTACAAGCATGTTGTCAGTAGACATGCTGATATATAACACAAAGGGCAGTATGAAATTTGTTCAAGTACTCTAGAAACTGCTGAATCATACTTTCTTTGAACTTTTATTTTTTTATTTATTTTATTTTATAAGTATTTTGTTTGCATGTATGTAAGTGCACCCATATCCTGCAATGTCTGTTGACATGGACAGTTGTTAGCTGCCATGTGGGTGTTGGGAATTGAATCTGGGTCCTCTGCAAGAGTAGTCAATGTTCTCAACAGCTGAGCCATCTCTCCAACCCCCATATTTTCTTTTTTTTAATGTTTCATTTATTGTTTTTATATTATGTGTGTGAGTGAATTACCTGCATGTACTTCAGTGCACCCATGTCATGCATGGTTAGGAGAGCGCATTGGATCCCCTGGAACTAGAGTTACAGATGTTTGTTAGCCACCATGTGGGTACTGGGAATAGAACATGGATCCTTTGCAAGAGTAACCAGTGATCTTAACCACTGAGCCATCTCTCTAGCCCCTTAATCAACCATCAATGCCTCATTTCAAGGTGAAAGCAAAGCAAAAATATATGCCACTTTTCTATAGAGAAATGTGGCCTCAGTTGCTTTGGATAAAGTTAGCAGAATATTAGTTAATACATTGGACTGCTAAGTAGAGACTCTGACAGCACTACTCTTAGAAGACCTTAAAGAAGAAGAGTTCTAAAATAATGCCAGTATGGTGCAGAGGCATGGATATGGAATAAACATGATCTCCATTTTACTGTATTTGATAAAAGCCAGAAGAGAAAATATCTCAGTATTAGGAAAAGGAAATCCAAATGATAACATACTTGGATTCAGTTTAACTTGATCCCTATTTCAAAACCCTAATGGCCAACTAATTGTTTCTAGTCCCACGTAACCATAGCTCATTCCTTTCTGGATACAAAAGGAGAAAGAAGGAAGAGGTACCTAAAGGCCCCTCTAGATGCCAACACTAAGTAGAATTATTTGCCTTCTAAAATACTTAAAATGATGTATAGGAAGGGATATAAACAATATAAAAACACTGCACAGCCCTGCATCCACAGACAAAAATAAATAATGAATTTAGATCTAGAATCTTCTCCTTCAAAAGTTAACCCAAATGGGTTGTAGATTGCATACAAAGTATAAAACTTGTAGAAGATAACATAGGATAAAATTTAGATGCCACTTGGTTTGGCAAAGTCTTCTTTATAGTTAACACTGAAAGCAGAATCTAGCCGGCTGTGGTGGTGCATGCCTTTAATCCTAGCACTTGGGAAGTAGAGGCAGGCGGATCTTTGTGAGTTCAAGGCCAGCCTGGTCTACAGAGTGAATTCCAGGACAGCTGGGCTACAGGGAGACCCTGTCTCGAAAAGACCAAAAAAAGAAAAAAGAAAAAAAAAAGCAGAATCTATGGAAGACTGACAAGTAGAACTTTATAAGCATTAATTAATAACTTAATAAGCATTTAATAAGCATATAATAGTAGAACTTTATAAGCATTAATTATTAATTAATAATTAATTTATAAGCATTAATAAGCATTAATAATAAATGACACTGCTGTGAAAATCCACAGGCTGGGAGAACATATATGCAAAAAACATGTGATAAAGACATGCTACCCCCAAACATAACAAGACTTCTTAAAGTTCAATAAGAAAACAAAGGCCAAAGAGTCAAGAGATCTAGGCAGACATTTCATGAAAGAAGAAAGACACATAACAAAAAGGAATCGAGAAAGATGCTCAGCCTCTTCCATACGCCTTCAGAAACTACAAGCCAAATTGATGGTGACTGATAATTGACAATTACTAACATCAGTTAGAAAGGCCAAAACCCAAACCCCAACAGTGATAAATGCTGGCAAAAATAGAGAGCACAGCACCACTCATTATCAGTGGTGGGAAGGCAGCATGGGGTAAGCACTCTGAAAGAAGTATGGCAGTTTCCTTCAAGCTACAAAAAGGCTTTTGAGATAATCCAGCAGTCATGCCCCTTGGTATGTATGGAGATGGATAGAAGATCATGTATATGTTAAAACTTGCACACAGATTTCTTATAGAAGCTTTATTCATAATTGCACACTGTTAGGTCCGGGCTTCCCAGAATCCTAAGGGGCACACAGGTGCCCACTTCCTCCAGAAGCTGCTAATCCTCTGACCCCTTCCCACTTACCTGAGGCTCTGCCCCATGGGTATAAAGGGTGTACCCCAGCCGCCATAACTCTCTCTGTGCCTCTCTCTCTGTATCCCTCTCTCTCTCTCTCTGCTCCCTGCCATGCTGTCGGGTCCCACCAAGTGTCTGCAGGCGGCTCTCACATGGAGGTAAAGCATGCCCCTAGAGTGATCTAAGCCTCATGTGCCTTTTATTGGGGTTCCGTGCCTTTTTTATACTTAATACACACAATCAGAAGAAACTGATGTGTCCTTCAGTAAGTGAATGGCTGGAGGTTTGGAAGGAGAAAAATTGGAGACCCGGAAATCAGGTGAAGAAGGATTTAAACAAAGCTGTAGGAGTATGTGGGTCACCAGCCTCGGGGTGCATGTAAAGCTGTTTCTCAGGGGCTGCAGGTGGGAGGAGGGAGAGGAAAAAAGGACTTGGAGCACAGGTAAACTCTACAGGTCAAAGAGACTTGGGACTCGACCTCAAGGGGCCAAAAAACTCATTTATTTGCAGGAGATTAGAGTGTTTCTGGCGAGGTTTCTGGCGAGGATGGAGGTCAGGGTATACAACACATAGGCTCCACAGTGTGCACGGAAAATTTACAGTGCACTTTCTTCAAAAGCTTTGTTTATGCTAGCCAGCAGAGGCTCCAGTTGGTTCCTGAAACCAAGATGTGCTCTTTAGAAATGGATTCAGGAATGTGACATCTTCCCCCACCCCCAGGGGGTGGGAGTTGATTGTCCATCAGCAAGCAGAGGCAAGCCCAACCCCCAGCTTTTGCTAGTAATTGGGGCAAAAGCCTGCTCCCTATTGCTCAGCCAAATAGATTATCAGGCCCCACAGGAGTAAGCAAAACTCAAAACAATCTCTGCAGCAAAACTTTGCTCAGAAGCAAGCCTATTCCATGGACCAGGAACTTAGTAACATCAACAGGATGAGGCAGCCAGTAGATGGTGGCCCACATCTGGTCTTAACAAATCAGTTCTATCCAGTGGGCTCTAGAACAAAGAAGAAATCCTAGGAGAGATGAAGACCAAGTTCTAGGAGCACCGGTTCCGTCTCAGGAATGCCTTTCAGCTGCTAGGACCAGAGAGAGTGCAATATTCTAGCAACAAGTAGCAAGACTGAGAATGCAGTGTCAGAGACTAGTCAGCCACTGCTGGCCAATTAATTACTTCTCAGCAAACTCCCTTTCCATTATAAGAGGCAATATTTCACCCAGACAGTCTGATCTAAAATTTTTAACTCCTCATCTATTTCCATAAAGGCAAAACATTGCAGTGGTTGGCATTGTATGTGGAAACCCCTGCATGTTGCTGGGTGGATAGTGTAGCTGAAAGTCCTCTTGAGGTCCTGCTGAAGCTCCCTAATGAAGGTATTAGGAATAACTTTACCCTTTAGGATGCAGCACATACTGCAGACTAGCAGACATTAAATGGTGTTGTGTCCTGGCGCATCCTGCTCTTCCAGGACCCTAGTTCATTTTTGCAGCACCCATGTTGAACAGCTTACAACCACCTTTAACTCCGGCACCTGGAGATCTACGGCCCTCTTCTGACCTCTGTGGGCACTTACTGATGCATAGCATACATTCATATAAGCAACCATTCACATACATAAAATCAATATTTGAAGACAAGTTCTCCCCAGAACTCCGTATGTAGACCAGGCAGGTGTCATTTTTCACAGCGCTCAGTCTCTCAGAGACCCATTAGCCTCTGGCTCTGGGGTGCTGTGGTCAAAGTTATGCACCAGTAGGCCCAACTAAAAATAAATAAATCTTTAAGATACAAACAAAATGCTGTGTCCTCAGTAAGTAGAATCCAAGGTCTGAGAACTGAGAGTGCAGGATAGGAGTACTCACAAGACAGCATCCACCATGGAAGACATTGATCAGTGATGCCCAAAGGATGACTGGCCTGTAATAGACAGCAGCCAGTATCTGTCCTTGCCAACTCAGGACCTGTGTAAAGAAGCAGAGGCACACCTGGAAGAAATGAGTGCCATGCAAGCATGGGTTCTGCTTAATGAACTCTGGTCACCTACTGCCATCGTTAGATGGCTCATATGCCATAGGCCTGTTACTCCCACACACCCTCCAAGGCCACTCATGGCTCCTCAATCCTGCTTTTAGACTCTGAGTCTTGGTTCTCAGAGGATGGATACAAAGAGATACAAATCCCAACACATGCTTAAAGTCATGATCAACTCCTGATCGATTTGGGCTTTGTAAGAGGTCAGCTGCCACACTAGTCAAGGTAATTGGCTTGCTTATTATATGTATATCTATGAATATATGCATGTCTATGTAACAATAACAATCAAGGAAGGGGACAGGAAGCTGGAAGGAGTGAGGGGAATGTAAGGAGCTGGAGGGGGACTGGGAGGGATGGAAGTGGAGTGGAGTATACTCATATATGATGCTCACAAAAGAATTGTTAAAATTAAAAATGTTCCCTGGTGAAAACAGGTGATGTGCTGACCTGCTCTGTAGTCCCATGACCATTTTTACTATAAGAGGAAAGTATAAGTCACCATAGGCTGATAAAGGCATTGTAAAAAAGGTCTTGGGCACCACTAGTTCAGAAGAAGGGCTGGCTCAGAGAAAGAGAAATCTAGGAGATTAAAAATTAGTACCTCAGCCGGGCATGGTGGCGCATGCCTTTAATCCTAGCACTCGGGAGGCAGAGGCAGGCAGATCTTTGTGAGTTCAAGGCCAGCCTGGTCTACAGAGTGAGTTCCAGGACAACTGGGGCTACAGGGAGACCCTGTCTTGAAAAGACCAAAAAAAAAAAAAAAAAAAAAAATTAGTATCCCAAAGCCAGGTGAAGCAGAAGGAGTGACAGTTTTCTGAAGTAACAGTAACATATTTCTTCCAAATTTTCCCAGAAATGCAGCCACTGTGAAGCTGGGGAGCTACGCCTGGGTGGAGCTAGCTAACTTCACAGGAAATGGCCTGAGCACTGCGAGATGGACATTATGGTAAGTCTCCTTGGTGCTTTGGCCAGACCCACTTTACTGTGGAAGAGCACACACCCCCACCTCCCCTAGCTCTCACATCTTACCAGCTGTTAGTGTTTGAGCTCAGACCACAGTTATTATTTCTCCCCTAATTGGGACACATACAATCATTCCAGGGACAGCTTGAAACTGAAGCTGACACTGAGCACTCCCTCGGTGCAGTACCTCAGATGGAGCTCGACTGGGTCCAGCTGCTCTCCAGCTGAGACCACATCCTGCCTTTGCTCTTCACACAGCCCTCTCCCTCCTTATTTCTCATCCTCTTTCTGAGATCACTTCCTTGATAAATCATTTGCATACGACTCCAGCTCTCTGGACCCCCAGCTATGATAGGACCAAATAAATAATTTGGTGGACATTTCTTTCTCAGTCACAGATCCCTCTAAAATGGAAAACAATTCTTCCAGACTCTTGTTAACCAAAGACATTTACATTTTAATACAAGAGATACTCAGATGTAAGAGTACTTATAGATTCCTTATGTGACTAGGATTAGTAAAACCATCAAAATGCAGCATACTTACTAATTAAATTAACCAAAACAAAACTAAATGTTAAATTATAACATTAATGTAATGTAGTATGTTATTTTATGATTTCAAAAGCTAAACTGCTAATGCCAAACGTAATCAGAATGATGTACCCACAGGCATGCTTCTGTATTCAGTCTGTTCTTGTATTTTAACTTCAACAATAAAAATTCAGAACATCAAGTTGTTGTCGACTCTACTGTAACTTTAAGGTTATCCATTCTTGACTAAAATCCGGCTAGCTAACAAGCTTTTAACAGCAATTAGGAGTAAGTTCTCCATGAATCATTAAAAAGTGGTAGCTTTTTAAAAAGCCTTATAGCCGGGACTGGTGGCGCACGCCTTTAATCCCAGCACTCGGGAGGCAGAGGCAGGCAGATCTCTTTGAGTTCAAGGCCAGCCTGGTCTACAGAGCGAGCTCCTGGCCAGCTGGGACTAAAAGGGAGACCTGTCTCAAAAATACAAAAAACAAAAACAAAAAACCTTTTTTGGTAATAAGCAATGTAGAGTTATCAAAATTTGTGTTACATTATATCTAGCCAAATTTTTATAGTACTCAACAGAAATAGGCTCCAGCCAAGAAAATATCCATCTCTATATTCAATTATTATAGTTCTATAATAATTAAGTCACATAATAATATGTAGTTAGTTAGTTGTGATAATGTACAAAGTTCATGCCTTGTAGGGTACCTGCTCACATTAGAAATATGGTTCACAATAAAATGGCACAGGCTCTTTTGATTTAGTACACATATGCTGTGTGCTTCGTGAAGATTCAATGCTTTCTCCTAGCTTGTTTATCAATTTTATCAGCAGTGCCATTAGTATCCACTACTGGGGATCACTCATCATTGGCAATTTCTATGGTTGAAATACTATTGGGTACAGAAGAACAGATACAGTCACTGAAGTTTGATATGGAAGTCTGTCACAGGCTTCCAAGGACGCTCCCATTCCACTAGAGGTAACCAGCAAGGTAAAAATGAAGTATGCTGCTAACAAACTGGATAAAACCATTTCTCTTAGAAACTCCTGTGCGTCCTGTGCTGACATGCTACACATGTTCTTCCATCCATTCATACACTGTGAAAGCTTCGCATCAGAAAGGATTTTGAAATTCCTGCTATTCTATATTCATGTAAATTTTCCCAGTTTCTGACATTGTCGTGTTTCGTGTCAAAAACAGAAACAAACAAGGCTTAGCCAGTAACTCTTCCCGCTGTTCTTTGCTGCTTTTCCTTCAACAATTACTGAGAAGAATTACTGATTTTTGTAACATTGCCCAGGGTGGATTTTAGGAAGCTTATAATCCACAGGATTTTTAAAGTTTTCTTTTCCTTTCCAGAGTAAAATTTTATGGCTAAAACTCACTTTGGATCAAAATGGTAAAAAGACATGTCTTCATATAAGAATAAAATGCCGATTTTAAGCTAATTAAACCTCAACAGCAGCAGTTTTTATTAATTAGCAAGAAAAAGAGTAAGAAAGCCAGACTTGGTGGCACACGCCTTTAATCCTAGCATTCCAGAGGGAGGCAGAGGTAGGTGGATCTCTGTGAGTTCAAGGCTAGCCTGGTCTACAGAGTAAGCTCCAGGCCAGCTGGGACTTAAAGGGAAACCCTGTCTCGAAAAATACAAAAAAGAAAGAAAGAAAGAAAGAAAGAAAGAAAGAAAGAAGGAAGGAAGGAAGGAAGGAAGGAAGGAAGGAAGGAAGGAAGGAAGGAAGGAAGGAAGGAAGGAAGGAAAGAAAGAAAGAAAGAAAGAAAGAAAGAAAGAAAGAAAGAAAGAAAGAAAGAAAGAAAGAAAGAAAGAAAGAAAGAAAGAA
>VZQC01014537.1:3864089-3878128 GCA_009823505.1 Rhizomys pruinosus
AAAAAAAAAAAAAAAAAAAAAAAAGAGTGAAAACAGTACTCGTCTTTAAGTCTATTTTGTTTCACTGACCATAATGGTCTTCGTCTCATCCATGTTGAAATGGCAGGATTTCATTTGTCTTCACAACTAAAGAAAAGATAGCTATGTAGGTAGGAAGACAGGTAGATGATCAATAGATAGATAGATAGATAGATAGATAGATAGATAGATAGATAGATGCATACATACATACATACACACATACATAGATGATAAAATTAAGTACTTTTGTACATCCACCGATAGGCATCAGGTAGATTCTACATTTAAGGTAATACAGTTAGTGCTATAAAAATGAAACATGACAGTACATGTATTTTTTGGCTATAATGATGTCAGCACTTTTATTTGTATACCTAGTGATGGAATTGCTACACCAATAGAAAGTAGTTTGCTGGGGCTGGAGAGATGTCTGAGTGGTTAAGAGCTCCGACTGCTCTTGCAGGGGACCCGGGTTTGATCCCCAGCACCCACATGGCAACTAAGAACCATCTTTAACTCCAGTTCCAGGGGAATCCAACGCCCTCTTCTGACCTCCGCAGCATTGCATGACAGGTGCACCAACCTACATGCAGACAGTGCACTCATACACATAAAAAAATAATAAATTTTTTTAAAAAAAGAAAGTGGTTTGCTGAGCAAGTCATTGTGTTTATTAGGCTTTTTCCCCTTGAGTGCATGCACCCAAGAAACGTAAGAAATGCCTTGTTCCTCCTACCAACCTCCTCCACCTCCTCCCAAGAAGCCAAGATTTCAGGCCTTAGCTATCGGCCTAGGAAATTTTCTGAATTTCCTTGACTTAAGTTTTGTATATTGTATATACTCAGAAATGTATCCATTCTTTTAGGCTTTTGAATTGTTTAACCTATAATTATTCAGGGAAGTTTCTTATGACCCTTTGTATTTCTACGGTATCTGAAAATATTTCTTTTTCATCTCTGATTTTATTTACCTGAGTCCTTGCTGTATTATTCTTGATTAGTCTAGTGGAAGGTGTGGGGATTTTCTTTATTCATTCAAAACCACATGTCACTGGGCGTGATGGCTCATGCCTTTAGTCTCAGCACTCAGGCAAGCAGATATCTGTGAGATAAAGGCTATCCTGTTCTACATAGTGAGTTCCAGGCTAGCTGAGGCTACAGGGAAACCCTATCTAAAATAATAATAATAATAATAATAATAATAATAATAATAAAATAAAAACCTCTGCATCTCTTTATTTCATTGATCTTTTAAATTGCTTTTTCAGCTTTAATTTTATTTAATTTTCCTCTGATCTTTATTATTTCTTTCTTTCTAAGATTTTGGGTTCGATGTGATATTGTCTCAATGTCCTTGAACTTCATTCTTGGGCTCCTTATTTGAGAGTATTCTAGTTTATAGACATATTATTTATTACTATACCCCCCATACTGCTTTTTCTGTGTCTGCAAATTTTAATATGCTGTGTTGTCATTTTCATCAGTGTCTAGAAACTGATTCCTTTAAAATGTCTTTGGTTACCTGTTTGTCATTTGTGTATATGTTATTCTTTTCCCATAGGTAGTCACAATTCCTGTATTTCTCATTGTTATTGATTTATAGTTTCATTCTGTTTTTGTCTGAGACAACATATGATTTTAGCTAGTTTAAATCGTTTTAGCCATTATTTATGGTCCAACATGATCTACACTGGAGAATGCCTTACATACTGTTGAGAAGAAAGTGTATTTTTGCACTACTGGATGAAATTTCAGCTGTAAAAGTATATTAGATCCACCAGGTATGGTGGCACATGCCTTTAATCCTAGCACTCAGGAGGATCTTTGTGGCTTCAAGGCCAGCCTGGTCTACAGAGTGAGGTCCAGGACAGCATGGGCTACAGGGAGACCTGTCTCGAAAAGACCAAAAATTAAAAAAAAAAAAAGGTATATTAGATCCATTTTCTGTATACCATGATTCAACCTGAGTGTTTCCTTGATTGTTTTGTTTGGACGGTATGCTCACTGAAGAAATGGGATACAATACACTGCTATTGTATTAGAGATTATCAGGCTTTTTCTTTCATTACTTTGACTATATCATATCTTCTGTTCTGTATGGATTTACCTGAGAAATCAGTTGTGTCTGCCTTGTAGGTGAGTTCATGATTTCTCTTTAGTATCTCTCTGTCTTGTACTTTGACATTTTGACTATCAAAGCTCTGGTGAAAGCCTATTTTGATTGAATATAGTAAGAGTCCTTTTTTTTTTGAGACAGGGTCTCCCTGTAGCCCCAGCTGGCCTGGAACTCACTATATAGACCAGGCTGGCCTTGAACTCACGGTGATCTGCCTGCCTCTGCTTCTACCTCCCAAGTGGTGGGGTTAAAGGCATAAGCAAATTGGCAAATCTGGTCAGGTTCTTAAAGTTTAAATATGGATGTCCACATCTCTGAAGATTTGGACTCTTTGGCTTTTATTTTGTGAAGTAGGTCATTTGATACTTCCCCCTTTTGTTCACCTTCTAAGTATTGCTTTGCTTAATGGTGTCCTATATAATGCAGAGGACTTCACTATTTCAATTTTTTCTTTGGGTTTTCTGTGGCAATAAAAAAATCATGTCTTCAAATTCAATATTTTTTCTGCTCCTTCTACTCTGTTGTTGCTCTCAATTATATTTTAAATATTTTATTTATTTATTTTTAATTCATGTCTATGAATGTTTTGCCTACATAGATATAACTGTGTTGCATGTGTGCAATGCATGTGTGCAATGACCACGGGGGTCAGAAGAGAGCATCAGATCCCCTGGAACTGGAGTTAAGGTGGTTAGCTGCCATGTGGGCACTGGGAACCACACCAGGAATTCTCTGGAAGAACAACCAGTTCTTTTAACTTCTGAACCATCTCCAACCCCAAATTGGCTGAAATTTTTTATTCTAATTTTTCTAGTATGTTCTTTTCATGATTTTTATTTCTTTCCTTGGATTTTGTTGATATCATGAATTATTTCTTTAATTTTCTATTTTATTTATATATTTTAACTGGTTTCTTCTGTAGAATCCATATTTTTAATAAAGTTTCTTTTTATTCATGTTGAAATATGTCTGATATATATTATATAATATATATATATATATATATATATACACACACACATGTGAAAGTAAGTTCCTGCAGAGGCAGGAAGAAGACATCAGAACTGTTGAAAATAGAGTTAGAACTGCCTTGTGATATAAGTTCTGAGAACTGGGTGCAGGTCTTCTGAAAGAGCACCAAGAACTCATAACTGCTGAACCCTCTCTCCAGTCCCTAGAATCCTTATTTTAACTTGTTTTTTAAACATTTCACAAATTTCATTCAAATTAAAATCTACTTCTGGAAGCTTGTTACTCTCCTTTGGAGATGTCATGTTCCATTTTTCTTGTGTCCCCACATTGATCTCCATCCATCTCATATAATAGGTCATCTCTTACAATTCTCTGACGTAAATATTATAGGAAAATAAGATTTTCTTTTAAATGAAATATAGGATGCACATTTATTTGGCTCAAAGGCATAGTCTTTGTGGGAGTTCATCTTTGACTGATACCAGAAGTGTCTAGGATTATTTTGACAATATAGCTTGTGGCTATAGATAAAGGTGATTTTGTAGTGAATATAGAGTTCCCAAGGTGTATGTCTCCATATTCCAGAGAATTGAGTTCTAAAGGTAGTCTCAGTAGTGTGAGACAGGACTGTCCCCAGTTCATTTGGACAAAGCCCAAATGGCTTCTATACAAGGGTTATGGCATCAATATGATGGTCCTTGAACCATAAGATGAGGAAGAGAATTTCCTCAGAATTCTCGGAATGAATGTGGGAGATGCCTGAGCCTGTGATGTCATTATCACAGTTCTAGAACCTCAGAATGAGATGGAAATTTTCCTAGATTTCATGGGATGAGTACAAGTGATGCTGGGATCTATGGCACCTAGAAGCCTGGACTCAAGATTTAAGAACACAAAGGAACATTCCCTAGGTCCTTTTGAGTAACTGTACTTGGTTATGAATGTCATGCTCTTAGTGATTTGCAAGAGCTGGGATACTCCAATGATATCTCCTCACGATCACAAAAGAAGTACTGTGGTCTGTCTAAAAGACCACAAAAGAAGTACTGTGGACTGTGGTCATGTGTAAAAGACCTTCCACATGTGTTCTGAGACATGCACACTGACTGTTGGGCTTTTGGCAATGAGATCCGTACTCCTGGAGGGGTAGGATGTCATGGAGACCTTATAAAAATCCAAAAGATTAAGGCTCTCTGGTGCTACAACCTGGTAGTTTTTTTGTATCTACGGTTCTGGAGCTGCAGGACATGGATGAGAATGATGAGAGGTTAGAAATGGCAATCTCTCATAGGGAGAAGGCTTGTAGCCAGTGGCTAGTGCCCTGAAGTCATGGGCTTAGAGGGAGGCCATCTCTAGTTGAAGATAATTAAGCACCGGTGGTTTGGCCTTGTTTCTAGATATGTGATGATTAGGTGAGTTCTTTCCCAACTCTGTATAGACAGGTGTTAAAGAAGGCAGAACTTTGAACCTTTAGCTATAGTCAACAGTGACAGGTCAGGGAGGTGACCTTCCCTAGCTCCCACCAAGCAGATGAGGGTGCAGCTTGGTTTGGGGACTGACAGTCACTGGTCCTGAAGGTTCTGTTTTAGAAAACATATGAATGCTTACTTTGTGATTTTTTTTAACATTTTTTTATTGATGCTTTATGCATTTCATACATCATTTTCCAATTCAGTTCAGGCATATCTCCCCTTCCCTTCCCCCCCACCCCCACCCCAACCGAGATCATGCATTCTGCCATGACTGTCCTGCATATCTCTCTCAGTTTTTTTTTCCATTTTTTAGCTGTAAGTGATAATCCATGAGTAGAAGCATCCTTCATGTAAAACCAATTTGCAGGCTGTTGTGCCCAAACCCCCACAGCCCCACCTTCCAGCGGGGAGTGAGGGGTTGTATGTTCAATCAGGTTAATCAAATGAGGGTCCAGATTACATTGCTGTAGTTTCACCATTCACCCCAATCGCAGCCCTTACATTCTACCACGCCCCCTCTTCCGCAGATTATTCCCTGGGCTTAGAAAAGGGGCACAGGTGGATGAGAAGCAGAACAGTCCACTCTCTCTGGAGCTGTTGTCTTGGACTCTGGTCAATTCTGGCTGTTTCCTTTCATGGGCTGACAGTTTGTCCAGGAATAACCTTTCGATCCTACTAATGAAGCACAAGCAATTAGATATATAGGTATTTAAACAGCATTAATAGTTATGGTAGGTTACTTTGGTATAGACACATATGTTTAGATGATATGTTGATCCATGAATTACATTTTTTCCTGTTAAATATGACAGGGTCTTACTGTGGCTTATGACATCTCCTAACCTGTAGAGGATGTAAGCTTGTGGCATCAGCCATGGGTTATTCCTCCAAGGAGAGAGCCAATAGCCAATTAGATTTGGGATATACAGGCATATGGCTGCCTCTGCTGCACAGTATTTCCAGGCAGGTGAGGTGTAGCTGGTGCTGACGGTGGAGTCTTGCTTGACTCAAGGAGACCCGTATTTGCTTTATTGGTTTAGTGGCCTTTGGTAACACTCTCTGGTGTTCCAGAGGCCATCTGTACACTTGCATGTGTGGTCTCAATACATCTTTCCCATGTTAACGTCAGGTCTTCAGCAGCAGGGCCTTATCGCCTCTCTTCTTGCAGGTATCCCAGTTTAGAGGCAAGGAGCCTTTACCTTTTGTGGGGCCTTAGATCCCCTGGCCAACATCTCCCTGGTAGAATAATCCATTACTGATGTCAGAGCTCCTGTATTGATATATTTTGCTTAAGTGCATAGTTTAAGGACTTTAGTATTATATTTGGTTCTGAACAGAGAATAATCCTTTTCACAGTTCTTATGTCTATTAGTCAATTAAAGAAGGCAGTTTTACCAGTTTTATAAGAGATTACCTCTATAATAGTTGTCTCCAATTTACAGTTGGAGAGCGACCTCATCATCGTCATATTTCTCCTTGTTCTGGGGGGGAGGCAAGAAAGTCTCTCATATCAAAACCTTTGCGGCACCTAGAAGGTAAGTTTCATTAGGACTCATTATAAATAGTTGTTACATGTAGGGGCCACAGAGGGGTTCGATGTTTATGGCAATCTGAGGCTTTTCTTCCTTTCGATGTTCAGACGGGTCAACCTTTCAGTTGGCACTTTCTGGTACATCCTACTCAATGCAAAGCTGTATCTTTTCTTTCTCAGCCGTTAAGTTGGTGACATTTTGTCCTGTTGGAACACACAAATCTTTTCCCATAGTTAGTTTTAAGATTTGAATTGCAAGGTTTTTGACGAGAAGGTTTCATGTCTATCTGTCCCCCCCCTTTTTTTTAACCCATGAGTCTCCAGAAGACAGTTGTATTATACATAACTATAGGGTGGAATCAAGGCTCAGATTTCATCAAATTTACCCATGTTGTTTTGGGTGACTATATATGATTAACTTGGGGAGCAAACTTAATTTTTATGTTAAATCATCTTAAAGAGAATGCTACAAGGTGATACTGTACAACAGAGAAACTATAGAGAACATTTGTATGTGTCAATCCCAGAGTTATTGCTCTACAAATTTTATGTAAAACAAATGTGGACAACAGTGATTTATATCTCCATTTAACTCGGATGCATTACCGTTTTGTAATTTTTAAAATTAATATTGGGCCTCCATGTTAATAGTAACAAGGAATAATGAGCATGCTAAATTCTGTGCAAAAGCTTTTATGAGTCATAATAAAATGTTGTTTGAATTCTAAACAATTATGATAAAAATGAAAAGTAAATTATAGAAAAGTCTAATATAATTCAGATGGAAAAGAAAGTTTAATAACATGATAATATTCTACTGGAAGAATATTTTTATATAACAATTAGATATTGGCTCCTTGGAAACTGACCTCATTAAAAATCATGTAACTGTGGGGCTGGAGAGATGGCCTATAGGTTAAGAGTGCTGACTGCTCTTGCAGAAGACCCAGGTTTGATCCCCAGCGCCCACATGGCGGCTGAGAACAGTCTGTAACTCCAATTCCAGAACTCCAGTTCCAGGGGAATCTGACACCCTCTTTTGACCTCTGCAGCATTGCACGACACGGGTGCACAGACCTACATGCATACAGTACATTCATACACATAAAAAATAAATAACAATTTTTAAAATCATGTAACTAAAATGGGAGTTCACTGGGTTCTCCAGTTTTGTGTCTCACTTATCCTGTGCCTTCCAGCCCTATCTCTTGTCTTTCCACTAAAGGGTTTTTGACACATATCTGCTATTCTGTCATAGATTTTCAAAAATGCTGCCCATAGCAGATCCAGGAGGCTTCTGTGCACTCCAGTCTCTGGCAGAACTGAAAGCAAAACCCACTCTGGTTTCCCCAAGCTACGTATTTCTGCATTATTTACCTTTTCCAGTGGGAACCTAGAGCTCTTAGGTTCTCTTCCAGAAGAAGAAAATATCCACTCAAACCACTATCAAATATCAGAAATTCATGCTCATCTCTACTTGAACAACATTTCAGATCATCAACAAGTAAAATGAAGATGTATACTTTAAGTATTCAAGAAAGATATTAACAAGAAATCAAAGTCAACCACTGATTATATTAAGCTATCCTCCATTCCTCAGCATACAGCCTATTCCTGGATAAACCCCATATTCACTCAGTTACTCTTCACATGGATTCTTTCAGTTTTTATTGGTACAAATTCATTGCGCACAGTGCTGGGTCTCCTATCATTTCTTTCAAGTATATTGCATGTATTTGACTCCCATCACCTCTCTCACATTCCTTTCCTTTATTCTCCTCAAACCTTTCTACCCCGTCCCATGTCCTCTCTTCCCCTAGTCATATAAATTGTGTTTATATATGAGTGTTTTTCTGTGTCTGTAAAGAATTCTAGGACTGACAAATGATATCAAATGTGCAATAATATTTGCCTTTCTGCATTTGACTTATTTTTCTTAATATGATGATCTCCAGGTGCATCAATTTTCTAGCAAATGACATCATTTTGTTTTCCTTTATGGCTGAATTAAACTCTATTGTGTATGTCTACTTCATTTTCTCTATTCTTAAGTTGATGAATACATAGGCCAACTCCATAACTTTACTGTAATGAATAATGCTGCAATACATATGATAGTACAAGTATCTTTGTGGTATGTGGTCTTAGAGTTCCAAAGGTATACCCCAGTAGTAGTATAGCTGAATCATATACTAATATCTTAGGTTTTCTTGAGGAATACCCATATAGATTCCCATAGGGGCTGCACCAGTGTAGATTCCTTCTAGCACTATGTAAGGATTCCCTCCCCCCACACACACATCCTTGATAGCATTTTAATGTATATTTTATTGAATTTTGTGCATTTTATACAAAGCATCTTAATTATCTTTATATTCCCTCCCCATCCATGTTCTTAATAGCCCCCCATCTTATTTCATGCATGCTATCATATATGTGAAGGCCTACTGAGTCAAGTTAGTGTACCCAGATGTCCCTCAGGCAAGTCCATCCACTGAGGTCTAGCCAGCCTGTCTAAAGTCTCTCCCTTGAAGAATATCAACTCTCCATTAACCAGCAGCAATCAGATCTGCCAGTTCTTTGGCTAAGACTGGAGCCTGCTGCCCATTTCCCCAGTTCTTTGCATGGTTCTTGTCTGGTTTGGTTTGCATGGGCCTTGTGCATGCTGACACTATTGCTGTAAGTTCAGTGAGTGAGACCATAAGACTGTTTCCCTGTGGTCATGCCCCCTCTTCCACAATGGTCCCTGAGCTCTAAGTGGGTGAAGTTTAATATAGAAGTTCCGTCTTTGGACTCACATCTTGCAGAGCCTTATACTCTACACTTTAGCCAATTGTGGGCTTTTGTGTTCATTGTCCTCTGTTACATGAGGAAATTTCACCAATGAGAGTTGAGAGGTGCATGGGTATTCTCTCTACCTCTTGTTTTTTATTTTTATTAATTTTATTTATTTCTGTATGTGTATGGATGTACTGTCTGCATGCAAGTCTGTGCACCTGTGTCGTGCAATGCCGCAGAGGTCAGAAGAGGGTCTCGGATTCCCCTGGAACTGGAGTTCTCCTGGAATTGGAGCTTCAGACGTTTCTCAGCCGCCATATGGGTGCTGGGGATCGAACCCGGGTCCTCTGTAAGAGCGGTCGGTGCTCTTAACCGCTAGGCCATCTCTCCAGTCCCTATACCTCTTGTTATAGTATGTTCTATGAGCCTCAGGTGTAGAGGTTCATTGTAAATATGTCACGTAGGGATGGGCATCTTACGGATGCTTATTCTCTTTGTGTGACCAGTCGTAAAAGAGTCTGTTGCAAAAAAAAAAAAAAAAAAAAAAAAAACAAAACTTCTTTGATGAGTGGTGACTGGCATACTTGTGTGTAAATATAAGGATCCATATTTAGCATATACTAAAAATCACATTTATCGGGGCTGGAGAGATGGCTCGGTGGTTAAGAGCACTGACTGCTGTTGCAAAGGACCTGGGCTTGATTTCCTGCACCCACATGGTGGCTAAGAACCATCTTTAGTGCTGGGCATGGTGGTGCATGCCTTTAATCCTAGCACTCTGGGAGGCAGAGCCAGGAAGATCTCTGTGAGTTCAAGGCTAGCCTGATCTACATAGAGAGTTCCAGGCCAGCTGGGACTAAAGGGAATCCTGTCTGCAAAATACCAAAAAAAAAAAAAAGAAAGAAAAAGAAAAGAAAAGAAATTACATTTATCTAGGCATGTGACAGCCTTAGAGTTTTTTCTATGATCTGTGACTCTACAGCCATGTATATTTAGCTATGTTTACAGTGGCACATATGAGCTTCCTCTCATTATGTGGGCTTTAGGACCAGTTAGTAGCTGTTGATTACCCCCAAGATAAAAGTGCCACTATGTAGATGGACTCTCAGTATAGTTCGTTGTGCCAGTCATTGATGTGGTTAATGACTTTAAAGCTGGAGTTGGACCATCAATTTATGTTCTCACTTAGCATCCTATGGAGTGATCTCCAAAACTAGGAGCTAGCCTTCAGGAGAAGTGGCTTCTAGGTCAGTTTCAGGTCCATTGTTCCAAGTCTTGTGTCTTCAGCAATGGGGTCTTGCCTTCAAATTCTGGGAGATTATCAAGGGGTGTAGCAGTATTCATATAATCTGGGGATTCTCTTGGGCTACCCTGACTAATAACTTGAAGGGAGGTTTCTACTGTCTGGCACTGTGTTTCTTGTTATATGGGCTTCAGCTATAAACATGAACTCATATTGTATTGTAATTTTTCAGTAGGCTTTTGAAATAATACATTTCACTCTGGTTTTTCACACCAGCTAGGCATTATTTATCTTCCCCCCCAACCTGTCTCCTTGTCTAACCTCCTCCCTCCCCAGTAAAGTACCCTCATTTTCCTCATTTTCACCTTAATAATATGTCTCCTATGATCCACCCCCCTTCAGCCCCTTCTTCCCTTTTACCTTGATAGAACCTTATAAAATCCTCCCTGTTTTCCTCCAAGTTAAATACCCCCATTTTACCCATTTCACCCATGGTAACACCTGTCTCCTACTACTCTCATCTCAAACTCCTTCTTTCCCTTTACTTCCATGGATTTTTTTCCATTTTCCTGACTCCTGCTGTTACATCAGGATATATACTCCCCATAAGGATTTCCTGATGAGATCCACCAATGAGAGAGAACATCCATTATTTGTTTTACTGCATCTATGTTAGTTCCCTTGACACGGCATATGCTATTTTTTCTTAATGGCAGTCATTCTTTGAATGATTCGTATTAAACAAGCTTTGTGCTAGGCACTTAGACTATAACTGAACTGATATTTATTTATACCATAAATATCCCATCCATGGACCATTGGTATGTATCATTTACTTAAAGTTTTGCCTTGTCTTATTCCCCAAAGAACTAGAGGCTTTCAGAATAGAAAGAAGTCTCTGAAGTATAGAAAAGAGAACAAATGTCAGAAACAAGGAAGGAAGTGTTGTTAGCTACTACAGTGCAAACATTCCTGTCACCAAAATTCACATGTTGAAATCATGCCTCAAGGTGAGGAAGTGTTGTTTCTGGAGAAGTGAAAAGAGCAGATAATTTGTATTCGAATAGGTGTCTTTATAAAAGAAAGGACGGGCAGCTAGTTCCTGACACTATACAAGGACACAAATAGGTGCCATATGTGAATCAGAAAATAAGCCTCAATAGGTGCTAAATCTACCAGCATCTTGATATCGGTCATTACCACTAGAAGTGTGGGAAACAGTTTTCTCATGTATAGGCTATCTATATCTGTCATCATGTCACCACCCTAAGTAAAATAAGACATTTTGTTATGGGGAAGGAGGTACAGTGACGGACAGTGGGGAGCGTCAAAACCCAAATAGAAAGACAAGGAAATCAAGACCAGAGCTGAAAGTTAGAGCAAGCAAGTAGTATGGAAGATTCCTTAGGATCTAGTGTTGGGTCTGAAGGTCTGGTTGTTGAAGGAGAATCAGCCACTGGCCAAACTTATGCAGAGCTAAAGATAAGAGATCTGAGAATAGAAAAACAAATGGCAAATGGTTCCCCTCATTTGTGGATGCTAACACCAAATCCCCAGTTGAAAGGGAAGCTGAATAACATTATTGTTATATTCCTTTTTATCTGAAAGCAACTGTGTTAATAGAATGTAAATCTCTTTTTTTTTTTTTTTTTTTTTGGTAGTATCAAGACAGAGTCTCCCTGTAGCCCCAGCTAACTTGGAACTCGCTCTGTAGACCAGGCTGGCCTTGAACTCACAAAAATCTGCCTGCCTCTGCCTCCCGAGTGCTAGGATTAAAGGCAAAAGGCAAGCTGAACAACATTGTTATATTTCTTTTTATCTGAAAGCAACTGTGTTAATATAATGTAAATCTCTCGACAGGCTCTAGAATCAACCTACCACTTATTTTCAGACTCTGTAATTACTGTATATGGGTGGAAGGCATGTATTCATATTTTAGAGTAATATAAAATTAAAGGGGGAAAATGTGAATTTCTAAACATATTTTGGAACTAACATACAGTTTATTCCCAGAGGTCATAATTTTAATGCATATGTAATGATTATATAGGCATCTATTGGAGCAATACAAAGGGGAGGGAAAAACAACATAAAGACTGGGTTAAAGAACTGACTGATACAGTTAAACTCTGCCCCAAACACCAAGCCTCTGCAGGGAAAAACTTTGAAAAGACTGAGAGAAAGATGCAAGACATGTATGGCAGGAGGCATAAAAAGGGGTGGGATGGGGGTAGGGAGAGGGGAATGTGTCCAAATTGAACTGAAAGATAATGAATGAAATACACAATTCATCAATAAAAGTATTTTAAAAAATTGCACAAACCCACTTAGACAATAGATTTTTCTGATGCACA
Source organism: Rhizomys pruinosus (assembly GCA_009823505.1). Taxonomy (NCBI): domain Eukaryota; kingdom Metazoa; phylum Chordata; class Mammalia; order Rodentia; family Spalacidae; genus Rhizomys; species Rhizomys pruinosus. The sequence continues at coordinate 3,876,576 of VZQC01014537.1, forward strand.
GAAACAGGAATGACACTGGACAAGCCTAGAAAAAAATTACAATATTCTCATTCTTGTAGAAATGACTAAAATCTTTTTGGACAAATGGGATGTATTAGCTCAGAGATCTGAGCTAACACACGAGGAATGAATGTCCTGGCACCCAATGCCAGGACACAAAGAACTGCATTGAAGAAAATAGGTGCATTAGGGTCCAAGACCAGCAACGTAAAGTCTATCATGAGAACGGACATGCAATAGCAATAGCAGACTGTCCAAAAGTACTTCAATTAATTGTAAGTCATTGACCATCACAATATATACCTACTCAGGGACCCATATGTGAAGCAAATGAAATCTCTATTCTTGTTATTTTTAAAGAATATGGCATTAAAATTATAGGCTTGAGATCAGCTAGATTTCTGATTAGAGTTTTGTTCCTCTGGGTAGTCATGGTAAAATTACTCAACTGTTTTTCTCATTTATCAAATGAAAATGATGTTATCCAGTTCACAGAATTGTAACAAAGGTCGAATATGGCAACAAAATGCCTTAGCCAGTGCTCAGTAGTTATAGACCGCTATTATTTTCTAATACTTTACAGACAGGCATGCTCATTTTTGATGACTCTATTGTATGACACAGTTGTTTCACTTTAATTTATACCTAATACTTAGATTTCCTCCTGAATTTTTGGTAGGAAATATTATAGAATTCATAAGCCATGGTTTTGTCTTGGTGCCTCTCTGAAGATCCCCATTTGATAAAATTGTTGCCTTAGAGAAAATAAATATAAAGAAAAGTATATATAAAAACATTCAAGGTATGATTTTTCACATGCTAGAGCTTCTTTAAAAAGTAAAGGTAAACCAATGTTGTTTAATATACACATGTTTACTTTTACTAAGTCCTAAAACACCATGTGTCCTGTAGACAGTGTCTAGGCGAAACTGGGTACTTGCTGAGCTCACGTCAATTAAATATGCCTTAATCGAATATACACCCGTGTCCCTCTCCCACCCATCCCCCCTTTCCAATTCACCATTTCAGTCCATTTTCTGATGCAGTCTTTCTGTTGTTCTTTTACTATGCATCCCTCTCCATGAGAAATATTTATATCTGGGTTGTTGGTACTAGCATCCACATATGAGGGACACCATTTGTCGTTTGTTTTTCTGGGACTGTGTTACTTCACTTAACATAATGTCTTCCAGCTCCATCCATTTACCTGCAAATTTCATGATGTTGTCCCTCTTTACTGCTGCATAGTATTCCATTGTATACATGTACCACATTTTCTCTATCCACTCGTCAGTTGAAGGGCACCTGGGCTGGTTCCAGCTTTTTGCTATTGTGAACAGAGCTGCAATAAACATAGCTGTGCATGTATCTTTGCAGTAAGTTGTGTCTTGTGGGTATATACCCAGGAGTGGTATGACTGGGTCAAATGGAAGGCTCATTTTGAGTCTTCTAAGGGTTCTCCACACTGCTTTCCATAGTGGCTGTACAAGTTTACATTCCCACCAGCAATGGATGAGTGTTCCCCTTTCCCCACAACCTCTCCAGCACTTGGT
>VZQC01014537.1:3878452-3933391 GCA_009823505.1 Rhizomys pruinosus
AAAAAAAAAAAAAAAAAAAAAAAAAAAAAAAAAAAAGCAAACGTAAAATGAGCTGGCTCCTCGCTGCACAGTCCTCAAAGTCATGATTTCCATGCTTCAGCTTCCCAAGTATTGGGATGATAGACATGCACCACCATGTCCAGTTCAACTATGGGCTTTTGAATTCTAAAAAATGTATGAAATGCACAAAGCATCAATAAAAACTAATTTAAAAAAAAAAAAAAAGTAAATGTATAGGGCTGAGGAAATGGCTCAGTGGTTAAGAGCACTAGCTGCTCTTGCAGAGGACCTGGGTTCAATTGCCAGCACCCACATGGCAACTAACAATCACCCATATCTCCAATTCCAGGGGATCACATACTCTTCTGACTAGGGGCATTGCAGGACACTTTACACAGATGGAGGCAATGCACTGAATACACATAAAAATAAATTTTAGAAAAACAAGAAACATAAATAAAGATTCCAGGTCTAGAGACTGTGGTCATTTGAATGAGAACGGCTCCCTACACTCATATATTTGAACTCGGTCCTCAGCTGTTGGGGGCCTGTTTGGGAAGGTTAAGAAAACTTCAGGAGTCAGAGCCTTGCTAGAGGAAGTATGTCTCCAGGAATGCGCTTTGAGGATTTTTAGCCTGGCTCCACTTCCTGTTTCTCTCTCTCTCTCTCTCTCTCTCTCTCTCTCTCTCTCTCTCTCTCTCCTCGTTCTTTTCTGTTTGTGGATGAAATGTGGAGTTACAAATGGTTGTTATCTGCTTCTTGCTCTTGTCACCTTGCTTCCCCTGACTGTTCTCCATGCCATCCTCCACTATGATGGACTATATCCCTCTGGAGCCCTAAGGCAAGATAAACCATTTCTTCCTTAAATTGCTTTTGTCAGAGTATTTTATCACATCAACAGAAAAGTAATAATACAGACACATTGAACAGAGTCAGTGAAACAGGATAGTTGAAGTAGAAGCTGAATCATGAAATTTATACAAATATTTGTCACTTAGCAAGAGTCCAGGGCTAAGAGTCCATGGAAGGTATACCTTGATTTAAATGATGATGAAACATAAATAGTATGGGAGCGTTAGAAACCTAGGCAAAACATAAGTCTGGCCTTGAGTGTGGTTTCCAAACTGGTGGTTCCAGTGACTGTCAGGGTCAGCAAGGACTGAAAAGTCCAATGGTAAATTCCAAAGTGTGAAATAGAATAAAACATAAGGACATAATTTTTTGTGCCAATAAGTAGAATACTAGTTGCCAAACCTTTTCTGCAATTTTGAATCTTCAGGGAGAAGCTTCCCAGAACAAAGTCTGAGATAACTAAGTGTAAGAATAGACCAGTAGCCTGGGCGACTCCTCTTGAAGAATGTGTCTGTGCCTTTCTGGGAGGGCAACTCCCAGAAGCTCCTCTCCTGAGAGTGATTTGAGAACAGGCATCTACTGGTTCTACCATATCAAAAGAAAATGTTCTCAAATAAATCCTACACTGAATAGAAATTAGGATTTGGTTAGTGAATAACAGAATTAACAAGTCACATTGAGGAAACAAGTAAATATTTCTAAATCTTCTTAAAGAATTCTTATAAGACTTATAAGCTCCATTAGTCAGCAAAAAGAACTAAAAAATTTTGCATGGCTTTACAAAGATTGCCTGTGGTTCACACTTGGAGTACTGGAACAGGAGCTGCTGTAAAACTGTATGTCAGGGACAGGAAATAAAAAAAGGCTTTTGAAATTTGCACAGTGTGGTTCAATCGATTTGTTTTAAATCAGAGAAAATGATATTTAATGTAGGTGAGTGTCCTTTCTAGTTGGCTCAGTTTTCTTGAACAAATCTAATCCATATAATTCATCAGCTGTAGATGAATCTGGGAAAAGAGAAAGGAACTGAACAACCAACGCTATTGCTAGTAAAGCTGTCATAGGCGGGAATGCCTCCTTTGTTCTAGACTGGAGAATAACTAGAATGAATGATCAGATAGCAGAAGAGCTATGAACAACTGAGATCTACCAAAGAGTCGTGAACCATGTGAAGAACAAACTGTCTGAAGGAGAAAAATGAGTTTATTTCAGGTATTGCAGTAGGGAGAATGTTCCTTACTGACAAATACTGAAGAAAAGGAAGTGGTTTCATAAAGGAAAGTAAACAAGGAAGTAAGTCATTGGCAAGTTTATGAGGAAGATCAGATTTGGGTCTCACCCCTGCCATTTAGGGAGGATAGAGAATGGTCTTATCACAACAGTAGCAAGAAAGGCCCCTTAAAAACCTGGGTAGAAAGGGCTGGAGAGATGGCTCAGCAGTTAAGAGCACTGGCTGCTCTTGCAGAGGACCCAGGTTCAGTTCCCAGCACCAAAGAGCAGCTAACAACCATCTGCAACTCCAGTCCCAGGGGATCCAACACCCCCTTCTGGCTTCCATTGCCATTACATGACATGGGTGCATTTGCATACATGCAAGCAAAGCACTCATACACATAAGAAAGTAGAATAAATACAAATAAAAAAGAATCTAGGTGAGAACTAACATTCCAGTTGGGCTGGGTTAATTACCTGACTAAGGGACCAAATCCAGGAAGGCAGAGTCTCCTTAAGCCATGCTAAAGAGACAGATGAAATAATTGGTTCTTTAATGAGATATGTACCTTTCCTTCCCAGAATCCCACTCCCATTGCAGTAGCTTACAGAGCCACGGACATGCTTTGTACGGTCTGCCCATCTTTCTGAATTTTTCAAAATTCTTCAGAAAACCATAACTTTTCCTTTCCTTCTATATTTAATTTGAAACAAAACCACATCACTATTATAGTCTAATAAACTAAATAAAAATTTTATACACTCTGATAATTAGCATATATATATATATATATATATATATATATATATATGATAAAAACCAGGAATCAGAGTTTATACAAGATTCGAATCTATCTGTTCAGTTAGATTTAAGAAAAATACTAAAAGAACCCCCAAGAATACTTTTAGCCAAATTTAAAATACAAATCCTATATAAAAGATGGTTCAGAATTTTCAACAACATGGAATTAAATGGGGGCAGGAACATGTTAGGGATTAAATTGATGTTAATCACTAACATAACCCTTCTCCATTTGATGTCATGACCACATGCCAGGGCACAGACATTTGAAACCTGGTTTGCATAAACCAATGAACATTTCTGACATAATATAGGAAAGTTGAATACAATAAATACTATAAAATATTAATGAATTGTTACTTAGTTTATTAATCTGTAGTAGTGATGTTGTGGCTTTGTTTAAAATTGCTCAGCGAATTTAGAATTTGTCGGCTCCAGCCATGCTTTAGAAAGTGATCATTTTCAAATCTGAAAATTATGATTCAGACCAGTAGATTTGCATTTGAAACACTTATTATCTACAAAATATTTCTCAATGGTTTATTTTTCTCTGCATAAATGAATGTTTTAAAAACTTTTGCTTTATGTATTAAATCATTTGTATAATTAGTATGTGTGTGCCTGTGTGTTCACATGTCTGCAAATGCACATGTGTGTGTAAATGTTTGCACATATGTTGGTGAGCATATGGAGGCAAGAATACAAATACAAGTGTCATCATTGGGTGCTTATCAGCTTTTAAAAATATTTTATTTATTTTTATTTTATGTTTTGAGTGTGTCACCTGCCTGCGTGTAAGTGTACCGTGTTGTGCAATGTCCACAGAGGTCAGAGAGGGCATAGGATTCCCTGGAACTGGAGTTTCAGACAGTTGTTAGCTACCATGTAGGTTCTGGGAATCAAACTCAGGTCCTCTGAAAAGCAGCCAATGCTCTTAACTGCTGAGCCTTCTCTCCAGCCCCTCACATTTTCTTACACAAGGTCTCTTATTGGCCTCAAGTTAACATGGGCTAGGCTCCTTGGCCAGTGAACCACAGCTCTGTGCCTCTCTGTCACCCCAGAGCTTGGATTACAAGCTTGCACCACCACAACTAGTTTTGCTTACATGGGTTCTGGGAATCAAATTCATGTCCTTGTGATTGCACAGCAAACAGTTTACCAACTGAGCTATCTCCTTAGCCCTGTGTATCAGTTACTTTTCTGTTATGATGAAACACCATACTAAGGAAGAGATTATTGTGATTATGGTTCCAGAAGGATTAGAGTTCATTATGACAGGACAGCACAGGGGGAGGAAGCTGGAGCAGAAAGCTAAGTGCTCAATTCTGTGTCTTCAAGCAGGCACAGAATTCAGACAGAAACTGGAAATCTGGCAAGCCTTAAGAAGTCTTAAAGCCTGCTCCCCCTGACATACTTCCTCTAACATGGCCATACCTGCCAGCAGTTCCATGACCCTCCCTAAACAGCACCACAAACAGACCAAGTGTCCAGATACTGGGGGGTCTATGGAGGACACTCACCCAAACCACCGTACCCTGTTCAATTATTTTTTTAAATCCTGTAACTTTTTTAAAATTATGAAAAATAAGAAACTACAATATAATACATTTAAATAACTTGCTCAACATTAAATAGCCAACTAATAACTAAGAAGGTGGGATGTGGATTTCAGTTGTTTATTGCTGCATTCCAGACCCTCAACTGCAGGACTCTGTTCTACGCCTTCATAGCACCAGGCGCTCTGTGCTCCTCATCAAAGGCACTCCATGAATAGTCACTAGAACATTTTTACCATCAGGCATAAGATTCTGTCTTATATTTTCTTTTTTAAATATTTTTATTGAAGTTTTGTGTATTTCATACATTTCTCAGTCCAATTTAGACTCATTCCCCTTTCCATGCCCCCTACCCCACCTGAGTTCATTCATTCTGCCATACATGTCTTGTATCTTTTTCTCAGACTTTTAAAAGTTTTTCTAGGTTTATTGTTTTGGGCAGAAGTTTGCTATTTCAGTCAGTTTTTTGACCTAGTCCTTTTTGTTGTTGTTGTTCCCTCCAATTTGTATTGCTTCAGCACACACACACATATATATATATATATGTCACACATATACCAAAATTATGATGTCTGAAAATAAACTGTATGTTAATTCCAAAACATGTTTAGGAATTCACATTTTCCCTTTAATTTTATATTACTCTAAAATACACATACATACCCTCCACCCATATACCAAAATTACAGTCTGAAAATAAGTGGTAAATTAATACTAGAGACCATTAAAGGATTGACATTATAACAGCACAGTTGCTTTCAGATAAAAAGAAATGCAACATTAATGTTGGAAAGTTTACCTTACAACCAGGGATTTGGTGTTAGCATCCACAAATGAGGGATATCATTCTTTGTTTTCCTGGGACTGTGTCACTTCACTTAGCATAACGGCTTCTGGTTCCATCCATTTTCAAAGTTCATGATGACATCTTTCTTTACCATTGCATAGAACTCCATGTGTAGATGTACCACATTTTCTCTATCTACTTGTTGGTTGAGGGGCACTTGGGTTGGTTCCAGCTCTTTGCTATTATGAAAGAGATGTGCATGTATCTTTGTGGTAGGATGAGTCTTGGGGGTATATACCAGGGAGTAGCATGACTGGGTCAAGTAGTAGACTCATTTCGAGTCTTTTAAGGGTTCTCCACACTGTTTTCCATAGTGGTTGTACGATTTTACATTCCCACCAGCAGTGGATGAGTGTTCCCCTTTCCCTACAACCTCTCCAGAATTTGTTGTCTTATTTTTTCTTTATCCTAGGCAGTCTTATCAGAGTGGGATGAAATCTTATAGTGGTTTTAATTTGCATTTCCTTAATTATTAATGACGTTGAACACTTTTTAAGATGTATCTCATCCATCTTTACTCCTTCGTTGATGGTCTATGTTCAGCTCTTTACTCCATCATCTTTTGAGTGAGTCATTTGTTTTCTGAGTCATTTGTTTTTTTGAGTTGTTTATATATTCTGGATGTTAATGCTCTGTCAGATGTATCAGTGGTGAATGTTTCTACCCACTCTGTGGGTTTTCTCTTCACTTCACTGTTTGTTTCGCTGTACAGAAGCTTTTGAGTTAAATGAGGTCCCACTTGTCAATTCTTGACCTTATTTTCTATGCAGCTGCTGTCTGATTCAGGAAGTCTTTTCCTATGCCTATGTCTTATAGGTTACTGCCAATGTTTCCTCTATCACTTTCAGAGTTTTAGGCTTCATGTTGAGGTCTTTGATCCATTTGGAGTTGGTTTTTATTCAGAGTGAGAAGTAGGGGTTTAATATTATTCTTCTGCAAGTAGTGATCCAGTTTTGCCAACACCATTTGCTGAAGATGCTATCTTCCCTCCATTGAGTCTTCTTGGCCCCTTTGTCAAATATGAGGTGGCTGAAATTGTATGAGCTCCAGTTTGGATCTTCTGTTCCATTCCATTGGTCAACAGGTCTATTTCTGTGCCAGTACCAGGCTGTTTTTATGACTATAGCCCTGCAATATAGCTCGAAATCTAGTATAGTGATCCCGCCTGCATTGTTCTTTTTGCTCAGGTTGCTTTGGCTATTCGGGGTTGATAAAGGCTGGGATCATAGAGGAGATGTTAGTGGACATGTTTGAAAGCATGGATGATCAGGAGGAAACGGAAGAAGCAGTAGAGATGGAGATTGACAGAACCATGTTTGAAATCACCACAGGGGCCTTGGGCAAATCACACAGTAAAGTGACTGACATCCTTCCTAAGCCTGAGCCTGCTTCAGAGGATGAGGAGGAAGAAGAGGAGGACCTGGAGGCCATGTAGTCCCGATAGCCACACTCCGCAGCTTGGTCCGCTCAGCTGGGGCCTGAGCTCTCCAGTGTTCCTCTAAGAGTGTGCACAGCCTCTGAGGAGCTGCTGTCATATATTTTCAAAATAGGTCCTCTCTTCCTTAAGAATGTTTCTTTAAGAGTACTTCTGGACTACAGAGTGAGTTCCAGGACAGCTGGAGCTACAGGGAGACCCTGTCTCGAAAAAAACAAAAAAACAAAAACAAACAAACAAACAAACAAAAACAAAAAAAAGAGTACTTTAGTATGACATGAAAATTAATGAAGTTTTCTGGTAATCCATAAACTAGGGACTAAGATGAAGCACTTTTCAAGAAGCAGAAATGCTGTCAATGTTTTTATTTTTTTAATTAATTTATTATTTTTTATGTGTATGAGTGTACTGTATGCATGTAAGTTGGTGCACCAGTGTTGTGCAATGCTGCGGAGGTCAAAAGAGGGCAATGTAGTCTGGACACTCATTTGATCAACTTGATTGAACAAACAACCTGTCACCCCCCACTGGATGGTGGGGCTGTAGGTGTTTGGGCACAACAGCCTGCAGATAGGTTTTGCATGAAGGATGCTTGTACTCATGGATTATCACTTATAGCTAAAAATGAAAAAAAAAACTGAGAGAAAGATGCAGGACAGTTATGGCAGAATGCATGATCTGGGATGGGGTGGGGGGGGAGGGAAAGGGAAATAAGCCTGAACTGAATTGGAAAAAATGTATGAAATGCACAAAGCATCAATAAAAACTAATTTTAAAAAAAAAAAAAAAAAAAAGAGGGCATTGGATTCCTCTGGAACTGGAGTTAAAGACGGTTCTTAGCAGCCGTGGGTGCTGGGAATCAAACCTGGGTCCTCTGCAAGAGCAGTTGGCACTCTTAACCACTGAGCCAACTCTCCAGACCACCCCCCCATCCCCGGCTTTGCCACTTTTAAGACTAAAAGAACTTCAGAATACAAGCAGGACTTCATCCTGCACCCTTTTCAGGGACCTGCTCCTGATTCAGGAAAGCTGCCCAGTTTGACACTCCAGGAACACAATGGATATGGAATGAAAACCCTGGCAGTTGTGCCCATGTTTATTTGAGGGATATATAACAATTACAGTGACATTTGAGGCAGAAACATCGACAAAGCACTGTTTTTCATTAGATCAATAAATTAAATCTGAGAAAGGGAGAGAATGTATATCCTTTTAATAAAATGTGTTATCTATTCTTCATCTTTCCTCCACATCAGTACTACATGTTCTGAATAATTTGTCTTCCTTCTTGTGCCTGAATATTGATTCAGCTAATACTGACATGACTCTCATACTAACAGGGTCATTACCAGCTCCTGGTCATTTCTGTACATTCACTTAACATTTACTAGCACAAGATATGTATAGATAATTTGCCTGTGGATGTAGAATCAAATGGCCTTTAAAGCATTTTATTTACTATGTGTTTAGCTGTTCAAGATTCAGAAAAATGTTGATTTTCTTCCACTGTCAATGTAAAGGGAGGGGCCACTAGGAGAATAATTAAGATGTTATCCAAGTAACATTGCTTTTTGCCACCCTGATTCATTTTGTGTTCCCTACATTAGTGCAGGAGAAACACTGAATCTAAATACAGTGAGGTGCATATCAGGGCTAAATTTCAATCAATGAGCTGGGGAAAATTAGAGAAAAAAAACGCAGAGTCCAAATGGAGTCATTGTGGTTTGAAAAGTGGTATACCAGGTTTCCTAGCTGGCTATCATATCCTGCTGTGGCCTGAGCAAACTGTGACATTCCTCTGCAGCAGAAGGGCCAAAACACTGAGTTTTCATCTGAAGGTGTTCAAACAGTATCTTACTAAAGTTGTTACTATAGCAACTGCATCAAATTATCTTAATTTCACGTAAACCCCAGAGCCTGACCTATTTAGTCTTTCATTTTCTGACCATCTAAAGATATTAAGAAACAACCCTAAAACTCTAAATCTCTGCCCTAGAGAACAGTATAGAAAGACCCAGATGAGCTCTAAAGTATCTTCTTTATTGGGACATAAAAGTCTACTCAAAGAGGGAAGCACAAAACCAAACTGCAAGAGAAGGAGTGGCCACGCTCACTCTTAGAGTGATGATTTTGAATAAAGGAGGCCTTTTTCTGCCAAAATAATCTCTAGCCCTCCACTCCATTTTAATTACTGATGTGTGAAATATTAGTTATGACTTTTCATCATAATTTTATTGATTTTTTTAGTTTATATGTATGTTTTTGTAGGAGCACACAGAGGTCAAAAGAAGATATCATTTTCCCTGGAGCAAGCTACCTGATGTGGGTCCTAAGTACTGAGCTCAGGTCCTCTGCCAAAACAGTGAGTACTATTAACTGCTGAGCGGTCACTCCAGACCCAACAAATTTATTTTCAAATGTAGTTTCATAGATTTACTACAAGTTTTGTATCTAACTTTACTTCCATCTTCCAGACTCTGTCATACTCTGGAGGCCTGTCCATCTTGATAAAGGTGAAACAGTGTTCTGGATATTATGAGATCACTTTAGGGAGCCTCTAAGTTGGATCTGCTTGAAAGCAAAGAAAAAGGAGCAGCAGAAAGGATGAGGAGGAAGGAAGAAAGCGAAAGTAAATTACAAGTTCTCCCTAGGTTAGTGATCAATGGGCCTTTCGTGTCTCAGTTTGATTTGTACAGACTCTTACAGAAGACCACTACCTGTTAGAGAGAAATTTTAGTATTTATAAAGCAAGAACATCAAATAAGCACACTATGTTTTATGTAGAATTCCTAAGTTACATTTGAGAAAAATGTGAACATATATCCCTTTTGTTTTATCATCTAATCATATCTGTTTTTCCAGGATCTGCACTTTACTTCCTGAGTAATTTGATTTCCTTTTCTGTGCTTGTCTATAAATTTAGATAATATTCACATGACTTCTCATACTGGCAGGGTCATTACCAGTTCCTAGTCATTTTTGGTTTTGTGTTTTATCTATTTCCCACAGAAAGATGGTAACATCTGAATCATTAATTAATTTTGATTGCACACTAAATCCTTGCCTTTTTCTGGGTTGTTTAGATTCTGACTTCATCATTAAGAAGAATAAGCAGGTAGGGAAGTCTATTTTATTTGTGCAAAATGATCTCAGGGCCAGGCTAGTTCTTATGATTAAGATCATTATTATTTGTCCTAGGCCTTAAACAGGAACATTGGTAGTTAACTTACCAGGAAATGGAACAAATGGCTAGTCAATATCACCCTTATTTTAGACATTTAATGGTTGGTACATCTTGTTTGTTGAAGAGAGGGACCACTTAGCTCTAATAGCTATGTTCAAGGTAGATTTTTTTTTTAACTTTTAGCCATAAAAATGCTGGTCACAAAAGGTCTCAGAATGGTGGGCTTCTAACAGGAACACAGTGAGAAATGAGGTGCTCATTAGACATAGTCTACAAAACAATGGGACTATTGAACCTAGCATGAAGTTTTTCCAACATACTGTGACTAGAAAGACAGTTTAGAGAGACTTTGTCAACTCTATGACTAAACCTACATAAGCAATAGATGGCAATTTGGATGTAAGACTCAATGATATTTTTTTTTACTCTACATAATAATAGTTTAATAAATTTCATTAATAAATCTTTTTTCAACTATTTTTATTGAATAGTTGCGATTTTCATACACTGTAATTGAATGATATTTAGATCCCCTCCTCATCTTCCCCTCTCCCCAGTTGAATGTACACTAGTATATAATATGGTCTACAGAGTCTGATTTATGCCCTTTTATGTCCTTCAGGTCATTATCCATCCAATGGGGTCACCAAGAGTTTCATCCCAAAAAGATACTCCCTCCCTATCCTAGCATCCATCAATTAACAAAAGGTCCTTGGTTGGGTTGGGATTTCTTACCTAGTACCCCATGTCTATGCTGAGATCTTGTCTGGTCTGAGATTGCATAGGACTTGTGCATACTTGTGGGAAAGCTTAGTTAGATGGGTCAGATTCTAAGCCAATTGAACCTCCCTGGCCACACCCATGGGGTGCAGTGTAGTGATGAAAAGATTTAGCATTGGGCCCTGAGAATTGAGTCATGATGGATATTTAAGCAGACATGTTGGAATAAAATCTCTCTCTGCATTTGAAACTCAATCTGCCTACACATGGTGTGCTTTCCTGCATGGGCTTTCCACATGGGTCGTCCTAGGATTAAGTGGGCCCCACCACGAATCCCGGTGACAACACCACAATTGGCATCCGAACGTGGGGCAGAAGGAAACCTTGATAACTTAGGTATGCATACCCCTAAATCTTGCCTTTTTCTTCTCTCTTTCCTGATATCTATCTGTTGTGGTGGAGCCATCTTTCCTGCTGGTTTCGGTGGATGAGACAATGGTCTGAGGGCATGTGGCTTTGTACACGTGGAGAGCTTGCCTCTGATTTGTTTCAGAGAGTGCACCCAGGTCCTTCCAGGCATGTGCCTCCTGGCATGGTCACTCCTTCAGGCTATAAAAGCCAGTGACCTCAAGGCTGAATTTAATAGTAAGCCTTAGCAGTTATGTTTGGCCTTAAAACAATTTTTCATAATTCTACAGGTCTGAAAAACTTTCTGGTTTTAAATTCCATCCCCCCAACGAAAGACTCCTGCTGTGAGGAACCGAACCTGCTCCTCAGCCTCCTCAAGTTCTGTTCCAATCTTGTTCATATGTAAATTTTCTTCTGGTAGATCTCCTAGACCTGAGCCCATTTCTTTCTGTTGCAAATTAAGGCCTTTCGTGGGAAATGCCCTCTTCCAAGAGCATCCTCTTCCAAATTTCAAGCCTTGGCCATTTTTCTGTTAAATTTTATATACAAAATCTGTTTTTAGATAAAAGTGTGTTACTCTCTTATCTTATGGGTTTTCTCTAAATCTAACTCTTCTTACCTAAAACCTGCCAGCTATTTGTAGATCCAAGTTTCGGATTTACCTAACAGTAATTCAAATCCATTTCAGCATGTTAACTTAAAGTGTAATATTTTTACTTAACCCCCGGCTACCCTAGATATGGTTGATTTCATTGTATCTTGCTCTGTTTAAGTGTGTTTCACCTTAAAAATCTCTTCTCACAGAATTCTAGACCACACGTGGTCTGAGCTCTGGCCTGGCGCCATAAGCCTGCCTACTGTGCATGCCTACCAGCTTGCAGACTCAGCACATGGTATCTAAATCATGCCCACTAAATTTTTATTTTAGGTAACATCTTTTTCATTTCAGCATTTTGGAAACAAGATAGATGGATTTCTAGGAGAATTTACAGGCCTTGAAGTTTTTTGTTTTTGTTTTTTTGGGTTTTTTTTTTTTTTGTTTTTTTTTTTTTTTTTTGTGCTTTGAATTCTTACATCATTTTCCAATCGTTCAGGCATATTTCCCTTTCCTTCCCCCCACCCCCACCCCACCCAGATCATGCATTTTGCCATAACTGTCTGTCCTGCATCTTTCTCTCAGTTTTTTTTTTTTTTCATTTTTTAGCTATAAGTGATAACCATGAGTACAAGCATCCTTCATATAACCAATTTGCAGGCTGTTGTGCCCAAACCAACACCACCACACCCCACCTCCGTGGGGGGGAGGGGTGTATGTTCAATCAAGTTGATTAAATGAGATGTCCAGACTACATAGCTGTAGTTTCACCATTCACCCCCAATCGCAGCCCGTACATTCTACCACGCCCCTCTTTCCGCAGATTGTTCCCTAGGCTTAGAAAAGGGGCACAGTGGATGAGAAGCAAAACAGTCCACGCTCTTCTGGAGCTGTTTGTTGACTCTGGTCAATTCTGGCTGTTCTTTCATGGGCTGACATTTCCAGGAATAACCTTTTGATCCTACTAATGAAGCACAAGCAATTATATATAAGGTATTTAACAGCACTAGTAGTATGGTAGTTTACTTTGGTTAGACACAATAGTTTGGATGGATGTTAATCCATGGATTACATTTTTGTTCATGTAAATATGTTTGAACATTGAAAGGAGAAAAGCCTCAGATTGCTATAAACATCGAACCCCTCTGTGGATCCTACTGGGTAACAACTATTTATAATGAGTCCTAATGAAACTTACCTCTAGGTGCCGAAGGTTTTGATATGAGAGACTTTCTTGCCTCCCCCCCTAGAAAAGGAGAAATATGATATGATGAAGTCGCTCTCCAACTGTAAATGGAGACAACTTTAAGAGGTAATCTCTTATAAAACGCGTAAACTGCCCTCGTTTAATTGACTAATAGACATAAGAACTGTGAAAAGGATTATTCTCTTTCAGACCAAATATAACAAAGTCCTTAAGCTTTGAACTTAAGCAAAATATTAATACAGGAGCTCTGACTCAGCAATGGATTATTCTACAGGAGATGTTGGCCAGGGGATCTAAGGCCCACAAAGGTAAAGGCCTCTTGCCTCTAAACTGGGATATCCTGCAGAAGAGAGTGATAAGGCCCTGCTGCCAAAGACCTGACGTTAACATTGGGAAAGATGATTGAGAACACACAGCAAGTGTACAGATGGCCCTGAAATACCAGAGAGTGTTACCAAAGGCAACTAAACCATAAAGCAAATACAGGTCTTCTTGAGTCAAGCAAGACTCCACCTCAGCACCAGCTACACTCACCGCCTGGAAATACTGTGCAGCAGAGCAGCCATATGCCTGATATCCCAAACCTAATTGGCTATTGCTCTCTCCTTGGAGGAATAACCATGGCTGATGCCACAAGCTTACATCCTCTACAGGTTAGGAGTGTTATAAGCCACAGTAAGACCCTAATATTTTACAAGGCCTTGAAGTTGTAACAAAACAAATTGGTCCGATATTTGTCTTTTTTTTAAGGACCATGGGTAAAAGCCTCTACCACAACCCCACCCACGCCCCCCCGCCACACCCCGCCCCCAACCCCCCCACCCCCCCCCCCCACCCCCCCAACACAACCCCCCCCCCAGCCCCCCCCACCACCCCCACCCCACCACCCCACCCCCCCCCCCAGCCCACCCCACCCCCACTCCCCCCCCCCCCCCACCCCCCCAACACACCACACCACCCCCCCCCCCCACACCGCTCCCCCCCCACACACACCACCCCCCCCACCAACACCCCGCCCCACCCCCACCACCCCCCCCACACCCCCCACCCCCCCCCACCCCCCCCCCCCCACACAAACCCCCCACCCCACACCCCCAACCACAACCCTTCTTTAACAAGTAAATTATATTTGGGTTCAATTAAATGAGAATTTTTGAATAAAACTTTTTAAATGTTCTTTAACCCATCTTCAAGCTGCGTTGTAGTGTGAGTGAATGTGAGTTCCCACTTTAATTCATTATATCCATACACAGTTTAAATCTATTTAGCTAAGCTATAAACAAAAAAGATTCAATTCATTAAAAAATTTTGTTTTTATACCCCTTAGTGTTAACAATTTTTAATTGGGTTTATAGTATGCCTATATTCAGTTTAATGATAGATTGTGTTAATTATTAGTAATTGTTCTTAATGGTTATAGTTATGTTGTTAATATAATTATTAAAAATTTGATAAAATTATCTAATGGTAAATTGTTAGCTGCTATTATTGACCATTATTAATAATTATAAGGGTTGTTGGTACTAATAATGGTGAATATTAATATTGATATTAATAATATTAATAATTGTTTAATTGTTGTGATTGTGGATAATTATTATTTTCCAAAGTCCTTAATAATAAGATAAGATGGATCTGTCCAAAACTCAAACAAATTTGGCCTGTCTACTTTTGGAATCCTCAATCTTTAGATTTGTAAATATCATAGGGACAGTTAGGCATAATTAACCAGAGGGATAGAGATAAGGAAAAAATAGTAAACTTTAGGTATAGTTCATTAAAGGCAAATGGTTGGAAATGAGCCTAAGAGGTGGCATATGGATTTTAGCTGTTTCATGTATTACTAGGATATTTACTCTGATTATGTAAAAATAACCCTGTAACAAATTATAAAAATTTCATGTTTTCATTGAACATCAATCATTATGGCTTTCTTCTCTTACAGGCAACCTAACAAACTTTATTATGTATGTGTGTATGGTGTGTAATGTATGTGCACACACACGTGTGTATGGTGTGTGTACTTGTGTTCTAAGTATTTTTAATGACTCAGCATAATCCAGTAAAAACATTGCCCCTCTGAGTTGGAACGTGGCCCTTCCTTCTCAAGACGCAAATTTATATTAAACAGCCAAAAATAATTCAATTTCACAAAGTTTATGTGGTATTATCTATAAAATCCTAAAATAATGGATCTACACTGCCACCTACTGGTTACGCTCTTTCAACATCTAAAACAAAGATGCAACCAGGTTTTCATTGTATTAAAAGTAAAGTGTTAATAAGTTTTTGGGTATTTGATATAAAAATAAAGGTTAAAAATTAAAAAAAAATTGAATTCCATTAACACATTAGGAATTCAGCCGCCATTTTTAATTTTTGTGTGCATACAGCTGAGCCTGCATTTTGTCAGATGACCAGTGGGGTAGCTGGTTTGAGGCCTGTGGGTGACCAGTTGTTTGGAAAAAGGCTCCCTTTGCAGACCACCAACCTGGGAAGCTGGTGTGAAATTCCTGTCCTGGGCTGGGCAGGTGGAAGTACGCCAAGAGTGGGAAACATGTCCTTGTCCCAGCTAAGGATCTGGTAGGAAGTTACCTCCGGTCAGGTCACAGGAGTACCGACTGACCTCTATGCAATAAGGCCAAAGTGGGCACTGTGCATCATTCTCCCCTTAGCAGGACTGTGTTGCATCTGTTCGGACAAAGGAAGCTTCTAGAAGCCCCACAAAAAAAAAAAAAAAAAAAATCAAGATGTATGAGTGGTAACAACTTCTCATGGGGCATATCTAGACCAGTCTTTATTAACTAATGGGCAATAGAAACTGTAAAAGAAAATTTTATTAATAACTAGATATTGAAAAATTTTAAAGCAGGTTTCATGCCAGGCCTGGAGAAGGTCAAGAGCTTGGAGAAAGATAGTTATTTATAATCCACTTTGTAAGTTACAGTTTAAAATGGTAATACATTTGAACTAATTGGAATCTAAAATGTTAATTGTTTTATTTGTAATCTGTATTGAATTTCCAACAATAACTTTGGGGTTAAGGTACACAAATGTTCTCTATATTTTTCTGTGTTAACAAGTATCATCTTGTAACATTTTCTTTTACTTGCAGGACAACTTAGGCATCTATAGATCAAAACATAAAAATTTAAAAAACAAAAAAGGGGAGGTGGTATAATATTCCTTCTGTATTCCAAACTTTTGATACATTTTTTAATTTTGAGGTCTTGAAACTAACAATGGGGGAGATTGTCTGTTCCTCCGGTAAACACCACCAACTAAATGCCTGAAAATTTACAACTTTGGCTGTGCAGAGAGACTGGGAATGCCAGCAGAGAGGCTAACCCATCTGACAATAAAAAAAAGAGAACCTCAGACTGGCCTGAGTCACAGACACTGAGCATTCTCTCTGAATTCTATTTGGGACAACTGTTTATAATGGGCCTAATGAAGTTTACCTTCCAGATCTGAGAAAACTTTCCTACCTCTTCCCTTTATAGGAAAAAGAGAAACATCGATGGTATGAACTCATTCCCAACTGTAGATATAGTAGTCTTTATAGGCTGGTAATTAAGCAAAAATATATAATAAGGAGAGATCTGATATCAGCAATGGATTATTCTGCCAAGGAGATGTTGGTTAGGGGACCAAGCCCCAAAATTATAAAGCCTTTTGCCTATAAAAGGGAATCTGCAAGGAGAAAGGTGGTAAGTCTCTGTTGTCGAAGACCGGTGTAAGCATGAAAAGATGTTTTGAGATGTCACTTGCTAATGTAGTTGGCCTCTGAAATGCCAGAGAGTGTTATCACAGGCCACTAATGCAATAAAGCAGAATATTGGTCTCCTTGAGTCAAGCAAGTCTCCTCCATCAGTATCAGCTACACCTCAACTGCCTGGAAATACTGTGCAACAGTGGCAGCCATGTGTCTCTATATATCCCAAATCGAATTGGCTATTACTCTCTCCTTGGAGAATAATTCATGGCTGATGCCAAACTTATGTCCTCTAGTGGTTAGGAGATGTATAAGCCAAGTAAGAACTTGTCATCTTTTATAGAGAACACAGTTTGGATTACATACCATCCAAACATCTGTGTCTATGCTCACAACTTAGCTTGCCATAATAATATGTATTTTTTAATAGGCTGCACTGTGCAGGACAGGCTATCCTGGTAGTTGTGGTATTACTTCTTCTGCCTTATAATTATTTAATCCCATCATCCCAAAAGTATAGATGCTCTGGTTAATTAATTATTAAATTTCAAAACTTAACCAACTCAATTTATTGATCTAAGTTATTTATATTTTAATCAGATCATCCTTTAATATTTTAACAATTTAAATTATTTTTTGCAGTTGTATTTTTTTTATTGTTATTAAACATTTTACATAAGTCATACATCATTCTCAATCGAAACTAGAGTCACTTCTCTTTCCATGCCCCCCACCCCAAAGTCCCTGCACTCTGCCCTACATGGCCTGCATCTTTTTCTGAGTCTTTCCAGATTTTTTTCAGTTCTTTTTTTGTTGTTTTCTCTCTTCCAACTGTATGCTACAGTATATAATATATATATATAATATAGATATATACTATATAAAACTTGAATTGGAGGACCATGGGGAGGGAAGACCCTAATGAAGTCCAGTAAACATGTGTCCTAGATACCCTCACTGGCCTCCATGATAAGGCCCAGATAGTCCAACAATGGCAGTCTATATTCTGACTAGGCAGAAATCCCCTTAGGTGTTTAGCCTTGTATTAGTCACTTTTCTGTTGCTGTGTAAACACACAATGAACAGGGAAATTATAAAAGGAAGAGTTTATTTGAGCTTACAATGAAGGTTCCAGGGAATTAGAGTCCATTGTGGCAGGAAGCATGGTGGCCAGGGCGGGAGCAGCAAGCCGATGGTCACATCTAGCAATGAGCACAGGAAACGAAGAAGAGAGACACTGGAGATCACGAGTTGTTTAAACTCACTAATCCTGCCTCCCCAATGACATACTTCCTCAGCATGGCCACACCTTGTAAGACCTCCAAGAACAGTGCCACCAACTGGAGAACACAATGTCTGAATACTTAAGCCTATAGGGACACTCATTCAAACCACATTCCACTCCCTGGCCCCCATAGGCTCATGACCAATATAAAATGCAAAATGCATTTAGTCCACCTTAAAAGTCCCCCATGTCTTTACCAGTCTCAATTCTACTCAAAAGTCTACAGTCCAAAGTCTCTTCTGAGACCCAGGCCAATTTCTTAACTGCAAGCTCCTGTAAAATCAAAAGACAAGGGGGCTGGAGAGATGGCCTAGTGGTTAAGAGCACCGACTGCTCTTACAGAGGACCCGGGTTCAATCCCCAGCACCCACATGGTGGCTGAGAACCATCTGTAACTCCAATTACAGGAGAACTCCAGTTCCAAGGGAATCCGACACCCTCTTCTGCCCTCTGCGGCATTGCATGACACAGGTGCACAGACCTACATGCAGACAGTACATTCATACAAATAAATAAATAAATAAATAAATAAATAAATAAATAAATAAATAAATAAAAATATAAAAAAATTAAAAAAAAATCAAAAGACAAATTACATACTCCCAACATACAGTGGAACTGAATACACATTCCCATTCCAAAAGGGAGGCATAGAGGCATAGTGAGGAAATACTGGACCAAAACAAGACTGAAAACCAGCAGGGCAAACACCAAGTCCAGTAGCTCCATATGCGATTTCTGGGGCTTTACTTCCAAAGGGCTTAGATGGCTCAGCTCCTCCAGGATTTCATGCAACATGGATCTCTTCCTTAGGCTTATACCACTCCCTATATGCAGCTCTGCTTGGCAAATATCTCACAGCTCTGTCATCTTGAATGTCTTCTTGGGGTCTCCACTGCCAACCAGGCTTCACATTCACAGCTTTGCACAATGGCCTATCAGGGCCTTCTTTATTCAGGGACACCCCTGCTGCAGTCTGCCTGGCCTCTGCAGCTCTCTGAAACCATGGAGGAAGAACTGATGACCTCTTCACTCTTGCAAACTTCATGCCTCTAAAGCCAGCACCATGTGAATGAAACTGCCTAGTTTGGCTGCAAGTTCGGGATGGACCCTAGCCTATTTCAACCATATTTGCAACTTTTCTCTGCCCTGGACTTGTTGGAGCAGAAACCCCTTTCAGTATTTTCCTTTCAAAAGTTGGAGGATTATCTGGGTGTGGTCTTGCCCTGAAAGTACTGTTTTGGTTGTTTACTTGTAAATCTCGAGGCCCCTCCTTAATCACACTTTTTCCATTGTTTACTTGTAAATATCTAGGCCTCTCCTTAATCACTTTAATCTCCTTATGAAAGGGAGCCTCTCCTTCACATGCCTTGGCCCCATCTTTAATCTTCCTAGTGCACTTTTCAGATCCAAACTGTACATTCTGCATTTCTTTCTGCCCCATTTGCTATTTTTCACTGTAAATCTGTATAATATTCACCATTAATAGTCATGCCACCATTTCTACATTAGGCTGTCTTGAAATATCCTCCGCCAAAGACATTAGTCCATTGCTTTTCAACTTAGCATCAGGCAAGCATTTGGGCTGTGGGCAAACTGTGGCCAGACTCTTTGATAAAAGATCCCAGTTGCTTCTTAAGTATTTATTTTCCTCTGGAACTACATTTTTTGCAGCAATGTTTTCTTCCAGGCTTCTACTAGAATGGCCCGTTAAGCTCTGCTTACAGTAGTCAACAGCTTTTGTATCCCAAAGTTTCAAAGTCTTCCACATTTCTCCAAACACCCACATGGTCAGGTTCTTCACAGTCAATAGCCCACTCTCTGGTACCAAATAACTGTATTCGTCACTTTTCTGTTGCTGTGATAAAACCACCACGACCAAGGGAACTTACAAAAGGAAGAGTTTATTTGAGCTTATGATTGAAAGTTCCAGGGAATCAGAGTACATTCTGGCAGGAGGCATGGTGGCCAGGGCTGGAGCAGCAAGCCAACACTCACATCTCACCATGAGCACAGGAAGCAGAGAGAGAGAGGCTAGAGACTGCCAGGTTTCTTAAGCTCACCAAGCCCGCCCCTAATGACATACTTCCTCTAGCACGGCCACACCTTCTAAGACCTCCAAGAACAGTGCCACCAACTGGAGACAAAATGTCTGAATACTTAAAGCCAGTGGGTGTCTTTTTCATTCAAACCACCACACAGGGTCTCCCTGTAGCCCCAGCTGGCCTGAAACTCACTCTGTTGACCAGGCTGGCCCTGAACTCACAGAGCTCTGCCTGCCTCTGCCTCCCAAATGCTAGGATTAAAGGCCTGTGCCACCACACCCGGCCTAAGATGGTTCTTAGCCACCATGTGGCTGCTGGGAACCAAACCTGGGTCCTCTGCAAGAGCAGTTGGTGCTCTTAACCTCTGAGCTATCTCTCCAGCCCCAAGGATAATTCTACTTTTATCTTTTATTAATAATGTTGCAAGAATAGCTGTACTTAGACTTACATGGACACTTTTTCAATTATCTCAGTTAAACAGCTAGATATATACTGAGTCATATGGTAACCATATATTGTTAACATTTTGAGGAAATGTCTTTTTTTTCAAGTACCTATACAACTTTATATTCCATCAGCAGAGTGTGTGTGTGTGACACATATTCTTCTTGATGTTATTATAAATTAAAATGCTTTAATTTATTTCAAATGCCTATTTCTTATATAAGCAGAATTGATTATTTATTTATTTTTATTCTGAAAGCTTTAGATTAAGATTAAGATAATCTAATAGTTTTCAGAAAATAAAGTTATATCTTTGGGTTAAACACAGAGGAAAAATACAGTATTCATTTATCACTAAACTTAATATCTATTCTTGTTTTCCTTTTCTTAATCCAGTTTGAAATTAAGTTTTAAAAATTAAACTCATGTGCTGTATATTCTCTGGAGGTTTTATATTTCATAAAATTTACTAAAATTTAAACTAGTTGTGGCTCGTGTTATGAACTACAAATGAATATTGAAGACAATCCAAATTTATTTAAGATTTAATAGCAAAACATTTTTATCTTACAAAGTTTAAATGAACCAACTTTGTATGCACTTGAATTAAACTTGCTGCTTTCTGTCCTCACAGCAAAAACAATGGACATTCATGTTTTGTCCTTTCATGCAAAAACTTTACACTTATATCAGGTTACATTTCTTTTTGTCTTCTTAAAATTAGATCATATATGCTCAAATATGTAAGAATTCTTTCAGTTTTATATTGGCCAATATTTGTGCTTTCATTTCTTGTTATACCAGCACAATATGTATATGATATGAAAATAACCCAGGACAGGGGCTGTTCCCAGAGATTATGTAAGGATCATTTTACCTTTTACTATTTTTAGTTGTAATTTGACTAGTCTTAGTAACAATATTGCACTTCATGGGCTTTCCAAAATGTGAGCTAAGCTGTCACCACCAGCACCACAATAATTACAATTCACCAACCTACAAAGTTTAAACTTAATGGTTTTTATCTATAACGTGGTGCAAAAGCAAAATACATTCAAGAATAGTAAAACTTTTCATTTTGAAATTTGAACTTTTCCGAGACTAATAAAACATAATATGTCACACATTGCCCAAAACACACATTGAAGAAAAGGTAGATTCTTCAACAAACAGTGCTGGGAAAACTGCATATCTACAGGTAGAAGATCGAAACTAAATTCCAAACTATTACCCTGCATAAAAATGAACTCCAAATGAATTAAAAACCTCAATGAAAAACCTGAAACTGTGAGGCTACTAGAGTAAAAAATAGAGAAAACATTTCAAGGTATAGGGACAGATATAGACTTCCTGAATAGGACACTGATCACTCAGGAAACACAGCCAGCAAACAACAAAATTATAAAACTAAAAATGTTCCATATGCAAGGGAAACTATTTCCTGACTGAAGAGACAGCCTATGAAATGAGAAAAAAAACCTGCCCCAGCTATATATTTGACAAAAAATAATACCCAGAGTATACAAATTATACAAGAAATTAAACATCAAGAAAACAAATAATAAACAATGGAACTTAACAGAGTTCTCAGAAAAACAAAAAGAAGTGCAAATCATTCACAGATTTTTTTAAATTTTTTTTATTTTTAATTAATTTTATTTATTTCCATATGTGTATGAATGTACTGTCTGCATGCAAGTCTGTGCACCGGTGTTGTGCAATGCCGCGGAGGTCAGAAGAGGGTCTCAGATTCCTCTGGAACTGGAGCTCTCCTGGAATCGGAGTTTCAGACGGTTCTCGGCCGCCATATGGGTGCTGGGAATCAAACCCGGGTCCTCTGTAAGAGCGGTCGGCACTCTTAACCGCTAGGCCATCTCTCCAGCCCCATTCACAGATATTTTTTAAGCATTCAATGTTCTTAGCCATCAGGGGAATGCATATTAAAATAGCTTTGGGATTCTATCTTACTCCAGTTAGAATGGCTATCATTAAAAGAATAAATGGGACCGTCGGGCCTGGTGGCACATGCCTTTAATCCTAGCACTCAGGAGGCAGAGGCAGGTAGATCTCTGTGGGTTCAAGGCCAGCCTGGTCTACATAGCAAGCTCCAGGCCAGCTGGGACTAAAAGGAGACCCTATCTCAAAAAGACAATAAATAAATAAATAAATAAATAAATAAATAAATAAATAAATAAATAAATAAATAAAATGTTGTGAGAATGCAGATTGGTGCCACCACTATGGAAATCAGTGTGCAGAATTCACCAAAAGCTAAAAGTAGAACTACCACATGACCCAGCTTTACCACTCCTGAACACATACCCAAAAGACACTATATTATGAGACACTTGTACATCCATGTTCATTCCTGGTCTATTCACAATAACTAGGAAACAGAATTAGCCTAGATGTCTATCAACTGAAGGATGGATCATGAAAATGTGGAAAATTTATACAATGGAGTTCTATTCAGCAGTAAAGAAAAATCAAAATCATGTAACTGGCAGGAAAATGCACAGATCTGAAAAATATTCTATTGAGTGAGGTGGCCCAGACACAGTCAGACAAATGCTGTGTTTTCTTTCTCATACATGGATTCTAGCTTCAAATTTTTATATTTGTGTATTTATCTAGGAATGCTTATAGAGACCAATAAGCTGGAAAACAACCATGAGAGTTGGGGTTGTAGAATGTCTTAAAGTGGGATGATAGTAAAACACAAGTGATATGAAAGGGAGGAGAATACTGGGGTTGGAAAGTGTTATGAAGTGATGAGAGTGAAAGGAAGAAGGAGAGATGTAGGAAGACAGTTAACCAAAACCTAGGAGATATAAGAAAGCCATATGGAAACTTACTATTCTATAAGACAACTTAAAATGAGAGTTTGAACAGAGCTACTCTGCATGAATGAACAATGCTGCTCCCAGAATTCACTGGTTAATAAACAAAAATCCGAGGCATGGGATACTTCCCACTCTTGGGTTCCTACCAAGACTGAATAGCAAGACTTGCTGAAGACATCACACAATTTTGTCACAGAATATAGAGAAATTAAGCTGGAACTAATTTAGAGCTTCCTCTCTACTGGTTAGCTTCCATACTGCTGGAAGGTTCCATCAAGTCTGTTGGGGGAGAAAACTCATCAGTGATCTTGCCCATCTGTGAATCCCACATGCTACAGTATTGACCTGCCAGGCAAGGTATGCCAGCCCACTTGTCCAACAGTGGCATGACTGGGGGAAAACCAAACACTTTCTGATTAGATTTTAGACTGGCTCCACAAGGGACAATTCATCCATGGTACTTACTGTAAACTTGGTCAAAAGCTCTTAGCTGGAGAAGCCATAGGATCTGCTGGAGAACCTACTATTGATGTCTTGTTAAACCAGTTGTAAAACTGTTACACCTACAGACTAGGGCAAATCTCAGTCTCAATCAGAGAAGCTTCTTTTGGCAATGGGTGGCATTAACTGTAATATATACATATATTTATATTGCTATATATTGTGCTTGTATTATACTAAAATTTCATTTGCCTATTTTTCACTTTTTGCTGTAATTTTGAGGTCATATCCATAAAATCATTGCCAAGACCAGAAATAGTTTTTCCAATGCTCTCCCGAGCCTTATAGCTTCAAATCATGTTTAAGTCTTTGGCCCATATAGCATTCGTCTTCTACAAGATTAGGGTCTGTTTTCACTTAGGGAAGTTTTGTCTTGTTTTTTGTTTTGTTTTGTTTTGTTTTGTTTTGTTTTGTTTGATAGGCTCTCCCTAGTCCCTGCCTGCCTGGAAGTCACTATGTGGACCAGGCTGGCCTTGATTCCACAGAGCCTGTCTCAGCCTCCCAAGAGCTTGGATTAAAGGCCTGTGCCAACATGTCAACTAGGATCTTCTTTTATCCTTTTGCATGAGGAAATTAAATTTTCCCAACACCGAATTTTGAGGAGACTATTTTTTTGTGATTTCTTGGCAGCTTTGTCAATACATGGATTTATTTTTGTGCTCTTTATTCTGCTTATTGGTCTGTATATCTGTCTTTATGCCAGTTTCATACTACTTTCATTACTATAAATGTGCAATATACATTGAAATCAGAAATTTTGGTGTCTTCATTTTGTTCTCCATAAGATTCCTTGGGTACTCAGGGTTTTTATTGATTTCATGTGAAATATGGGAATTTTTTCCTATTTTTATGAAAAAATGCTACTGGGCTTGATAGGGATTACGTTAACCTTAGATCACTTTGGATAGATGGCCTAGCAGTTAAGAGCGCCGACCGCTCTTACACAGGACCCAGGTTCAATCCCCAGCCCCCACATGGCGGCCAAGAACCATCTGAAACTCCAATTCCAGGAGAACTCCAGTTCTAGGGGAGTCCAACACCCTCTTCTGACCTCCATGGCATTCCACGACATGGGTGCACCAACTTGCATGCAGACAGTACATTCATACACACACAGAAATAAATTTAAAAATTTAATAAAAAAAATTAAAAAAAGAATATTAAGCTGTGGGGAAAGGGGAACATTCATCCACTGCTGGTGGGAATGTAAACTTGTACAACCATTATGGAAAGCAGTGTGGAGAACCCTCAAAAGACTCAAAATGAGCTTACCACCTGAACCAGTCATACGACTCCTGGGTATATACCCACAAGACTCATCCTACCACAAAGATACATGCACATCTATGCTTATTGCAGCCCTCTTCACAATAGCAAAGAGCTGGAACCAACAACCCAAATGCCCCTCAACAGATGAGTGAATGACAAAAATGTGGTACATCCAGACAATGGAGTACTACTCAGCAATAAAAAAGGATGACATCATGAACTTTGCAGACAAATGGATGGAACTCGAACCCATTATGCTAAGTGAAGTAACACAGTCCCAGAAAACAAGTGGCAAATGGTCTTCCTCATTTGTGGATGCTAACACCAAATCCCCAGATGAAAGGCAAGCTGAAGCCGGGCGTGGTAGCACACACCTTTAATCCTAGCACTTGGGAAGCAGAGGCAGGCGGATCTTTGTGAGTTCAAAAGCCAGCCTGGTCTACAGAGTTCCAGGACAGCTGGGGCTACAGGGAGACCCTGTCTGGAAAAAACAAAAAAAAAAAAAAAAAAAAAGAGAGAGAGAAAGGCAAGCTAAACAACATTATTGTTATATTTCTGTTTATCTGAAAGCAACTATATTGTTATAATGCAAATCTCTCTTTTTTTAATAGTGATAATATATGTTAGGACTTTTCCAGTGAATACAACATAGTTGCCTTATAATAATCATGTAACTTGGGCTGGAGAGATGGCCTAGTGGTTAAGAGTGCCGACTGTTCTTGCAGAGGACCCGGGTTCAATCCCCAGCACCCACATGGCAGCTGAGAACCATCTTTGACTCCAGTTCCAGGGGAATCCTGTCACCGTCTTCTGACCTTCATGACACCAGTGCATAAAACTACATGCAGACAGTACATTCATAATATAAAATTTTTTTAATTAAAAAAAAATAACCAAAAAAATTAATAATCATGTAACTTTAAAAATTATAATGTATATCTCTTAACAGGCTCTAGAATCGATCCACCACTTACTTTCAGACTTTGTAATTACTGTATATGACTGGAAAGTGTGTATTCATACTCTAGAGTAATATAAAATTAAAGGAGGAAAATGTGAATTCCTAAACATAAAAAAAAAAAAAAAGACTGAGAGAAAGATGCAGGACAATTACAGCAGAGTGCATGATCTGGGGTGGGGTGGGGGGAAGGAAAAGGGAAATGTGTCTAAACTGAACTGAGAAATGTCTGAAATATACAAAACATCAATAAAAGCATTATTTAAAAAAGAATATTAAGTCTTACAAACACAAGATGCTCTTTTGTTTGTTTGAATCTTTCTTTTTTAATTTTTATTGAATTTTTATGTGTTTCATACATAATTTTTCAGTCAGCCTTAATCACCTTTATGCCCACTTCTCCCTTGCCTCTCCCTCCCCTGAGTTCACACCTTCTGTCATTCCTGCCAGAGTCCATTGTGCCAAATCACTCTCCCTGCTCACTCCTTGGTGCCAGCTCCTCCCTGAGCTCTAGTCAGCCTATCAGGAGTCCCTTTTCTAAAGAAGGCCAGGTCTTCTTCACCTGACCACCACCTGCTGCCAATTTTTCCTTAGCCAAGGTTGGGCTCTGATACCCATTTCTGCAGTTCTGTGCTGGTTTTTTGTCCAGCTGAGCTTGCATGGGTCTTGTGCATGCTGATACCAAAGCTGTAGGTTCATAAGCACCGGGTTCCAGAAGATTGTAGGATTCACCCCCATTTGGTCCTTCATTGCCTCCTTGACACTTACAATCTTTCTGCCCCCTCTTCCACAATGTTCCCTGAGTCCTGGGTGGATAAAGCTGAATATAGGCAGCCTGTCTATGGAAACAGACTCTGTAGACTCCTAATATTCACAGTTTAGCAAATTCAAACAAGGTCCCAGAGTGGAGCAAGAGAAATAGGTAGTGGGACAGCCCTGGGCTGAGAACTATGTGAAGCTGATTACTGGCGGGTGAGGGAGAGTATGCCATACTTAAGATTTCTAGCTCTTCTGACTAGACTCCAGAGGATGAATTTTCACAGAGGGACATCTGAGTTCAGAATCTCAAATGGATGGGACTTAATATGGATGCTATAATGAATGAGCTCTGATGGAGGGTTAGGTGTATGAAGTGGGTCCTAAATTTGAATAAATACTAATTTTTAATTAAAAAAATAAATAATATTTTGCTTAAGAAAGCAGCATTTTTCCATAGTTTACTAAAGAGAATTTTTCTCAATGTTAGTACCCAATTGTATTGCCTAAGTTGATATATTAACTATTTTCTTTTTTCTGATATATTAACTATTTTCAAAAGATTTTATATAAAACAAAATTTCTTTCTTTTTTCTTCGTTTTATAGAACAAGAAGTGACATGGACTCAGTACTGTAAGTGAGAAAAAATACCAGAACACAGCTATATGATTCTAAGTTATTAACTGTTTAAAGCAGCACATTCCCATTTACTTCCTGTAAGATAAGAACATGAAACTCAGGTATGCTTTACCCTTCACACTTCAGTGTAACTTCATCCAGGATCTCCCTTCTCATATTATTATTTCCTGTTACTGTTGTTACTGGATATCTGTTATCTTCCTTTAATTAATACATGTTTCATGAAAACACTGCACTAATATCACTGTGATAAATATTATAAATAAGTTATGTTTTAAATTTGTAAGGAAACTTATCCTTATAAAAGTGCATTTACAAATGTATATCATCACATACATGAAACCAGTTCACAAAATTGAACACATCTTACTTTATTTTATTTTATTATGTCTCATGATGAGAAAATGAAAACTTTGATACTAGAACCCAGGATCCTTTTCACATACAATGATAAAGGCTTTCTTTTTCATGTTTGGATTAGTATTCCAGATGCTGAGAAGTAAGACAGAATTTGTGAATTGGCAGGTGTGGCTTTGATAAGCAGTGTTTGGTGGGAGCATGAGGTCACTGAGCTGGAGAAAATGTGCCAAGACAGCAGTGGACCCCAAAAGTTGTTCCCAGGGAGTTGCCCAGGGTGAAATTCCAAAAGGCAAGGAACAAGGTTTAGTCCACCTATTTTGACATTTTTCTCCCAAATCCAGACATCGGTAATGGTAGATGCTGATTTATGCAAAGAAACCTGATGATTACTCAAACCATACAAGAAATCTACAGCAAAGTTAACAATTGTTATGACTTCCTGGTTCTCCAAACTGTGACCATCTCATGGGCAAGAACTTTGCAGTTCAGCATAGGAACTCCTCCACCCAGGATTTTCCTAACAAGAGCTCAATTGTTACAGAACTCCAAATAAAGTATAATCTGGTTGCAAGTTTTCAATACATTGCTTAAGTCATAACATTTGTGATGGAGAACTTAATACACACTATTGACATATATTTCCTCTACTAGGAGGAAACCCTCAATGTTTCTGAATCCAAGATATTAGCACAGAGATGTTTGCCATCTTCTCATGGCACTAGTGAGGAATTTTGTTTTAAAATCCATGGCTTCAATGTGCCTTCATGTTTTGTTCAGTCTGAACTCATTATCCCCAATAATTGCCTCACCTCTTAAATGGCTATTTCATTGCTTTTTACTTTTCAACTGTCTATTCAAATACTAACAAAAGTTCAAGTCTAACATGGGTTGTCTCTGGGGAGAATTTACCGTTCATTCAATGTATACTTAAACTTAAGCCAAACCAAGATTTATACAAACTCAGATTATCTACAGATTGCTTTCTTCTTTTATTTTTTTTCATTTTTTAACAATAAGTAATAAGTTATGAATACAAGCATCCTTCATGTAAAACCAATTTGCAAGCAGCTATGCCCAAACCCAAACAGCCCAAGCCTCCCACCATCCAGCTGGAGGGGCTTTTATGTACCATCCTGTTGATCAAATAAATGTCCAGTCTATATTGCTGTAGTTTCACCATTCACCCCAATCGCAGCCCTTACATTTTACCATGCCCCCTCTTCTGCAGATTGTTCCCTAGGCTTAGAAAAGGGGCACAGGTGGATGAGAAGCAAAACAGTCTACTTTCTCTGGAGATGTCGTTTTGGACTCTGATCAGTTCAGGCTGTTTCCTTTCATGGGTTGACAGTTTGTCCAGGAATAACCTTTCAATCCTACTAATGAAGCACAAGCAATTAGATATCCAGGTATTTAAACAGTAGTAATTATTATGGTGGGTTACTTTGGTATAGACACAGATATTTGTATGGTATGCTAATCCATGAATTATAGTTTTTCTGTTAAAGATGACAAGGTCTTACTGTGGTTTATAACATCTCCCAACCACTAGAGGATGTAAGCTTGTGGCATCAGCCATGAATTATTCCTCCAAGGAGAGAGCTAATAGCCAATTAGATTTGGGATATACAGACATTTGGCTGCCACTGCTGTACAGTATTTCCAGGCAGGTGAGGTGTAGCTGATGATAACGGAAGAGTCTTGCCTCACTCAAGGAGACCAATATTTGCTTTATTGGTTTAGTGTCATTTGGTAACACTCTCTGGCATTCCAGAGACCAACTGTACACTTGCAAGTGTGGTCTCAATATATCTTTCCCATGCTTACATCAGGTCTTCGACAGAAGGGCCTTATCACCTCTCTTCTTGCAGGTATCTCAGTTTACAGGCAAGAAGCCTTTGAACAATATTATATGTTTATTTCAAATATGCTTGATTAAGTTTGATTTACATGTAAGTGTCCAGATATAAATCCACTACTTAAGACAAGACAAAACTGTTATAAATCTTTTAAATTTTTTCTTGACCACTCTAAACCATTTTTTTGTAGCTTCAGTAACTTCAGTATTTAACAAGTATTGTCAAGTTCTTAGGGACCCTGATTTTAACTGAGTTGACAGCAAAAATGCTGTTGATAGGACTTCTCTCAAACAACAGTGTCTTGATGAGCAGGATCTAATGCTTTCTGGCTACAGTTCTCTCTACCTCTGACAGAGAATTTTGTAACTAACAAGATAGAATTACTCTTCAATGGTTATTACCCTGCTCTCATCATCCAATACTGGCCAAGAACAACATATGTGATACTATAAACACAGCCAATACAGATGGATGGAAAAGTCATAGATCTTAGAGAAATCCCCAGGACTGTCCCATCCCAATGCTAATGTAACTTCTTACTAAGTGCAAAATATGTATCCTTGTATTTACAGTCAAGTATCTCAGTCACCACCTCAAAGAAGCTGCTTCTTCAGCAGACAGAAACTATTACAGAGCACCACAATTGGTCACACACAGACATTGCCTGTGACTTGCCCAAGCCTACGCAGCACATATACAATGTAATCTCTACACCCAAGGCTCAGGCAACATATAAGGGATAAAGAGAAACTAATGAATCTCTCAACTTTCATTAATGAAGCTCTCTCATGCAACAGAGGGCCAGGAACTCAAAAGGTCACAAATGGCCAAAGCTTTGAGACTAGGGGTCTGCTGAGTGTGAGTCCTTAGGCAGGACTCCTATATTAATCTTCACTCACCCAGGGCTCAGGGACCATCGCAGAAGAGAGGGCATAAAGACTGTAAGAGCCAGGGAGGAGATGCATGAGCATATCGAAAGAGAATCCTACAAGCTCCTGAGACTCTGCGCATATGAATCTATAGCAATAGGGTCAGCATGCACAAGACCCATGCAAACTCAAGCAGACAAAATCCCAGCATGGAACTAGGGAAATGGGCAGCAGACCCCAATCTTAGCTGAAGAAATATTGGCAGCTGATTACTGTTGGGTGAAGAAAAGCTGGTCTTGTTAAAGCAAGACTCTCCAGATATGCTGACTAGCTCTCAGTAGATGAACTTGAACTGAGGAATGGTGGGGACCCTAACTTGACAAAATAGGTCTTAACACAAATGACAGAGTGTATGAATTCCAGTGTGTGTGGGGGGGTGTCAGTGTGGAGGGGGTATAAAGGTGATTAAGATTGATTGAGATGTTCTGTACGAAATGCACCGAAATTCAATAAAAAATTTAACCATGAAAAAAAAATCATGAATAAATTGTTCAAATTAACATATGGAAATAGTCTGAAGGAAGATAATTCATATTGAAATGTCCTTTCAAATTTCCATCCTAGCTTAGAAAATGTCTATGAAGCTTTCACTTTCATTTACTGAATGATTTAGAGCCCCTATTTCATTGCCTGGGTGTGGTATATGCTCAGTGCTGTGTTGTTTCCAATGTGAAAATGCACATTAAATTAAAATGGATAACTGTAATCCTAAAGATGTGGTGACTTATTACAGCCATGAAACAGAGGAAAACAAGTGCTGCAGTTTTCAAAGCTCTCTACACGCAAGGCTTCCTGTTCTATCATTTGTCAGAAAATAACTGGACAGAGACATCAATCAAAGACATTCAATCTCATAGTTAGCTTAGGGGAAAGAAGTTAGGCTTAAAAAATGAGTTAATAACCAAGCTGGAGTTGAAATATGGTTTCAGATTTTGTCCTGTTTATCCCTGTCTGCCAGATCTCAGCTGTTACATGACTTTCCAGTGAGAATTCATGTTCAGAACCCCAGAAGCCTATAAAACATTGAGATTACCAAAGGATTTTAAATTTAGAATCATTTCAAAATCAGAGTTTTAAATCATTATTTTCTTTACTGAGATTGTAAATTGATATAAGATATTTTCAAGAATTTGTAATGAATGTTAAATGTTAGAAGTCAAGGTCACCTTCATAAGACCAAAGAATTCATCAGCAAATGTATTAATGATTTCCATCTCTCAAAATAAATCCTGAGACAGCCCATTTCAAACACCCCCATAAGTTCCAGACAAGGGCAGGGATGAACCAGGCAGACATGTATGCGCAGCTGTGCTGGTTGCTAAATGCAGAAGATACTGGGGCCCATCTAGCTTCTTAGGCGCTGTGAGGCTGCTCCAAGGGCCAGCCATTCTGAGCCATCCACCAAGATCTCAAATGAATGCTCATCCATCTTTCCCTCTTCCTGTAATGAACTGAAATTGTTTCCAAACTTTACCATGTTTCCCATAAAGTTCAAACGCTCCCCCAGTTGAGAACCATTCCTTTAAGGAAGACATATAACTGTGATGCAGTTTGATTAAGGTTTCATTGTATCATCTGGGAACTCTGAAACTGGAATAGTGTTCCAGAATTGTCCCAGTTTGTAGGAATGAAACTTTGCCTGGCTTGAGGAGGATCTGTAAGACCTGTCCTGGAACTTCCAAGAGTTATCTGATATCTCTGTGGGCATTCAACTTGTCTCTGTGAGTTATCTGTAGCTCCAGTGAGGTCAGGATATTGCATTGTTTTCCTGCCTCACCTCTCTCTACAAAGTTCCAGACCTGGATAGCCCTTGCCTTTAAGGTATTGAGCAAAATGTCACACCTCTAGTTTACTGGTTGTACAAACAGGAGCTCTGCAGCCCCCTGGTAGGAGCCAAGTTGGCTCACCCTTCCCTTCCTCCTGCCCCCAACTTCCTTGCCCAGAGCACAGTAGCTTTTAGTATACAAACACATTGCTGGCATGAATAAAACTGAGTCTATCTCCCAGATCTTCTCTCTGAGTCTGTTTCCTTTGTCTTAGGGTAACTTCTTGCAATTCCCTCCTCACCTACTTGCCAGAAGCTCAGCCTAGGAACTGTTAGCCTGCTGGCAGGAAACAGCTCTGAGGCTTACAGCCTTGTGAAGCTGCCAGCCTGGTTCTAGGAGGGAAGAACATTTTGTGGATTGCTTACTGTGATGGTTAATCCTGGGTGTCAACTTGACTGGACAAAGGAACGAATAAGAAAAAAAACGATCTTCAGATTGGACTACCTCAACCCAGATGGCCCACCCCAAATGTGGGTGTTACATTCTGCCAGCAAGCAGTATAAAAGGCCATGGCAGAGGGAACTGGTCCCTTTTTTCCTGTGGCTTGCCTCTCTCTCACTGGTGAGTTTGTCTTGCTGCTGTGATCAACCCTTCGGATTCCAGCATGTACTGAGACTGGCAGATCTCCAGGAATCCATTGGGCCTTCAGCACCAGATTGGGACTACTGAGACATCCAGCCTTGCAGACTGAGCAGTTCCCTGGATTCTCAGCCTCTCCAGTGCATCTCCGCTACTGTTGGACTCCTTGAACTCTGTCACATGAGCAAATCAATAAATTGTAAATAGCTATATATTCGTCCTGTTACTTCTGTTTCTTTAGAGAACCCTAACTAATACAGATTTTGGTACCAGAAGTGATTCTAGAGGAACAGAATTGAAAGGATGAATTTCTTTAGTGGGCTTGGAAGTTTCTGGTGCCAGCTCTCCAACTCAATGAAGCCTAGAGTTACTGAAGTCTTTCCTGGTGGCATGAAGAGGAATGATAATCCTTGGTGCAGACTATTTGATGTAATTATGAAGATAGATCCATTTGCTTCACCTAACTCACCTCTCATGAGAAGCAAGGAATTTAGTGATTCTATATATAAAACGTTTGAGAAATTGTGGAAAAATAAGGAAAATAATGATATTGCCCGGTTGCTCCTAGCATCTCTGGATAAAGTGATAGAGGAAAATAAGGAGGTCTGTGATAAAAATTGACCAGCTCCAGATTTGAAACAACAGTTTAAAAGTTTCCAAGTGTGCTTTGGAAGAGCATCTTCTCTCCAGCAGCCAAAGAGCTAAAGTGGCAGAAAATCAAGCTGGAGCCCTTATTATACGTTTGGCTGATTTACAATGCAAATTTAATTCCCAGCCATGAAGAGTGTCAGCAGTCAAAGTGAGAGCACTGGTGGGGAAAGGGTGGAACCCTGAAACTTGGAATGGAGATGTGTGGGAGAACCAAGATGATGAGGAATTTGATCCCTCGGATTCTGAGGGATTTTCTTTATCTGAGGAATTAATCTCCCCACACTCAGCAGAGAATCCACACCCTGCAGATCCATCCTCCCCACCCTTGCCTGAGGAAATTAATCTCCCCCTTCCAGTGGGAGCAAATGTCCCTTATGGCCCAACAATTGTTGCCTCTAGATTTATAACAAGAGTCGAGGCTAATCAAGGCCCTAAAGGTGAGATAGAAAGTGTGGTACACGACGAGGTGCACTACACCACTAAAGAAATTAATGAGTTTGCCGATTTTTTTCTGGCAGAAGCCTAAGGAATATGTGTGGGAATGGATTTTAAGGGTGTGGGATAATGGTGGAAGGAATATAAAATTGGATCAGACTGAGTTTATCGATATGAGCCCACCGAGTAGAGATTCTAGGTTTAACATGGAAGCTCAAGCAGTTAAAAAAGTTGTTAAAAGCTTATTTGAATGGTTGGCTGATGTATTTATTAAAACATGGCCTTCTAACAGTGAGTTAGATATGCCTGATATTCCTTGGCTTAGTATTGATGAAGGGATTGTGAGGGTCAGACAGATGGGCATGCTCAAGTGTATTCAAAGTGTAAAACTACATTCTCCACAGTGTGAGGATCCAGAGGACATGCCTTTCACTGAGTTTATAAGATGGAAAGTACTGAGACACCAGAACATTTGAAGAGCTTTGTTTTTGCTCTATTTCTTATGCCAGATCTTACAGTCAGAGAAGTGGTTGCTCGCTTGCATAAATTGAATGAACACGTAATAGGTTTAACAGGATCTCAGGGTAGGTGTCAGGTGGCAGCACTGAATTGCCAAAGGCCAGATGAGCATAGTTATCATAGTTGTCATAATGGGTGGCAAAGCCAAAACAATGCCTATAATGGCATGACCCGAAATGATCTTGGGAAGTGGCTAATTAATCATGGTGTTCCCAGGAACCAAATACATAAGAAGCCTATTAAGTTTTATTTGATCTGTATAAGCAGAAAAGTTCTAGAACAAATGACAGGAAGTCAACATTGGATTTCAGCAGTAACGAATCCCGTCCACTTAACCAGTTTCCAGACTTGAGACAGTTCACAGACCCAGAACCCCTTGAATGAAAGGGTGGCTGGGTTCCAATGAGGAAGGACCTTGTCACAATACCAAAGAGTTATGCTGTTTGCCTTCCTCCTGTCCTTCCTCAGAGGGACCTGAGGCCTTTTACTAGGGTAACTGTACACTGGGGAAAAGGAAATAATCAGACTTTTTGAGGCCTATTGGATACTGGTTCTGAGTTGACACTGATCCCAGGAGACCCTAGAATGCATTATGGCCCTCTGGTTAAAATAGGGGCCTATGGAGGTCAGGTGATAAATGGAGTTTTGGATGAAGTCTGACTCACAGTGGGTCCAGTGGGTCCCAGAACTCATCCTGTGGTAATTTCCCCAGCCCCAGAATGTATAATTGGGATAGATATAATTGGAAATTTGCAGAATCCCACATTGGTTCCCTGACCTGTGGAGTGAGGGCTATTATGTTTGGAAAGGCCAGATGGAAACCGTTGGTGTTGCCTCTACCAGGGAAAATAGTGAACCAAAAACAGTATCGTATCCCAGGCGGGATTGCAGAAATTAGTGCCACCATCAAGGATTTGAAAGATGCAGGGGTGGTGATTCCTACCACACCTCCATTTAACTCTCCAATTTGGCCTGTGCAAAAGACAGATAGATCATGGAGAATGACAGTTGACTATCGTAAACTCAACCAAGTAGTGACACCAATTGCAGCCACTGTACCAGATGCGGGTGTCCTTACTTGAGCAGATTAATATGTCTCCTGGTACCTGGTATGTAGCTATTAATCTGGCCAATGCTTTCTTCTCCATACCGGTTCATAAGAACCACCAGAAGCAATTTGCTTTCAGCTGGCAAGGCCAACAGTATACCTTTACTGTCTTACCTCAAGGGTATGTTAACTCCAGCCTTGTGCCATAACTCAGTTAGAAGGGATCTTGATTGCCTGACTCTTCCACAAAGTATCACACTGGTCCACTATATTGATGATGTTATGCTGATTGGACCCAGTGAACAGGAGGTAGCAGCTAGTCTAGACTTGTTGGTAAAGCATATGCACACGAGAAGATGGGAAATAAATCCAACTAAAATTCAAGGGCCATCTACCTCGGTGAAATTTCTAGGAGTTCAGTGGTGTGGAGCATGCAGAGACATTCCTTCTAAGGTAAAGAATAAGTTGTTGCACCTGGCCCCTCCCTCCACCAAGAAAGAAGCACAACGTTTAGTGGGCCTTTTTGGATTCTGGAGGCAGCACATTCCTCATCTGGGTGTGTTACTAAGACCCATATATCAGGTGACTCAGAAGGCAGCAAACTTTGAGTGGGGCTTGGAACAGGAAATGGCTCTTCAAAAGGTCCAGGCTGCAGTACAGGCTGCTCTGCCCCTAGGGCCATATGATCCAGCAGAACCAATGGTGCTTGAGGTATCAGTGGCAGATAGAGATGCTGTCTGGAGTCTGTGGCAGGCTCCCATAGGGGATTCACAGTGGAGGCCCTTGGGATTTTGGAGTAAGGCTCTATCTTCATCTGCAAACAACTATTCTCCTTTTGAGAGACAGCTCTTAGCCTGCTATTGGGCCTTAGTGGAAACTGAACGTTTGACAATGGGCCACCAAGTCACCATGCGACCTGAGCTGCCCATCATGAGCTGGGTGTTTATCTGACCCACCAGACCATAAAGTAGGATGTGCACAGCAACAGTCCATTGTCAAATGGAAGTGGTACATACATGACAGGGCCCAGGCAGGCCCTGAGTGCACAAGCAAGCTACATGAAGAAGTTGCCCAAATGTCTATGGTTCTCACTCCTGTTACAATGCCTCCTGTGCTTAAGCATGCACCTATGGCTTCATGGGGTTTGCCCTATGATCAGTTGACTGAGGAAGAGGAGACTAGGGCCTGGTTTGCTGATGGTTCTGCATGCTATGCAGGCACCACCCAGAGGTGGACAGCTGCAGCATTACAGCCAATTTCTGAAACAACCCTAAAGGACACTGGTGAAGGAAATTCTTCAAAGTGGGCAGAACTTCGGGCAGTGCACATGGTTGTGCATTTTGCCTGGAAGGAAAAATGGCCAGAGGTTCAATTATATACTGATTCATGGGCTGTAGCCAATGGTTTGACTGGATGGTCAGGGATGTGGAAGGAGCATGACTGGAAAATTGGTGAGAAAGACATTTGTGGAAGAAGTATGTGGATAGAGCTCTCTGAATGGTCAAAGGATGTGAAGATACTTGTGTATGGTATAAATGCTCATCAAAAGGTGATCTCAGCAGAGGATGAGTTTATAATCAAGTAGATTGGATGACTCATTCTGTGGATAGTCAGCCTCTTTCTCCATCTATTCCTGTTGTTGCTCAATGGGCCCATGAACAAAGTGGTCATGTTGGCAGAGATGGAGGTTATGCATGGGCTCGACAGCATGGACTTCCATTCACCAAGTCTGATCTGGCTACAGCTGCTGCTGAGTGCCAGATTTGCCAACAGCAGAGACCAACATTGAGCCCCCAATATGGTGCTATCCCCCCGGGGTGACCAGCCAGCAACCTGGTGGCAGGTTGACTACATTGGACAACTTCCACCATGGAGGGGACAGCGTTTTGTCCTTACTGGAATAGATACTTATTCTGGTTATGGATTTGCCTTTCCTGCATGTAATGCTTCTGCCAAAACTACCATCCAGGGACTTACAGAATGCCTTATCCACCA
Source organism: Rhizomys pruinosus (assembly GCA_009823505.1). NCBI lineage: Eukaryota > Metazoa > Chordata > Mammalia > Rodentia > Spalacidae > Rhizomys > Rhizomys pruinosus. The sequence continues at coordinate 3,915,925 of VZQC01014537.1, forward strand.
TCATGGTATTCCTCAAAGCATCACTTCTGATCAAGGAACTCACTTCACAACCAAAGAAGTGTGACAGTGGGCCCATGGTCATGGTATCCACTGGTCTTACCATGTTTCCCACCACCCAGAAGCAGCTGGCTTGATAGAACGATGAAATGGCCTTTAAAGACACAATTACAGTGCCAATTAGGTAGCAATACCCTTGAGGGCTGGGGCAAGGTTCTCCAGCAGGCAGTATATGCTTTGAATCAGCACCCACCATATGGTACTGTTTCTCCTATAGTCAAAATTCATGGGTCCAGGAACCAAGGGGTGGAAGTGGAAGTGATTCCACTCACTATCACCCCTAGTGACCCAGTAGGAAAATTTTTGCTTCCTGTACCCTGCTGGTCTTGAAGTTTTGGCTCCAAAGGGAGGAGTGCTTTTGCCAGGAGACACAGCAAACGTTCCATTGAACTGGAAGCTAAGAATTCCCCCTGGCCACTTTGGGCTTCTACTGCCCTTAAGCCAACAGGCTAAGGAAGGAATAACAGTAGTAGGAGGAATGATTTATCCAGACTACAAGCGGGAAATTGGACTTTTTCCCCACAATGGGGGCAAAGAAGATTATGTCTGGAAGGCAGGAGATGCTGTAGGGCACCTTCTGGTGCTACCATGTCCTATGATTAAGGTCAATGGGAAATTCCAACAACCCAAACCAGACAGGACAACAAATGGTCCAGACCCTTCAGGGATGAAGGTATGGGTCACTCCTCCAGAGAAAGAGCCAAGACCTGCAGAGATACTTGCTGATGGTGGAGGAAATACAGAATGGGTAGTAGAAGAAGGTAGTCATAAATATCAGCTGAGGCCATGGGACCAGTTGCAGAAACGTGGATTATAATAGATATTAACTTTTGTCCTATTTGGTTAAGAATGTGCTTGTTCATATATATACACGTATATTAAGCAGATACTTATGTTGTTCCCTTTTGAATGTGCAACTGAGATAAGTGTTAAGTGTTGTCATATTTATGTTATTAGATACTGAAGGACTAAGTGTTCCTCAAGGACATTGCCACCTACTCTAAGATATAATGCTTTGCGATTGCACATGAGACACCTATAACATGTTAGGTGGAATTATGACCTTGCCATTGTTCGCAATTGACATTTAAACATAACATAAGGAGAGGCTATTTATTGGGTGTCAAGTTGACAAGTGGACTTGTGATGGTTAATCCTGGGTGTCAACTTGACTGGTCTAAGGAACAAATAAGAGAAAAAGGATCTTCGGATTGGACTACCTCAACCTGGATGGCCCACCCCAAATGTGGGCGTTACCTTCTGCTGGCAAGCAGTATTAAAAGCCATGGTAGAGGGAGCTGGTCCCTTTTTTTTTTAATTTTTTATTATTTATTTCTGTATGTGTATAAATGTACTGTCTGCATGTAGGTCTGTGCACCTGTGTCGTGCAATGCTGCGGAGGTCAGAAGAGGGTGTCGGATTCCACTGGAACTGGAGTTCTCCTGGAATTGGAGTTTCAGACAGTTCTCAGCCGCCATGTGGGTGCTGGGGATTGAACCCGGGTCCTCTGTAAGAGTGATGGGTGCTCTTAACTGCTAGGCCATCTCTCCAGCCCTGCGCTGGTCCCTTTTTTCCTATGGCTTGCCTCTCTCTCACTGGTGAGTTTGTCTTGCTGCTGTGATCAACCCTTCAGATCCCAGCGTGTACTGACACTGGCAGATCTCCTGGAATCCATCAGGCCTTCAGCACCAGACTGTGACTACTGAGACATCCAGCCTTGCGGATTGAGCAGTTCCCTGGATTCTCAGCCTCTCCAGTGTGGTGCGGCTACTGTTGGACTCCTTGAACTCTGTCATGTGTGTAAATCAATAAATTGTATATGGCTATATATTCATCCTGTTGCTTCTGTTTCTTTAGAGAACCCTGACTAATACACTTACCAAAAGAAACAAGTGTGTTCACAGTGTTTTCAGAGTATTTCAAATATAGATGAGTAGAGTTGAGCCAAGAACTGAGTGATGATAACCCACAATAATATATGCAAGCTCTGTGTTGCAAGAGACATGACAGCAATTCATCCACAAATACATTAAGAACAGATCTACTGCATTAATCTTTGTCATATAGGTACCAATTAGGGACCATTCATTAGCAATAAGTATGCTAGTAAAACTAGACTATGTTTTAAAGCTACTAATTATTATAATTTGAAACATAGTGTTGGTTAGACCGATCGATGCAACTAGTTTGAGTATAGTCTTAGCATAATTTTCTCTTTCTTGTTTCAGATTAGGTTCTCGTTGTTCAGCCTAGGCCAGCTTCAACCCCTTATTCTCTTGCTTCTTTCTCTCATGCTGACATTGCAGCCACATTCCACCATAGATCACTGGTTTTGCTTTTATTTCAAAGAAGAAAGGCGAAGATGGCAGGGTGCTAGGCAGTCTCAGGGCCCTGAGTAGTTCACCTATATCGACCTTCTGCTCCTAAGGCCCAGGGATCATTGCAGAAGAGGGGGCAGAAAGATCGTAAGAGCCAGAGGAGTGGATGATCACAAGGAAGCAGAGCTTTCCAGACATCTGCTCAGTTACTCATATGAACTCACAGCAATGGTGAAAAGTTCATAATAAGATCAAATTGGGGGGGGGGGAATCCCAGTATAGATATGAGGAAGAGGATAAGAAGCTCCAACCCCACCTAAGGAAATTGTGGCAATACATGGCTGCTGGGAGGGGCAGAGAAGTCTCTTTCAAGCCTCAAATTCTTGGTAGGTTCACCAGGCTCCAGTGGATGGACACACACTAAAAGACATTTGAAGACACAAATTAGACTCTATAGGCCTTATTATTGCTACAGTAAGGTACTTTATACTGGGTGGGGGCTATGAGGAAAGGTGGATATAGGGAAGGGAATGCAAATATCAAGTTACATTGCTTTAAAAATCAATTAAAACATAAGAAAAAAGAAGAAACACTGAACAACACTGAAAACAATAAAAATGAGCCCTCCTAAGTTATGAAGTTAATTGCTAGTGAAACAAAATCTTGAAGCATATTTTATACCAATAATGTCAACTTTAGCAAGTAATTACAGGATAATTTATAATATCAAATTAGTTATCATAACAAATTCTTTTCTGGAATTTCCTTTAATGTATTTGGTTAAACAATTTGAGGAAAGATAAATTTTAACATAAATAGAATATGGAGAGTAAGGAGCTCATAGACAACACCCCAAGTTATCTAGAATTTTTAGAAACATTTAATTAAAGTAGAAACTACTGCAATAAGTAGAATATGGGCTATAACTACAATACATATAAATTTTAGCACATACCTTACCATTATTATAGTCAAATAATACATATCAAAATTCCATCTTCTCAAGAATCTCTTACTTGAAAAATATGCATTATTCAACTTGAATAAAGAGTTTTGTATTACATTGCTAGTATTAATGCACGTGTCAAATTTAACATTTGTTTATTCTTTTTGCTAATAAAAATCTGCTTATACTCTAAAATTCAGTTCTAAAGCCACTGGTTGAGTGAACACCACTCACAGTACTTTGGCCAACAACAGTAAGAGATGAAATAGCCTTTATGACACCCAGTACATGAGATGAAAGAGCACAGAGAACAGCTATAAAGTTAACAAAAAAGAAAACCTAATGAATGGTTGTGTGGTTACCACAGGGTACACTGCTGCCCAGGGCAAACATTTTGTATCTAGAAAAACTGTTTATTTTTATTTTGGTGTTAATTACATGGGCACATGCATTTTTAGGACTGAAACTTTTAATGTGTTATACATTTTTTTAAAAAGTTTCAAAAGCATTCATTCAGCATTAACAGAAGTTGATAAGAAATAAGAATCATGTGAATCCATCTCTTACCTAATAGACTGCTTCAAAAAATTGCATCTGTAACTCAAGTAAGGAAAGTATTTAGCCAGAATTCATGAGAAAGAAACAGAAGAACATTTGGGATGTTTCCATAAACTCCATAAGCAAGCTTTGTCTCCAATGATTTCAAGTCATCTTCCTCTTCAGTATAAAACCACACCCAGCTGATAGGGTCAACAAACTAAAGACTAAAGATACCCCTAATGAGGTGAGAGAGATGCTTCCTGGAACAGGCTAATGCAAAAGGCAGCTTGACAGGAATCCCTGTCAGTAGACATGAAGCTTTAAACAAAATTATTGATTCATAGATAAGACTAGAAAGGACATGCTGGGAGAAAATACAGTAATACACTTCTTTTTTAATTTTTTTGGTCTTATTGAGACAAGGTCTCCCTTTAGTCGAGATGGCCTAGAGCTCACTCTGTAGACCAGGCTGGCCTTGAGCTCACAGAGATCTGCCTGCCTCTACTTCCCAAGTGCTAGGATTAAAGGCATGTGCCACTATGACCAGCTGAATTCTATTCCTTATACAAAAATTTTGTAATTAAATGTACATTATTTGAGAAATTAGATGAACTGTGCACATGGACAAAAGACTAGTTACTTTAATAGCCTAAATAAACCAGCTTCTGTCTTCAGATTGTTTAACAGCTTGCAATGATGCACCTTAATTTTTCTAAAATGTGTGTAAATGGTAGCAACATGGTGAGACTCCAAATTACAATGGATTTAACAAAACTCTTTGAAATTTTGTTATTTAATTTCCTAACACAAACCAGGAACCATTTTCCTATCAAATTAAAAGAATGAGGCTGAATGGAGTTCAGTGGTTAAGAGCACTTGCTTCTCCTGCAGAGAACCTGAGTTCAGATCCCATCCCTACAAGGTATCTTACAACCTTCTGTCTATAACTCCAGTTCCAGGGGATTTGATACCCTTTTCTGGGTTCTTCAGACACATACATAGTGCATATGAAACACATAAAATAAAAATAAATAAATTTTAAAAACTATATATGGTAAGAAGTGGCAGTAGTAGTATATACTCTGAAAACTGAATTATGAAGTCAAATATGATGAAGTGTTCTAATTTTCCTATAAATTCATTTATAATTTATAATTAAATGATAAAGAAATTATCTGTGAACTGAAGCTAGCTCAGCTGATACAGTGCTTTCCTAGGATGGATGATTTCTTAGGATTAATACCCCACCCTGTATAGAGCAGACATGGTTGTGCATGCCTGTAATCCCAGCATTCAGGAGGTAGAGGAAGGAGGGTCAGGTCAAAGTTATTCCTAGCTTTATATGGTAAGTTTGAGGCCAGCCTGGGGTACATGTAAATAATATACCTTTATAATATAATAAGCTAATTTAATAGCTAGAGCTTGCTAGTAAACAACTAGTTGTCACTATAGCTTTTAATAAAATTATGAGGAAGGGCTGGAGGGATGGCTAAGCAGTTAAGAGCACTGGTTGCTCTTGTAGAGGGGCAGGGTTTGAGTCCCAGTACTACACATGGGAGATAACAATTGTCTGTAACTCCACTTCCAACAGAATCCAACACCCTCTTCTGACCTCTGTGGGCAATGCATGACATCAGTGCACTTATGTACATGCAGGTAATATACTCATACACACAAAAATCAAAATAATAAATATTTTAAATTATGAGGAAAACTTCAAAGAAGTACATTGATTATATTTTTCTGAAAAAAAAATGGAGAAACAGATTTTGCAGGTTAATAATCCCTAACCTAAAAATCAGAAACTTTTCGAGTGTGATGCCTAAATGGTAAAATTTACAAAATATTCCAACACCTTAAAAAATATATATCACAAGGGGGCTGGAGAGATGGCCTAGCGGTTAAGAGCACCGACTGCTCTTGCAGAGGACCCGGGTTCGATCCCCAGCACCCACATGGCGGCTAAGAACAGTCTGTAACTCCAATTCCAGGAGAACTCCAGTTCCAGGGGAATCCGAGACCCTCTTCTGATCGTCACGGCATTGCACGACACGGGTGCACAGACCAACATGCACACAGTACATTCATACATATACAAAAATAAATAAAAATTAAATTATAAAAGAAAAATATATATATATATATCACAAATTCAAAACACTTCTGGTTCCAGGGTTTCAGACAAAACACACTCGACCTGCATTCAATTCTCACCCCACAACACTTTGTTTCAATTTACAGAATGCTAAAATTTTGTGAGCACGTAACTTATTTAATTTCATATCATTAAAAAGCAGAAATCCTTTGGAGGATTGTTTAACTGTTGTAGTTTCTTTCCAACTTTGATATATTTCAGATCCTTTAGTAATGAAATTAAAGGAATATTAGAATGTGTTTACACATAAGACTAAAATTAAGAAATACCAGAAAGCATGAGTCTCCAAGTTTTTAATCCCTTTATTTCTGAAAAGAATCTTGGCAAACACTGTACCTCTGCACACTTTTAGTCTAGTGACTAGAATATTTTATATAAGATTAAGTAATTGCAAAAATATAATTTCTAGTATATTTAAATATGGACATGTAAATGAAACTGTTATCTTTCTTTTAGATATATCAAGAAGTACATTTATAAACCCCATTGTCCTTAGTAATAATTATTGAATTAGCTCTTTTCTAAAAGCAAGAATTTTATAATGCTTTCTTTATGGCTTGAAACTTATGATTCTATTCCAATTTCTTCCTGAAATTTTACCCTAATCCAATTTTTATATTTGAAAGTATTTTGTTAATCAACTTATCTTCTCTGGCACAAAAATCCGTATTCAATTAAAAAATATTTAAACTTGAGACTGTAGGTCATGATAAAAATATTTATTTTTATCAGTATTTTATCAATATTCAGTTATTATTTAATTTGTATTTAAATTATAAATAAGCAATATAGTGTGATGATTATAAACATTGACAAGATTAAGGAGAAAAATAACAAGTCTTGGTGGGTCTGGGCATTTTACGATTAGTTCACTATAGATAAATGATATTTATAGAATGAGATGAAGTTTAACACAGATTCCAATCTTCTTATTCATTTCAATAGATGTAAGTGCTGAAAAATTACATAAGTACAATTGAAGAAGCTGCTGTCTCTACCAGTGTCATTCGATGTTTTAATCGCCCTTCCACCTTACAAGGCAGAACTCCCATGCTGACTGCATTCGTTTGCCATCACACTGACCATCTTTGAATATTATTTTTGTTACTGTATCATCTGACAATTCAGTGCATATTCCTTCAATATCATTAAAGGGGAAGAACCGGAAACTTCCTGACTTGTAAATGAATTTCTTACAGGTCATGAAAACAATGTATTTTCTTTTGCTTCTGGCAAGGATGCCCAGATGGAGTTATCAAGAGTATTACTGACTAACTGCATATCTGACTCTTTTACTTAGAAGAAAAATATCTAAATCAACACACTCAAAAAGAATTGTGAAAAAGTAACATATATTAATAATTTCAACATACCTTAACCAACATAATTTTTGAAAATTTGTTTTAGATGTTGGAAAGGTAGCTCAGGGCTCAACTGCACTGTCTGTTCTTCCAATGAAACCCAGTTCAATTCCCAGCACCCACATGATGGCTGTCTCCCGGGTACATGTTCTTGGCCAGGTTTTCAGTACCAGGTAGGGTTTCTCTCCTGTGAACTAGGCCTCAAATCCAATGAGAAAGCAGTTACTTATTCCCAAAACAACAATGCCACTATTGCACCAATGGACACATCTTGCCATGAAAGTCATTGTTGTATTTCACAGGTTCACGGCCAGTAAGACTGTTAATGATGTTTTCCTCGCCCAGCAGCCTTCATAGGAGCTCCCAGCACTACAAAAGCTGGCCAGAGGAACAAAGCTTGTAGGTCAGTACTGGCTTTATTTTTTGCATGTCCTGGGACCAGTCTGTCCTGTCTTCAGTGAAAGTTCTTATCATTGAGTTCTGGTGCACAACCCAAAGCTATGTGGGCCCCATCTCTTAAAAGTTCTGCCATTTCTCACCTTGCTATGCTGAGGGCCAAAACATCCCACGCCTGAACCCTGAGAGAGCAAACTACATTGAAAGCACAGCCCAATAGCTAGCACAATCATGGCCTCTTTCCCTGACTGCTTACAGTTCCTCTCCTTGAGGATTTCTACAAGTCTGCATCTCTTCTGGAAAACAAGTGGGTATAAACTATGGGAAAAAGATAATCTTATTAAGAAATAATAGTTGGTGACATTTTGACCTGTTGGAACATACAAATCTTTTCCCGTTGTTAGTTTTAAGATTTGAATTGCAAGGTTTTTGACAAAAAGGTTTCATTTCTGTTTCCCTCCCCATTTTTTTTCTTTTTTTGGGTTTTTGTTTTTTGACCCATGGATCTCCAGAAGGCAGTTGTATTATACATACCTATAGGGTGGAATCAAGGCACAGCTTTCATCAAATTCACCCATGCTGTTTTGGGTGACTGTAAGTGATTAACTTGGGAAGCAAACTTAATTTTTTCGTTAAATCATCTTATAGGTGAAAGAGAATGCTATGAGGTGATACCATACAACAGAAAAATTATAGAGAACATTTGTATGTGCCAATCCCAAAGTTATTGTTATACAGATTTTATGTAGAACAAACGTGGACAGCAGCAATTTATATCTCCGTTTAACTCAGATGCATTACCATTTTTATCAGGGCCTGTAAATCAAAGTTGTTTAATATACACATATTTACTTTTACTGAGTCCTAAACCACCATGTGACCTGTATACAGTGTCTTGGCAAAACTGAATACTTGTTGAACTCATGTCAATTAAATATGCATTAATCGAATATACACCCTTGTCCCTCTCCCGCCCCTCCCGCCCTTCCCAATTCACCATTTCAGTCAGTTTTCTGATGCAGTCTTTCTGTTGTTCTTTTACTATGCATCCCTCTCTATGAGAAATATTTATATCTGGGCTATTGGCACTAGGATCCACATATGAGGGACACCATTTGTCGTTTGTTTTTCTGGGACTGTGTTACTTCACTTAACATANTTTTATTTTATTATTTCTGTATGTGTATGAATGTATTGTCTGCATGCAAGTTTGTGCACCCGTGACGTGCAATGCCGCGCGGAGGTCAGAAGAGGGTGTCGGATTCCCCTGGAACTGGAGTTCTCCTGGAATTGGAGTTTCAGATGGTTCTTGGCCCCCATGTGGGTGCTGGGGATCGAACCCGGGTCCTCTGCAAGAGCGTCGGCGCTCTTAACCGCTAGGCCATCTCTCCAGCCCCAAACTATGATTTCAATAGCTATTTAGTGCACAACTAAATGGATGAATGAAAGGGAGTCTGATCGCAATTAACATAAAATAGTAAAAGAAAAACAGTGAATCAACAGAATAATGAGTATTCTATTTTTTTTTTTTTTTTGGTGTTTTTGAGACAAGGTCTCCCTGTAGCCCCAGCTGACCTGGAACTTGCTCTCTAGTCCAGGCTGGCCTTGAGCACACAGAGATCCACCTGCCTCTGTCTCCTGAGTGCTGGAATTAAAGGTATGTGCCACCACGCCCGGCATAAGAATTCTATCTTGCCAAGTACGGATACTCTAAAAATAATGAGTTATCAGGGGAACCAAGAAAATATTTAAACAACAAAACACAATAAGAATATGCTATACTGGAAAAAACTACAGCTAGATCTAGAAACTCACTGTATTTTTAAACTTTTCTATCTCACACTGCTGAAAACATCAGCCAGCAAGCAGTGGCTCCAAATGCACTGGCTTGCAGCACTTGCAGCACTTGCACAGGCCTTGCCAAGGTGCTCTTCTGTTTTCACTTAATCTAGAGAGACAATCAGATGAGATGTCTTGGGTAAGGGATTGGTACCTGCTAATGGGGATTCTAGAATTTATTTTAAAGCAAAAACAAAAAAAAATCAAAAAGTAGAAGTTGCCTGATTGACTTAAGAAAAAATTGAAAAATATCCAATTTTTTTGTAATTTTTAGCCTAAAAGAAAGGGACAGTATACTGATGGATTTGGGGAATTTCAAAACTAAATGATGAAAATTTTTCAGGATATCCTCAAATTGCCTGCCCTAAATAGTAAGTGGTCATAGATGAACACAAAGGGAGCTCTGAGCGTTTTCTTGGCATGATGACCAAGATGTAGGTGATGCTGAGGCACAGCTTGCTGATCCTCCTCTTCCCTCCACTCCCTGTTGCTGGGTCTCCTTCACATGTGTGCTGTGAGCTGTCATTGCTTGCCTCGCCTACTCATCATTTCTTTTGTCTTCTGTCTTTTACTCTGTAGCCTGTGTATTCAAGGATATATTTTAGCTTTGGAATTTAGAAGTTACATATGCTGTTTTATTGTAAATCTTAAAATTAAACCATTGCTCTCTCATTATCATTGTCAAGAATGAAGCATCAAGTGTTTGATTTTTCAATGATGATTCACATGTTTGTAACTGTCTCAATGCCTACATATATCTGATTTCTTTAGTGGAGTTTTGCTTCTTTATTCTAATATGGGATGCTTTAATTCTAACCTAAAATTATTTTAGCTACATTATCCCTTTAAAATTGTTTGATTCATCTTAAGCATATAACTCATATTTATACTTTATTAGTGTTTTAACATAGGTAGTTTCCTATCATGAAATAGATTAAGATTTTATTTTTATTAATCTTTTGTTCTTCAAGTATGTCTTCATCTAATGCTTAGTATTGGGCACTCCAAGAGGAATGAGTGGTCCTTGCCTTGCCCATACTCATCTTTGTCCCTAACTCATCCCTTCAGGATATTTTACAAGAGTAAGTCAGTACCTCCTCCTGCCCCTTTCATTCTTGGAAAGCTTAGGAGCCCCCAGTCCTCCCTACGCGGTATCCGTCCTCATCTGTGCTGTATCTACTAGTAATCCACTGATGTCCCACCTACAGTCTTCTACTGCCGGTATTCCATGCCCACATTCTCCATTTATCATTCACCTGTCAGTTTGGAGAAAAGAAAAATTCTGAAAGGAAGATTTAATCCTTTGCTTCTGATACCCTGGTGAACTCTCATGAATACCATCAAACGTCATAGAAGATCCTCTTCACCTGGCATGAGCCACTTGGACTTTACACCTGGATGAGCAATTCACTCACTTCACTGTAATCCCAGTCCTAAAGGGATTAGACAAGAGTAGACACTTTTGCCCATAACCTGGTTTGGTCACTAAAACCATTATTTATTTGTGTTGATATTTTCTTTCGCACTGAAATTTGGATGAAAATCAATGGAGGGCAAGTAAACACATCAATAGTGTCTGAACACTGAAATATGCAACATGAATAATGGAGACCAGTTATGAAATGATGCCCTTTTGTTTTGGAAAATAAGGAAGTAGAATCTCAGACAAAGCCATCTACAGTCAAGTCAACAACCTTCTTGAAAAGTTTTCTTGAGTGGTCTTTGGCTATGAATATTAGCTTTTAAAATGTTAATAAGCATGAAGAACCATCTATGCCACCCATGAATGAGTATCATTTACTGGAAGTCATTAAGAATCTCTCAGGAACTCTTTGGTCATTCATTATAAGAGCCAGGTCAAATATTATTCTAGTTCTGAAATCAATGAAGAATATCCTTGTATATTCTATTATTATCTTTCCAGATATTACTTAATGCAGTCTTGTGAGTTTTTATGACATATATGCATAGAATAGCCATTAAACTCAAGTTAAATTTTTCCCAAACCCAAGTTAAATTTCTCAAACATATTAACTCTGCCTCATGAGGTCAACTTCTCTAATCATTGTAATTCATGTAAATTACAATTCAACTAACTAAGAACATTATGTTATGAGCTTCCTGACAAACAATAGAATTGCTTATTTAGACTAATTATATGGGATTAAAGTATAAGCCTGCATTACCTCGTGACATTGAATACAAATTTTTAAGTGTTTATAGGAATATCTCTCCTCACACTTTATTTTATAATTACATAAACTCTTTCATGGATGCTCTCTGTGAAATCTCAAACTTTGAGCAAATAAATGAAAAAAATAGCTACTTTCTTTTAGAGAAAGGTAAATAATGATATTTTCTATGTTCCATTTTATGCTAAATCACTTGAAATTGCCTTGTTAGCAGCTGGCCAAAAGCTCCAGTGTTAATCTAAGTTCTTGACATTTAGTGCAATGAAATGAGTAGGCTATGAGTGTCCATGCATACCTCAGCCTTTCCATTAAAAGCACATTTTTTGGCAAACATGTGTTAGCCACTTTTAACCAATAGAGGAAATCAACTCATTACTAATTTCATATGTACATTTCTGTCAAATAATGTCAACTAATTTTTAATCGTTAGCTTGTGATTACAGTAAATCAAATATAATGATTGATTAGAAAGGCCAGTTTCATTCTAGAGTCTAAGAATTCAGTAAAAATGATGTATTAAAATCTTCTTTTAAGCCGGGTGTGGTGGCACACATCTTTAGTCCCAGCACTTGGGAGGCAGAGGCAAGCAGATCTCTGTGATTTCAAGGCCAGCCTGGTCTACATAGTGAGTTCCAGGCCACCTGGGCTACAGGAAGACCCTGTCTCAAAAAGACAAAATAAAATAAAATCTTTCTTTAGCCAAAAGTGGAATTGGCTTACTACCTAAAAATAAGAAAAAAATAAGGCTTTATTTTTATTTTATGTTTTCTTTGTGTGTGCCTACATTTTTGACAGTCACATAATTTTTGTGATTTTTAACAAGGAAGAAGGTGACTTTTACTAGCTGAAGCAAATACTACTGGAGACTCACCCACATTAATAAATATTGACAATGAGGGGGAAAAATGTAATCGCGTTCCTCCTCTCCCCAGTCTCTGTCCTTGTTTTTCAAGTTCTCCCAGCCTCTTTTAATTCTGAGCATCTCAAGGCTAACTTCAATCCCTTCTTAGCCATACTCAGTAGCTCGGTGATTCTAACAAACTTCAAGTTGACATTCCTATTACAATTTCAATTCTTCTAATTCATCTTGAGGCCAGATCTTGCCTTTAAATTCCAGGCAAACTGAGCAACTTTATTATTATATTTCATTGTATCTGGAAGCAACTGTGCTATTCCAATGTGAATCTCTTAATGGGCTCTAGAATTGTCCTACTACTTGTATTCACACATTGTAATTACCTTATATGGGTGGAAGATAAGTATTCATATTCTTAAAAAAAAAAAAACAGAATATAAAGTTATACTTCTTTTTACCTGCATGCAACTTTACTGTTAAAATGTGAATCTCTAAATGTGTTTTGGAATTAACCTATAGTTTATTTTCAAAATTTGTAATTTTGATTTATGTGTGGAGTGTATATATGCATATTTTGGAATAATATAAAATTAAAGGGGAAAAAAAAGAGAAAAAAATAACTCCAGGCTCATATATCCAACTGCTAACCTAGTATCTGTGCTCAGGTGTCTGACAACATGTCCATTATGAACTATTCTTCCTCCACAGAGCCATGGGCTCTCTGTTCCCTCTGCTGGAACACTCACTCCAAAAAGCTGACCAGCTAATTTCAGCTGCCACCATCTCATTCATGTGAAGCCATCCTACTGAATGCTGCCCCCACTGCCCTATTTATTTTATTTTGTTTTGTTTTTATAAAAGGAAGAGTTTATTTAAGCTTACGATTGATGGTTCCAGGGAATTAGAGTCCAGGGAATTGTGGTGGGAGGCATGGTGGCCAGGGCTGGAGCAGAAAGTTGAAATTCACATCTCGAAATGAACACAGGAAGTCAAGAGAGCCCACTGCCCTATTTAATACTGCTAACGGTTCCTCGCTCTGGCCCTAAGCACCCTAATCTTCCCTACCATGTTCCAACTATTCTGCACATAGCACCTTCAAACTATTTGATTTCTCTAATTTCTTTTCTTTTTTTTTTTTTTGAGTCAGGTTCTCCCTATAGTCCCATTTGGCCTGGAACTCACTCTGTAGACCAGGCTGGCCTTGAACTCACAGAGATCTGCCTGCCCCTCTGCCTCCCAAGTGCTAGGATCAGAGGCATGTGCTACCACGCCGGACTTAAAGGTGGTTCTTAGCCGCTATGTGGGTGCTAGGAATTGAACCCTGGTCCTCTGCAAGAGCAGTTGGTGCTCTTAACTGTTGAGCCATCTCTCCAGCCCCCCTAATTTATTTTCTTTTTTTTTTTCTTTTTATTTATTTATTTATTTATTTTTAACAAATCTAGACCCGTGTTTCCGCCCATTCCCCCACCCCACCAGAGCTCACGCATTCTGCCACACATGCTTTTCATCTCTTAGTCTTTCTCAATATTTTCCATGGGGAAGTTGACTGTTTTGAGCAGAAGTTCACTGTTTCAGTCAGTTCTTTGATGCAGTCTTTTCTGTTGTTGTTGTTGTTTCCAAAATGCGTTACGCCCAACTGCTTTGTACAAAAGCTCAGGGGGGCCCCACACAAGAAATACTTACAACTGGGTAATTGGCACTAGCATCCACAGATGAGTGATACCATTCGTCGTTTGTTTTTCTGAGACTGTGTTACTTCACTCAGCATGATGTCCTCTAGCTCCAGCCATTTTCCTGCAAAGCTCGTGATGTCGTCTTTCTTTACTGCTGCATAGAACTCCATTGTGTAGATGTACCACATTTTCTCTATCCACTCGTCAGTTGAGGGGCATTTAGGTTGGTTCCAGCTCCTTGCTATTGTGAAGAGAGCTGCAATAAACATGGCCGTGCATGTATCTCTGTGGTGGTGTAAGTCTTGAGGGTACATGCCCAGGAGTGGTATGGCTGGGTCGGGTGGCAAGTTCATTCCAAGTCTTCCAAGGGTTCTCCACACTGCTTTCCATAGTGGCTGTACAAGTTTACATTCCCACCAGCAGTGGATGAGTGTTCCCCTTTTCCCACAACCTCTCCAGCACTTGGTATCATTTGTTTTCTTGATCCTAGCCAGTCTTATTGGAGTAAGATGATATCTTAAAGTGGTTTTCATTTGCATTTCCTTAATGATTAGTGATGTTGAACAGTTCTTGAGGTGTTTCTCAGACATCTCTAATTCCTCACTTGTGAAGTCTCTGTTCAGTTCTTTGCTCCATCTGTTGAGTGGGTCATTTGTTTTCTTTTTTCTTTGTTTTTTGAGTAGTTTATATATTCTGGAAATCAATGTTTTGTCAGATGTATCTGCAATGAAGGTTTCCTCCCACTCTGTGGGATTTCTCTTCACTTCCTTGATTGTTTCTTTTGATGTACAGAAGCTTTTGAGTTTGATGAGGTCCCATTTGTCAATTGTCTATTTTCTATCCATATATAAAACCTACTATATAAGTTTCTTGAGACTTCCACAGTATATCATATCAGTTACCTAGTGCAATGTTTGTCAAATAGATGTTGCTCAATAATTATTTATTAAGTAAATAAATGGCAATAAACATACCCCTAACTTACCATTCCACAAAAGATTCATGTTTGAATTTGTAACATGAAAAATCTTTCTCATCATCCCCTACTGTACTCCATCTTCTTTTCCTACTTCTATAACTTTGTTTCACTTAACTGCTTTTCCTCCTCCTTTCTTTGTCAAGTGACCAGTACTCTCTTCCTGCTGGGTAACTTATACTCAGTAAATTGTCATTATAAAATCCAGAATAACACCAAGTTGCAGAGGCCTGACAGAATCTCTTCCTCAGTTGCTCTCTTTGTGCCTTTGGTCATATTAATATGTGTGCAGGGATTTAAGAAGATCTACTTTGCATGTTAACTGAAGGATCAGAAAAACTATGTGCCCAGCTTGCTCAGGCATAACTGTATTATGACTTGAGCATATAAAGAGGCACTCAAGAATGGAATGGATGTGATTATGAAAAGATTATGCCTATAATATATATCCTAACAAGTGCTAATAGTTATAGAATAACATAGTCACTTGGTATTTACAATATAGTACACTATGATTTTAGTGCTGAATTTTTCAACTTGCTCAGAATTAAACATGCAAGGACCCCGTTAATATATAGAAGAATTAGCCCCCCCCCTTTTTTTTTGGTCTTTTTGAGACAGGGTCTCCCCATAGCCCCAGCTGGCCTGGAACTCACTCTGTAGAACAGGCTGGCCTTGAACTCACAGTGATCCTCCCACCTCTGCCTCCCGAGTGCTAGGATTAAAAACATGCACCACCACCCCTGGCAGAATTACCCTTTTTTTTCACTTTTTATTTATTTTTTATGTGTATGACTGTACTGTCTGCATGTAGGTTTGTGCACCCATGTCGTGCAATGCCCCGGAGGTCAGAAGAGGGTGTCGGATTCCCCTGGAACTGGAGTTCTCCTGGAATTGGAGTTTCAGACGGTTCTCAGCCTCCATGTGGGTGCTGGGGATTGAACTCGGGTCCTCTGCAAGAGCAGTCGGAGCTCCTTACCACTAGGCCATCTCTCCAGCCCAGAATTACCCTTTTTAAGACAAGAACATTACTACACAAAAATCAGCTGACCATTTCACACATGCATACAGTGTGCTTGAACAGAGTCTACCCCCCTCCCTCCTCTGCAGCTCTTCCCGTCAGTTTCCCCTTCCAACTTCATGTACACTTTTTTATTATTGAATTTTTGTGTATTTCATGCATAACATCTCAGTCAATCTTAATCACCTTTATACCTGCTTTGCCATTGGTACCTTCTCACAGCCCCCACTAAAATTCATACGTTCTTTCATTTGTGCTAAATTAGTGTCCCCAGCCAATCCTCAGTGCAAGTTTATCTACTGAGCTCTACTCAACCTATCCAGAGTCCGTCACTGTAAGAAGACCAGCTCTTCCTCACCCAACGATAATCAGCTGACAATATTTCTTTAGCTAAGATTGGAGTCTGCTCATTTCCCCAGTTCCGTGCTGGACTTTCATCTGCTTGACTTTGCATGGGTTTTGTGCCTGCTGACACCCATTCTGTAGGCTCCTATGACCAGGGCCCCCAGGAGCTTGCAGAATTCTATTGCCACATGGTCATGCATCATCTCCTTAGCTCTTACAATCTTTCTACCCCCTCTACCACAGTGATCCTTGGGTAAGTGAAGCTTAATATAGGAGACTGGTGCACGGACCCACACTCTGCAGACCTAATCCCCAAGGATTGGCCATTTATGACCTTTTGAGTTCCTGGCCATCAGTTGCATGAGGGAGCTTCTTTAATAAGAGTTAAGAGACTCAGATTAGTGTCCTCTTGGCCCCTTTTTCTATGTTGCCTGAGACTTGGGTATAGATAATGCATTGTAGATGTGCCACTTAGGCTTGGACAATTCACAGACAATGTGTGTGAACATTTCTGGTACAGTAATAGGCTTCATCTGATGCAAAAGACGCTTCTTTGATGAGTGTTGTCTGGTATATTTGTCTGTAACATAAGGATGCATATTTTGCAGTTAGTAAGAAGCTACCTTAGTTTATGTGACAGGCCTGGGAATTTCTCTAAGATTTATGACCTCTCCAGGTCATAGATCTTATTGAATTATGTATGTTGAAACATCCCTGCCTCTCTGAAGTAAAGCCAACATGCTCATGCTAGATAATCTTTTTTTTTTTTTTTTTTTTTTTTTTTTTTTTTTT
>VZQC01014537.1:3934077-3982182 GCA_009823505.1 Rhizomys pruinosus
CCAAAAAAAAAAAAAAAAAAAAAAAAAGAAAAAAATTGAGAGTGTTCCTTCCTTTTCTGTTTTTCAGAATAATTTGAGAAGTATTGGTATTAATCCTTCGAAGGTCTGGTAGAATTCTGTGCTGAATCCATCTGGTCCTAGGCTTTTGTTAGTTGGGACATTTTTAATTGATTCATCTATCTCATTGGTTGCTATGGGTCTGTTTAAATTATTTATGTCATTTTGATTTAACTTTGGTAGGCTGTACATATCTAGAAATGAATCCAATTCTTTTATATTTTCCAGGTTTGTGGTATATAGATTTTTAAGGCATGTCCTTATGGTGACTATAAAAGCTGTTATAACCACTTCCACTGCTGGGATTTTGCTCAGGGTCACCTGAATTTGTGTTCCTGAGCTGTGGCCATGCATATTTGCATGTCATCAGCACAGAATAAAAAAAAATCTTGTTCTTTTTTATATAAGAGCTGTGTTTCACATCAATAGTCAAATTAGATACAAACACATCTTTAAATTTCCTGCTTTTAAAGAAATTCATAAAATATTCAGACTGCATCTCAAGAAGACTAGCAATAAACTCACAGAAGTTTTAAGAAATTTATTCAGTATACTGAGAGACTCCACTTCACAAATAGCTTTCGAGTCCATTTTTTTTGAGAGTGGAGGTGAGAAGCATCACCTTTCAGGCAACACCCATGTATCACAGGCCAGTAAATGACTTATGCCTGGAAGTTCACAAGGATTCACCCTATAAAGTTATCAGGGTGTGTTGAGACCATACAGGCACATGGGCATAATAAAATATCAGGGAAAGTAGTCACAAGAACTTATCACACACCAAACCAAGGAAAGGCTGTAACTCTCTTAAGTGTACCCCATAAAGAGATGAGCACTGGTGGTTTAAGTGAGATGTTGCCCCATCGGCTAAAGCATTTGAACACTTGGATGGTTAGCACTGTTTACAAAGGGTCAGGAGGTATGGCCAGCCTGGCTAGAGGAAGCATGTCATTGGGAGCAGGCTTGGAGAGTTCATAACCACATCCTATTTTCAGCCTGTCATTCAGCCTCTTTTGCCTACTTGAAGACATAAGCTCTCAGCTTTCTGCACCAGCCTCTATTCCCTCCCTGCCATAATGGACTCTCAGTTCTCTGCAGTCATAAGTCCAATAAACTCTTCCTTCTATAAGTGGCCTTGAACATGGTATTTTTTCACAGAAACAGTGAGCTGAGCACTGCAATGGCCACCACCGACTTTCCATCTGACTATCCAGTGTGTGTGTGTCAAGGACCCACAGAGAAACCATGAGAAGTAATATTAGCAATTAAGACTGAAATAAAAAGAACCTATGATTGCTTTGGCCAAGTTTACTTAGGAAAAAAGCTGCCATCAAAACTACTATGTGTTGTGAATTTATTGTTATTCAGTAAACTCTGACTTTGTGGGAGGACACCAGACATCTTCATCTATGTTTCTGTCACAGCATGCTCATGACAATACAGAAGAGTACTAATTGGAGTAATCACATTTTAAAAATTGTATTCAGTGTTGCATCCCAGATAGAATGGACATCTTTGACAATCAGTATGGTCAAGTCACACCAAAGTCAGGGTCAGTCACTTTTGAACAAAGGCTAGACTCATATTTAGGAAGTCAGAAGTTTTATTGCCATATAGAATTCCTGCTCCTGTCTTGGCCCCTCTGGGGCCAAGTAAGTGGGAAAAGATAAAGACAAAAAGGGATGCAAAGCCTGTATGACAATATGCAAGAAAACTAGAAATAGATTTTCACAAAATCCATTTATGTCGGCATTATGAATTACTCCCACTCATTTCTGATGACAAAAAAGTACTTAAGACCATGAGAGAGAAAAATGCTTAAAGCATGCTCAGAACAATATTTTTCAGACATATGCTTTTATGAAGAAACAAAAGCCTCTGATTTTTGAAAGGCCTACCCACGGTCCCTAATTTGAAGTTATTCTTTTTTATATTGACAACTGTAAGACTGTGGAAATTTACCAAATCTTATAAGAGGCTTCTCAAAGGAAGACAGAAAGAAAGAAAGAAAGAAAGAAAGAAAGAAAGAAAGAAAGAAAGAAAGAAAGAAAGAAAGAAAGAAAGAAAGAAAGAAAGAAAGAAAGAAAGAAAGAAAGAAAGAAAGAAAGAAAGAAAGAAAGGGATTCTCTCGTGAGTATGCCTGTTGGCCTCATGCAAGTTCTAAGGCAAGGGCCAGTTACAATCAATGATGCAAATCTAACAGTTTTTGTTAAGAACCTTGAATCAGTCCCAGCTGTCATGGTAGAGTAACCAGATGAAAATACTTTGTGGACGACATACTTTGGACAGGACTGGGAGCACCGGAGCTGGAGCTGACCAGAAAGCCTCCTCCCTGAAGGCCAGCTCTCATAGTTTTGAAGAACACTATGCAGCTGCTAAGGAAGAACACAAATTGATGGTCCAGCCCCAGCTTTAAAGACTATTAACCGGGGCTGGCGAGATGGCCTAGCGGTTAAGAGCGCCAACCGCTCTTACAGAGGACCTGGGTTCGATCCCCAGCACCCACATGGCAGCGGAGAACTGTCTGAAACTCCAATTCCAGGAGAACTCCAGTTCCAGGGGAATCCGACACCCTCTTCTGACCTCCGCGGCATTGTACGACACGGGTGCACAAACCTGCATGCAGACAGTACATTCATACACATACAAAAATAAATAAAATTTTTAAAAAAGACATAACCTCAACGACGAGTGGCAGAGCAAATGATATTGGTGCAGTAATGGCACTTTTATCTCGGAGGTAATCACCAACTACCTAATTGGACTTAAAGCCACTCAATGGGAGGGAATTCATGTGGCACTATAAATATAGCCAAATACTCATGGCTAGAGATGACATAGATCTCAAAGAAAATCCAAAGGCTGTCACATCCCTAGACAAATGTAATTTCTTACTATATATTAGATGTGGATCCTTATATTTACAGACAAGTATGCCAGTCACCACTCATCAAAGCAACTTTTGCAACAGGAGACTCTTACAGAGGACCACAACTGGTTACACACAGAGAATAAGCGTCTGTAAGATGACCAGCCCTAAGTGACACATCTACAATGCAACCTTTAGACCTAAGGCTTAGAGAATATAGTGGAAAAAAGGGTAGAGAGAAAACTAATGCATTTCTCAACTCTCAACAACGAAGGCTCCCTCCTCTGCAGAGTGTGCGTTCCTGGACAGGACTCTTGTGTTAAATTCCACCTACCTATGGCTCAGGGACAACTGCTGAAGAGGGGTAGAAAGATTATAAGTGCCAGAGGAGGATGTTCATGACCATATGGAAAGGGAGTTTTAACAGGATCCTAGGATTGTGCTCATATGAACACACAGCAATGGTGTCAGCATGCACAAGACCCACGCAAACTCAGACAAACCAGCAAGAACTGTGGGAATGAGCCGCAGACCCCAGACTGAGCCAAAGAACTATTGGCAGCTGATGAATTCCAGGTGAGGGAGATTATGCAAGTGTACAGATGGCCTCTGGAATGCCAGAGAGTGTTACCAAAGGCCACTAAACCAATAAAGCAAATATGGGTCTCCCTGAGTCAAGCAAGACTCCACCGTCAGCACCAGCTACACCTCACCTGCCTGGAAATACTGTGCAGCAGAGGCAGCCATGTGCCTGTATATCCCAAATCTAATTGGCTATTGGCTCTCCCCTTGGAGAAATAACCCATGGCTGATGCCACAAGCTTACATCCTCTACAGGTTAGGAGATGTTATAAGCCACAGTAAGACCCTGTCATATTTAACAGGGGGGAAAATTGTAATTCATGGATTAACATATCCAAACATGTGTCTATGCTAAAGTAACCTACCATAACTATTAGTGCTGCTTAAATACCTATATATCTAATTGCTTGTTCTTCATTAGTAGGATAGAAAGGTTATTCCTGGACAAACTGTCAGCCCATGAAAGGAAACAGCCAGAATTGACCAGAGTCCAAGTCAACAGCTCCAGAGAGAGTGGACTGTTTTACCTCTCATCCACCTGTGCCCCTTTTCTAAGCCTAGAGATTAGACCATCTTTAAGGGAAGAGAGACTCTAAATAGCCTGACTAGACCCCAGTGGATAAACTTGTACTAAGGGACATCTGGGTACACTAACTTGGTTCAATAGGCCTTAACATATGTGACAGAATGCATGAAACCCAGTGTGGGGGGGCACTATGAGAGGATTCAGATGGAGGAGGGGGTACAAAGATGATTAAGATGTTTTGTGTGACATACACAAAAATTCAATAAAAGTATGCATTTAAAAAAGAAAATATTGGGGCTGGAGAGATGGCCTAGTGGTTAAGAGCACCAACTGCTCTTGCAGAGGACCCGGGTTCAATCCCCAGCACTGACGTGGTGGCTGAGAACTGTCTTTAACTCCAGTTCCAGGGGAATCTGACACCCTCTTCTGCTCTCCGCTGCATTGCACAACACAGGTACACAAATCTACATGCAGACAGTACATTCATACACACACAAAAATAAATAAAATTTAAAAAAAATACAAAAGAAAATATTGAGCACTTTTTAAGATGTTTCTCAGCCATCTTTACTTCTCACTGGTGAAGTCTCTGTTCAGCTCTTCACGCCATCTTTTGAGTAGGTCATTTGTTTTCTTACTTCTTTATTTTTTGAGTAGTCTATATATTCTGAACATTAATGCTCTGTCAGATGTATCACTGGTGAAGATTCCCTCCCAGTCTGTGTTCAACATCATTAATAATTAAGGAAATGCAAATTAAAACCACTCTCAGATACCATCTCACTCCAATAAGACTGGCTAAGATCAAGAAAACAAAAGATACCAATTGCTGGTGAGGTTGTGGGGAAAGGGGAACACTCATCCACTGCTGGTGAGAATGTAAACTCATACAACCATATGGAAAGCAGTGTAGAGAATCCTTAAAAGACTCAAAATTAACCTACCACCTGAACCAATCATACCACTCCTGGGTATATACCCACAAGACTCATCCTACCGCAAAAATACATGCACATCTATGTTTATTACAATTCACTTCACAATAGCAAAGAGCTGGAACCAACCCAAATGCCCCTCAACCGACAAGTGGATAAAAATGTGGTACATCTACACAATGGAGTACTATTCAGTGGTAAAGAAAGATGACATCATGAACTCTTAGCCATTATGCTAAGTGAAGTAACACAGTCCTGGAAAAACAAATAGCGAATGGTTTACCTCATCTGTGGATGCCAACACAAAATCTCCAGTTGAAAGGCAAGCTGAGGGGCTGGAGAGATGGCCTAGCAGTTAAGAGCACTGACTGCTCTTGCAGAGGACCCAGGTTCAATCCCCAGCACCCACATGGCGGCTGAGAACCGTCTGTAACTCCAATTCCAGGAGAACTCCAGTTCCAGGGGAATCCGATACCCTCTTCTGACCTCCGTGGCATTTCATGACATGGGTGCACAAACCTATATGCAGATAGTACATTCATACACATACAAAATAAATAAAATTAAAAAAAATTTTTAAAGGCAAGCTGAACAATGTTATTGTTATATTTCTCTTTATTTGAAAGCAACTGTGTTTTTATAATGTAAATCTTTTTTTATTTAATTTTTATTGATGGTTTGTGCATTTCGTACATCATTTTCCAATTCAGATCAGGTATATTTCCCTTTCCCTTCCCCTCCACCCCCACCCCATCCCAGATCATATATTTTGCCATAACTGTCCTGCATCTTTCAGGGCACAACAGTCTGTAGATTGGTTTTGCACGAAGGATGCTTACACTCATGGATTATCACTTATGGCTGAAAAATGAAAAAAAAAAAAAACCTGAAAGATATAATGAAAATCTCTTAACGGGCTCTAGAATCAACCTACCACTTATTTTCAGACTTTGTAATTATGGCATATGGGTGGAAGGCATGTATTCATATTTTAGAGTAATATAAAATTAAAGAGGGAAAATGTGAATTCCTAAACATATTTTGGAATTAACATACAGTTTATTCTCAGAGTTCATAATTTTGATGCATATGTGAAGATTATATAGGCATGTGTTGGAGCAATACAAAGGGGAGAGAACAACAGCATAAAGACTGGGTTAAAGAACTGAATGATACAGTTAAACTCTGCCCAAAGCAACAATCCTCTGCAGGGAAAAACTTTGGAAAGACTGAGAAAGATGCATGTGTGGCAGAAGGCATGAACAGGGGTGGGGTAGGGGCAGGGAGAGGAGAATGTGTCTAAATTGGACTGAAAGATAATGAATGAAATATACAATTCATCAATAAAAGTATAAATAAATAAATAATAAATAAATAAATATTTTGTAGAACTGGCTGGCATTCATGTGGGGAACCTTACCATTCTCTTATTATTAGAGGCAAACATAGCTAAATAAAGGAGTTCTCAACACATAGTGGTCCTTAACAGTTGTATCTCAGTTTGAAAACTCTTCAGTATTTATAGACCAATGATGAACTGGTATGTGTGTGTATATACATGAGTGTTTGTTCATGTATCTAAAAAGGTTTTTTTTATTTTTTTAAATATTTTTTATTATTTTATTTATTTTTGTATGTGTATGAGTGTACTGTCTGCATGTAGGTTTGTGCACCCGTGTCGTGCAATGCCACAGAGGTCAGAAGAGGGTGTCGGATTCCCCTGGAACTGGAGTTCTCCTGGAATTNATGTGTATGAATGTACTGTCTGCATGCAGATTTGTGCACTCGTGTCGTGCAATGCCA
This sequence comes from Rhizomys pruinosus, assembly GCA_009823505.1. Classification (NCBI taxonomy): domain Eukaryota; kingdom Metazoa; phylum Chordata; class Mammalia; order Rodentia; family Spalacidae; genus Rhizomys; species Rhizomys pruinosus. The sequence continues at coordinate 3,940,850 of VZQC01014537.1, forward strand.
CAGAGGTCAGAAGAGGGTGTCGGATTCCCCTGGAACTGGAGTTCTCCTGGAATTGGAGTTACAGATGGTTCTCAGCCACCATGTGGGTGTGGGGATCGAACCGGGTCCTCTGCAAGAGCAGTTGGTGCTCTTAACTGCTAGGCTATCTCTCCAGCCCCGTATCTAAAAAGATTTTATATCTTCTTTCTAGAACAAGAATAAAAATAGTGAAGCACTATGATTCTTTTTCATATATATATATATATATATATATATTCCCTTTATGAATGATAATTAATCTGACTCATCTTTATTTTCTATTCTCTAAAAAGTCAGATTGCATGTAACCTTCCAGCACTTAAGTATTGATTATCTTAATTTTATTTTTTGCTGACATCTAGATCCATTTAAGACAGAAATTGAAGAAATGTTCTTTGGGGAAATCTGGTTATGTGGAAGTTAGTTGAATGTCAGAGAGATCAGAGAAGTCAAGACAACAGGTAACACTATTCACAATGAAGCAAGTGCATATCAAATGCCTGTGTTCTAGCGAATTTCTAACTATTGAGGACAAAGAAGTAAAGAGAGAGATCTAAAATACTTGCCCTTAAGGGCCCTATTCTAAATGAAAACACACAGGCACATTAAATTTAAAATGTGAAAAGCTTTTGAACTATAAAGAAAATCAAATCAGGAAAAGGGACCCAGTGGGTTGGTGTGATAGGGTACCTTTTATGTAGAGAGGTAAATCCATTTATAGTTACTGAGAAACAAATTGTCTCAAATTAGCAGTATAAAATAATACCCACTGTCCGGGCTTGGCTTATATGGTCCTATCCTCCGGATCTCACAGCTGTAGCCTAGGAGTCAATTTTGTTAGCAAAATTTATTTCCTTTTGACTAGAGAGCTCACAGACAACAAAAGGAATGAATTCTCTACTTTTTAGAATTTCTAATCTTAAGGAAGTCCTAATCACTATTTTATTTTTTTATTTATTCTTGTATGTGTATGAATGTACTGTCTGCATGTAGGTTTGTGCACCCGTGTCGTACAATGCCGCGGAGGTCAGAAGAGGGCATTGGATTCCCCTGGAACTGGAGTTAAAGACAGTTCTCAGCAGCCATGTGGGTGCTGGGGATCGAACCCGGGTCCTCTGCAAGAGCAGTCAGTGATCTTAACCGCTGGGCCATCTCTCCAGACCCCTAATCACTATTTTAAAGGGGATGGTTGATAAAGTCAAGCCCAGAAGAATAATCTCTATTTTGATCAATTCAGAGTCAAGTGGATTTGAAACCTTATACCTACCTACAAAGTCTTTCACATCTCTTCTACACCCTCATCTCGAGGATGATAGACCATTGTTGGCCATATTCTGCTGGTTAGAAGCATCAGAAGGAAAGGAAGAATGAATTTCTAAAATAATAAGCAAAATAGATAAACCTTTACCTCGCTTGACAAAAAATTAACAAGCAAGACTTAGATAAATAATATTATAGATAAAAATGGGCACATTATACTGATTCTACAGGAACATAAAGGAGTGTAAGGAATTTTTATGAGCAAAAATATCCTATAAACAGAAAATCCTGGGAGACCTAGAAGAAATGGATAAACTACCAAATGGATGACCTAACAAAACTGAATCAAAAAAGAAAGAAAAAGTCTAAATAGGCCAATAATTAATGAGATTGAAGTAACTTAAAACCTCCTATCTAAAAGATTCAGGGGCCTAATGGCTTTACTCTACTGAATTCTACAGAAAATTTAAAGCTATAATTATAATGTTTCTTAAAGTATTTCAAAAACCTTCAGTGGAAACAGAAGGCCACAACTAGTCAAACTTCAAAGAATAGGAGCCTCCAGAGTGTGTATCCTTGGAAGGGGCCCCTTTATTAATCCTCACCCACCATGGCTCAGGGATCATTGTGTAGGAGGGAGTAGAAAGATTGTAAGAGCTAGGGCTGGTGCATGAATGTAGAGAAGCAGTGGCTTACAATCGACTACAAGCTTTCACATGTGAACTTGTGGCAATGTCGACATCGGGCACCAGGCACGGGACACATGCCAGCTGGGACAAGGTCTCAAAGTTGAGCAAGAGAACTCAATGGGGGACTGACCCTGGACTGAGAACTACAAGACACTGAGTATTGTTGGGTAAGGAAAGTATGCCTTACCTAGGATTTCTGGATATACTGACTAGACTCCAGTGGATCTATTGGCACAGAAGGACATCTGGGTTTGGGAGCTTGACTGGATAGAGCTTAGCTTGGAGGTTGTGATGCATGGGTTCTGATGGGGGGTTGAGGCGTGGGGGGGAATGGGTTTGACTGGGAATCATTGTATGAGTTATACAAATGCTCAATAAAAAAATTAAAAAGAAGCTTAAGCACAGAAGGGGAAATAGTCAGCAGAGTTAGGACAGTCTACAGCATGAGAGAAAATATTTTGCAAAAAAACATTTTTGGCAGAATGCATGAGCTCTGGTGGAATGGGAGGATAGAGAGAGGGTATGGGTCTAGATTTGATTTGTAATTTTGTATAAAATGCACAGAGCTTCAATAAAAAATTGGCTTTGAAAAAAATTTTTTCGCAATTTTATTATGTAAGAAGTTCAAAAAGCTGAACCCCAAGAAATTCAAATATAATGGGTTAAGGAACTAAAACATTTCTCAAGAAGGACATGCAAGTGGCCAATAAATGTATAGGAAAAAATTACTCAGTCTCATTAATCAACAGAGATAGGCAAAACAAACCACAGAGAAATGTCTCATCCCAATTAAAATAGCTATTATCAAGAAGACAAAAAGTAACAAAAGCTGAGGAGGATGCAAAGAAACATCAACTCATAAACTGTTGGTGGGGTTGTTAATGCAGTCACTATAGAAAACAGTAGTATGATTCTTCAACAACTAGAAAATAGCACTGCCATATAATCCATCATTTCTATTCCTGGGTGACTGTCCAAGATGATGTCATCACACCAAAAGATCCCGACACCCTCATGTTTTTTGCAGTATTATTTACAATATATAAAATATTGTTTCAACACAGATTCTCTTTAGTAGATAAATAATGTGCTGTATATACACAATGGCACATTATTTAAATTATTCTTTTTTTGAAACGTGGAAGAACTGGAAGCCTTTGTCGTAACTGAAATCAGCTAGATGCAGAAAGACAAATACTACATGGTCTCAGTCATTTGGGGGAAGTAACGAGTCAATCCTGTAGAACTATGGAAGGAAATAATGGTCACCCAGAGACTGACCAGAATGCATAGAAGGAGGCATACAAAGTTCAAATAGGAGCACAAAGATAAAGGGTGCCGGGCTTTCTTCTGGTTCTTAGGAGAGCAGAGTAACTAACAGTGGAATCAATATATGGTGCACCTTAAAATAACTAGAAAAGTACAAAATTCTTAACACATAAAAATGATTAATGTTTGAAAAAGTGGAAATGCTAATTCCATTACACATTTGTATAATGTTTAATATATGCATATTAATTAACACAAGATGGCCCATAAAGATGAAGAAATGTTATATCTCTGTTTATAAAACCAGGATGTTATTGTCTGATAAAGAATTATGAAAGGGGCTGGAGAGATGGCTCAGCAGTTAAAAGCACTGACTACTCTTGCAGAGGACCCAAGTTCGATTCCCAGCACCCACATGGCATCTAAAAGCCGTTGTTAACTCCATTTCCAGATGAATCCGACACCCTCTTCTGACCGCCGCAGAATTCCATGACACAGGTGCACCTACCTACATGCAGACAGTACACTCATACACATACAATAATAACTAAAATTAAAAAAAGAATTATAAAAAGGACACATTGTACCCGGTATAATGACTACTGCGTAGAGAGCCTGGTTCTGACAATACAGCATTTGCTGCCATGCCATGTAACACCAATGAACATAGCACGAAACATCTAAGCTCAGATTTGAGACTGTTATATTTTATGAATTAAACATAAAAGTTTAATTATGGGTCTGGAGAGCTGTCTCTGTGCTTAAGAGCACTTGGTGCTCTTTCAGAGGAACCAGGTTCAGTTCTCAGCACCCACACGGGGACTCAGGACAGTAACTCTAGTTCCAGGTGATTCAATGACCTCTTCTGGCCTCCGTAGGAACTATATCCACATGGAACTGCACATGCACTACAGGAACTACAGGCAGTCAAAACACCCATATGCACAAAATAAAATAAATCTTTCTCAAGTTTAATCGTTGGAAACAAAGACTTAATATTTTCATGCCTCATTCTTTAGTACATATCAATTTAGTATATTTTAGGATTGTAATCTTTAAAATTGTAATTTGAGGGCCTGGCTAGATGGTTGGGGCAGTTAACAGCACTGGCTGCTCTTGCAGAGGAGCAGAGTTCAATTCCCAGCAACCATTGGCAACTAACAACCATTTGTAACTCCAGTTCCAGAGGATCTATTGCCCTCTTCTGGCCTCCATTGGCATTGCACACATGTGGTACATTAATATACATGCATGCAAGCGCTCATACATATAATTTTTTTCTTTTTCTTCTTTTTTCTTTTCCTTTTTTCTTTTTTCTTTTTTCTATTTTTTTATTCTTCTTTTTCTTTTTTCTTTTTTCCTTTTTTTCTTTTTTTCTTTTTCTCCTTTTTCTTCTTTTTTCTTTTTTTTTTTCCTTTTTTTTTCTTTTTTCTACAGAGTGAGTTCCAGGCCAGCTGGGATTATAGAGAGACCCTGTCTAAAAAAAAAAAAAAAGCCAAAAGAAAAATCAAATTTGAATACTAATGATAAGGATGTGGGTTATTTATTTTTACATAAAAATTAAGTTTTGTCTAATGTTTGATAGCGCAGGGCATAGACCATCTTTATGTTTAGTTTATGAGAGTTCAAACCCAGGTCCTCTGCAAGAGCAGTTGGTGCTCTTAACCACTGAGCCATCTCTGCAGCCCTTCAAATTTGCTTCTTATATTTAACAAATGGTAAAATTGTGTATATATATCAAATAATTATTGCAAAATAAATTAGAGTTATTAACAATAAATGTTTGATTTGTATACCTGTTTTATGAATCTGTATACCTGGTGTTGCATACAATTTCAGGGGAAAAGCAGTTTAAGTGGTTGAAGAAGCCTTAACCTATGCCTCTGGTTCTCACCGGCCTCTTTGGCTTCATCTCATCCATGGCCCTATCTGCACCATATAATACATCAATTGTTCCAGACTCTTCACCTAAGAAACCAAGAGTGATCTGCCTGGAATGCTGCTAGTCCAGCTTTCATGTGGCTTCCTTCTTTCTCATTCTCAAGGGCTTGGTTTAAATGTCACTTCAAAAAGGAGTAGGCCAGACTAACCCACTCCAACTTCCTTTCTCTCTTTTCTTATGCAGACATCCCAGCTTCCTTGTGCTCAGGGGAGGCCAAATCCTCAATTCTAACTAATGAGACATAAACTGCTCTTAGCATATGGCCACCATTTCATTCTTCCTGAATGTTCAGACAAGAAGCTGGGTGTACCCCAGTTCCCATTAAGAAAGGCAGATCCCAGAAGAAAGGATCCTGGTTCCTTGCAGGTGTCTGTAGTACACCATATGGGTTGCAAATCCAAATTGTTTGGTGGTGGTGGTGGTGGTGGTGATGGTGGTTTCATTTGGTTCAGTTCAATTCAGCTGGGTTCAGTTTGGTTCATTGTGAGACAGGGTCCCCCTAAAGCCCAAGCTGGCCAAAAAAAATCTCACAGAGCTCTGCCTGCCTCTGCCTCCTGAGTGCTGGAACTAAAGGTGTGTACAACTACACCTATCAAATCCAAACTTTCATGAGACAAGTGACTTTTTTATTGTTTAAGTCAATATTGTTTTCTGGTAATGATGTATAACATAATCCTAGAGATACAACATCCACTTCAGTTCCTATCGTGACACCATCTTGATTTACTTTAAAACATCTGGACCAGAAATTATTATTTTACTAATTTTATCAGGTTATTTAAGTCTATTTTAGTCAACAAGTAATTCCTGAACAAACAGTAAAGAAATGTCCAGCTATTATGTTTGATTAACATGAACTTGTGAAGTCCAGGGAGATTGCTCAATGGTTAGGAGCACTGGTGGCTCTTGCAGAAGACCCCAGTTCGATTCCCAGCACTCACATAGCAGCTAACTACTGTCGGTAACTCCAGTTCCAGGGTATCTGACACATGCTTTTGGCCTCTACATGCTCAAGTGGAGTCAAAATACTCAAACACATACAATGAAAAAATTTTAAAAATTGAATTTGTCAGACCAGGCAGCACAAACCTTTAATTCCAGCACTTGGGAAGCAGAGGCAGGCAGAAATCTGTGAGATGGAGGCCAGCCTCGTCTACATAGTGAGTTCCAGGCCAGCTGCCAGCTGTGCCTAGAGGTCCCTGTCTCAAAAGGGAAAAAAATCGAACTTATCAAACTATTAGATACTCTTGTTTACATATTACTTTTTTCCTCGTGTATAACTTTCATTTAGCTATTATTTTTATTTCAACTGATTGATTATGCATTATAATTTTTACTCTAACAACAAAGATGAGAAAAAAAAGCAATTCTACATTTTTTCCCACTATCTCCTAAGTACATGATTTTTATTTTGAAGGGGTGAAAAATGTCCATGATGTTTTCTTAATCTAAAGTTAAGTTCTCTAGTAAAGGCAGTTGCAATCTGCTGAGAGAAAGAGTGTTACTTCATGGGCTGCCCATGCCCCAGGGTGATGATGACCTCACACATGCACATATGGACAGCAGTGGCTGGACATGAGCATGGGAGTGGGGTGTTAGGTTATGACAAGGCCGCACACCCCCAGCCCCCAGACAAAAATGCACATGAGGCTTAAGTCACTCCAGGAGCATGATTTACTTCCATGTGGGATCGCCAGCGCAGGCTGCCTGCAGACACATGGTGGAACCGGAGCAGGAGCAGGGCAGGGGTCAAGATGGCCACTGGGGCCCACCCATTTATAGCCAGGGAGCGGGGCCTCGGTACAGAGGAAGAGGTCAAAAGATTGACATCCTCTGGAGGAAGTGGGCATCTGTGTGGAATTGGGATTCTGGGAAGCCCAGACCTAACAGAGTCTCAGGAGCACTAGAAGGATGGAGTGAGGGATGTGTATGACCAAGACAATGCATGAAATTTCAAATTTTTTAAAAGAGAAAAAACCTAAGCCCTTTAATTTATAATTTTTTTAATTTATTTATTTTTGTATGTGTATGAATGTACTGTCTGCATGCAGGTTTGTGCACCCGTGTCGTGCAATGCCGTGGAGATCAGAAGAGGGTGTCGGATTCCCCTGGAACTGGAGTTAAAGACTGTTCTTAGCCGACATGTGTGCTGGGGATCGAACACAGGTCCTCTGCAAGAGCAGTCGGTGCTCCTAACCGCTGAGCCATCTCTCCAGCCCCTAATATTTTATTTTAATTCCTTCCCATTATTCCCTTAGATAATAATGAATTGGACTTGCTAATGTTTTTCAGTATTTTTACATTTTACATCTGAAACATTTGCTTTGATTTTTCTCTTTGATCTAATGTTCACTTAGGGAGAAAATCTACTCAACTATAATCAAATCCCTAATTCTTTACTTTCTTTTTTATACACTAAATTAATTACCTTAAATTAGAACACCTTGCAGGCTCCCTTGGGGGGGTTGACAACTTTTGCCTTTTATCAACAGTTTTAATCTTCTTGTGGAATTGCACTATATCTTTCCATGTAGTGATTTTTTGTGTGTGGTTGTCATTACATCTTTCTTCTATTTGATACTAATGTTTTCTGGCCTTTTTGTTAAAATTTGCCAAACAGATCTTTTTTCACTTTTTTTCTTTCTTGCATTTTCTTTAACTATCACTTTTAAACAGCTTCTACGAGTACATTTTTTGCTATTTCTTTTTTGTTTTGTTCCATTTCTTGCAACAGGTTCCCACTGTTGCCCCAGCTGGCCAGGAACTCACTAGGTAAACCAGACCTCCATCTCCCAAATATCTCCCTGCCTCTTCCTTTCAAGTAGTGGAATTAAAAGCATGCACCACCATGCCTGGGTGTTTCTATTTCTAATGCTTTATATATTATTGTTGTTACTACTATTATTATTATTATTATTATTATTTGTATGAGTGTACTGCCAGTATGTACATAGGTGCACTGGTGTTCAGCAGTGCCTGAGGTGGACAGACAAGGGGATTGCATTCCCTGTAACTGGGGCTATAGATGGTTGTTAGCCACTATATGGCTGCTGAGAATCAAACTCTGTCCCCCTGCAAGACAAACCGGAGCTCTTAACCACTGAGCCATCTCTCCAGCCTCCTGATTTATATATTTGTATTTTTTTTCTAAAGGAAAACTCAACTTACTTATATTTAATAAAGTTACTGATACATTTTAATAGTCCTATAAAATTTCTTTACATTTGTCTTACTAAACCTCCTACCTTTTGCTGACTAGTGGAACTTTCTTTTTCTTTTTAAATTATCCACTTAGCTTAATGACTGTACTGATGTGTTTTCAATCTTCTGGTGTTTAACTGATGTTAAAGTTTAAATACAAATAGTCCTTAAAAGTTACTGCTGATCAGATCTTTATCTTCTCAAAACCAAGCCAGGACTTGCATGTTTTCTTCCTTTCCTGCTTTTCACTTCTACTCTCTTCTGATTTCATCTTCCACAGCCATTTCTCATGATGGGGCAAGACAATCTAAACGTTTAATACCAAGTTGTTATGGAATTGTCTTTGCTTTTGAAGTCATTTTTAGCAATCATCTCTTTGTAGATTATGTCAAGTCATGTAAGTCATATAATTGCCTAGAATCCACTATAAACTTTATCATTTTTTTCAATCACCACTCTTAGATCTCATTTTTGGTTTGGGAGGAATACATTCTAAGTGGGAAAAGGGTGAAGAATTTTCTGATTATTCATGTATTCAAACTGGGCCTCCTTTGCCACATCATTTTCTTAACTACATAGGATTATAGATTAAAAACTGCTTTTACTCAAAACTTTGAGAACATTCTCCCTATTCTGTTTTCTAGCACTTTACACATTACCCAGAAAGTCTGATGTCAGTCTAATCCTCTTTGCTTTATTGATAGTCTTTTTTCGCTCTTTCATCTTTTAGGAATTTTTATTTTTGAGATTCAAAGTGATTTGGTCTGGTGTTAGGGACCAAGTGTCAATAGTTCTCAGTAAGTTTTCCCCGGAGACACTATTATTTATCTAGGATGAGATTAAAGACTTGTCCTTGGAATGCTTTTCTGGGACAAATGCTAGAGCCAGCTGTTCTGATTAGAGCCAGATGAAGGTCCGTGACTAAGCTATCTAGACAAGTCTTCCTTCTTTCTCCATGCAGTGCTAGCCTGCTTCCCCTTTCTAGCATCCCTTGATTCTGAGCTAAGACTATCTCTGAGGCTTCGCCAAGTATTTCCACCTCTCTCCATTCTCGTCTCTGCAGTTTTTTCCTGAATCTGTTTTTTGTTTATTAGGTTGACTCATTGGCTTTTCTTGTCCGGTTTTCTGTTACTCTGATACATATCTTGTTTACTTATGGAATAATGTATTCAACTTCTGATCTGATTCCAATAGTTTTAGGCAAGTATTTTATTGCCATTTTATACTATCTTTAAAAGGATTTGGAAGCCAGTCATGGTGGTGCAGGCCTTTAATCCCAGCACTCAGGAGGCAGAGGCAGGTGGGTCTCTGTGTGTTCAAGGCCCACCTAGTCTACATAGTGAGTTCCAGGCTAGCTGGAGCTACAGGGAGACCCTGTCTCACAAAAGATAAAAGGATTTAGAGAGTATGGAGGTAAATGTTTAGTCCATGACCCTGAAACATACAACAGAGAGCTCGTTCTCTAGCACATGGTTCATTTGTATACCTATTTTATGATATCTTATGCTAATTTTGTTTTAAACAATCAAGAATCACATTCTATGGATGCCTTCCTAATCACCTCCTACCTGTGAGTCTGGCCGTCTGTATCTGTGGAGTACTTCTCTAATGCCTGACTTGACACTAATATTTCCTATTAACTGATAGATTTACCCATGTGTTCTTTATCCTTATCCAAGCTGGTAGCCATTCTCTGCTTTTATTTTTTTCCAAAGACAGTTTCATATTTTTCTACTCAGGACACCCTTGACCTCACTGAGCATAGCCTTACCATTTCCTTTGAACTTATTTGGCTCTGTTCTGTGCCAATACTTTGAGGGCAAGTCTCAGGCTCTGTTTCTAATATAAACATGCAGTGGTCACCATGTCCAAATAGTTTATCACACTTGAGACATTGTCAGTCACTCAGTTCAAAACAGAAGCTCGTGAGATCATACTCTCCAGTCTCCTGTTAGTTCCAAAAACACACATTAGTCCTCTTGTTTCTGTGGCAAATTCCCTTCTCCTAGCAAAGTCAGATTCCCTAGGATCATTCCCCTGCCAAAGCAGAAAAGGGACAAAGACTATATCTTCATCTCAACCCCCATCTGTAGAATTTAAATTTCAAAGGCATCTTACTTGCACATTCATGCTTACAGAGATGGTGATTGAAATTAAACTTGGATTTAGGTATATCTGGGTATATCTAAAGCCATGGATTCATCTGAGCATTGATACAGCCTTATCATGACACATTACAGTTAATAAGTGAACAAAACAGCCTACCTCTTAACTTTAGATTTTAAGAATGGGCCTGAAACAGTAAACTTCTGCATCAAATTTTTTTTTTAAAAAAGACTGAGAAAAGGATGAAAAACTTGTTTGGCAGAATGTATGAGCTCTGGTGGGGTGGGGTAGGGGGCAAGGAAGGGGGAATGGATCTAGACATGATTGGAAATTTTGTATGAAATGCACAAAGCTTCAATAAAAATTCGCTTTGAGAAAAAAAATAAGAATGGGACTGCATGTAGAGATACATGTTCCCCAGATGTCTCTTTGAACTATGATGTGAAACTCGGCCTCGCCCACAATTTTATTCAGAATGGTTTCTCTAACTTCAGTTGGTGAACTTCAAACTTAGACTCTTTATCAGACAATCTTGCCTCTTAGGTCTAAAACAGCTATACTCACAATGTCAAGCATTCTTTCTCTTTCTCGGTCTTCTTCATTTTCAGTGAAGATGCACACCTTTTCAGTGCTTTGATGTGTTAATTCTCAAGGAAACCCACATTCATTCATTATCTTTTGGTAGACTAGCAAATTGATATTCTGAAGAATCAAGATCTGTGCCCAGGTCACAAGAGTACATAGTTCAGTGACTGTAATTTTGGAGGCTTGCAAGCTTAAAAGTCATTAGTCCAGATTTTGCCCATTTTGTAAAATTCATTCCTACATATGGACAAGAATCCTAAGGTTTTTCTACTGTGGAAACATCCTAAACATGCATCATTGTAACACAACCTGCTTGTTATAGGGACTAACTCTTTTTTGGGTTAACCTCCACATCACACACACAATCTCAACAGTATTCTAACAACTATTTAGAACTTAGACTCACAAAAGACTTTTTCAGAGGGTAGTATTTATTGCTAAATCCATGACATTGAAAACTTTATGTTATAATAATAAAATTTTAAATTTATTTTATTCCTATTTCTAAACTGTCTATGGTAATCTGTATATGGCAGGAATCAGACCTACTGCCACACCTTTGATATGTCATTGAAGAATATTAAGTAATTGGGTATGTTCACAGTATGCTGACTTTTCTTAATACAATATATGTAATATATCAGAGCTAGCTTTTTAAATATTTTATTTGTTATTTCTATTTTATGCATATGAGTGTATTACCTGCATGTATGTAAGGCTTTCATGTTGTGCAATGCCCACAGAGGTCAAAAGAGAGTTTTGGATCTCCTGGAACTACAATTACAGATGGTTGTTAGTTAGCCACCATGTGAATGCTAAGAATCCAACTAGGGTCCTCTGCAAGACCAGACAGTGCTCTTAACTGCTGGGACATCTCTCCAGCCCCAGACGTAGATATTTTTATCTTGATTTATTTTGTCTTTCATGGTGTGTGCATGTGTGTGTTTTGTATGGGTGCACGTGTGTGTGTGTGTGTGTGTGTGTGTGTACATGCAGAGCCTAGTGGTTGATGGCAGTTGTCTTCTTCTGTCCTTCATTTTTTTTTTGAGAAGGGCCTCTTGCCAATCCTGAAGCTGGCCGATTTCAGTAAGACTAGGTGGCTGCCTAGCAAGCTCCAAGGATTCCCCTGTCTCTATCTCCCCACTACTAGGACAACAGGTGTGTGCCACCACACTCAGCTTTTATGTGACTCCTGAGAATCTAAACTCAGGTCTCATGCTTACATGCAATGAAGTTAGTAAATTTCCACTTTACTAACTGAACCATCATCTCACCCACATGTCCTACTTTATTGGTGAAAAACTAAGGAAAGCAATAGATCCCAACTTATCTACCTGGAAGAATGACTTTTATAGTCTAGTCCCCAGTCTCCCGTTCCTGATCTGGATAAAAAGGCAGACTGAGTAAGCTGATACCTAATTGGTCCTCTGAGAAAATAGTCTGAGCTTCCTTTCATTGGGTGCTCCCTATGGGTCTGCTGTAGAGCTCTGCACTTTACACATCTTATTTGTTAAAACCAATAATAAATAGGGGAGTGAATGAGGAAGTTAAACAACATGCTGATGGAACTATAGAGTTGGCAAATGAAGCTAAGATTTAAATTCAGACCCATGATTTATGAGAATACATATATGACCTCAGATATACATATGGTTTGAAGACTTTGTTCTTGGGATGCACATCTGAACCTGCAGGGGTGAAAGGGCAGAAGTTTAGGAAAAGGCTAGTTTATCATTACAAAATTGTTCCACATTCACATTCATAGGGAAAATTGTTTAAACTGATTTTTAACTTCCACGCATAAGTAGAACATTAACATAAGTAAGTTCACAAGCTGGGAAGAAGTGAGAAGAGTAATTTTCTCTAGTTTTCTAACATAAGTAATGAACAAGCTAAATACAGGGAATTGAGGAGACACAGCAAGGTGGGATGATTTTGAAAACATCCTCAGTAAAAGTGCCTAACATAGAAGCTCCTCCTACCTCAGCCGTGTGAGAAGTCTGTATCTAAAAGCATTGGTAGTCTTGCTTTTGTGGTGTTTCTTATCATTCCATGTGGCTCTCCTATCACAGTCAGGCCATTCCTATCCACAGCCATATACGGATAGCCATGTCCTCTCTCTTCATGAGTTAATGTACAGCTTTTAGGAATGCTAAGAGACACATCTCAGGTGTTTGTCTTCTTTCTTGAATGGAAATCTATTAAGCAATATTGAATTCAGGAGAATACCCTTTGTTGGTGTTGCAGTATTGGTTAGAAGAACAAAGTGCCACAGCCATGCTTTATCTGTTTCAAGTTTTCCAGGATCCAGGCCTGTTTGCTTCCAACTAAACATAAGCTCATAAAACCACTTCTGTCTGGAAGTTTGAGTTTGCCCTGTTTATGGGAGCCTTGAATTGACTGGACAGAGGTTGGGGGAAAGGATGAGATGCATTCAGTGATTACTTTGAAAAGGAAAACACTGCAGTTTGTGTTTTCTAGATGTGGAGGTAAACAAAGAAAAGGAACTGAAAGAAGTATTTGGGTTTTAGTCTGAGTAGTTTGGGAATGGGCATAGCTTCACAGAAATATCAGCCAAAACAACTGAGAAGTGCTTTTTCTTGGCTTGGTTGGTTGAGTTATGCTTTGTTTGGGGTTTGGTTTGGTTTGTTTGATTTTTGTGAAACAGAATCCCACAATGTAGCCCAGGCTGGCCTTGAACTTGAGGCAATCTGCCTGCCTCAGACTCCCAGGTGCTTTGGGAGATGAGCCAGAACACCTGGCTGATAAGAAGTATTTTAAGCAGGCAAAGACTCTTTCATAGAGATGTGAAAAGAAATACATTCAACTTCACCAAATTATGGTAAAGAATGATGCTTGTTCTCCCTTCAATAACTAGGTCATGTGACAACAGAAGGCTCTCTCTCTCTCCTCACAGTCTTGAATCTCATGACAAGTCACTTAGTGCCAGGTGTGTATCTAAGAGTTTATAGATAAAAAATGGAAAAAATAGGCAGTTCACCTTATTTTTCTCATTTCGTTTCTCCTCATAACACTTCTGTGCTTCATTGTAATGGGCACCATTTTAAGTGGCCCATGTGTATTGGTTTACTTAGTTTAATAAACCTAGGAGGCAAGAGCTTTCATTGCATCATGTTTTCTTTCTTTTTTTTTAACCATAAGGGGTGAGGGAAGATTCCTATTTACTTTTCTCATTCTTTTTTTTATACCTTTTTTAAATGGAAAGACACCTTTTAAAATTTATTTATTATTTTTTATGCATATGAATGTACTGTCTGCCTGTAGGTTGGTGCACCCGTGTCGTGCAATGCCACAGAGGTCAGAAGAGGGCATCGGATTCCCCTGGAACTGGAGTTAAAGACAGTTCTTAGCCTAGTGGGTGCTGGGAATCGAACCTGGGTCCTCTGCAAGAGCAGGCGGCGCTCTTAACCGCTGAACCATCTCTCCAGCCCCGCATCATGTTTTCTTATAAAGAAACTGAAGCTCACAGCTAGAAGCCACATGCAGGCCATCAGGACATGGAGCTCATTTCCCTCGCACACCTGCTTCTGCCCTCACAGGCTGACTGGGACCTGCTGTTGCTATGGGAAATAGTTAGCTCAGCACCCCAACACAAGCTTTCTTCTCTGCCAGGACTATGGAGACCTAAGGTTTGCCTGACTCACAGCTCAGTACTCCAGAAGCTCTAGATAGAAGCAGCTTGCTGTCAGAAGACCTGTAATGTCCTGGCATTCATAACCACAAAAATCTGAAAGCCCTAGAGTTTACCTGAATTTCAACATGCTGAAGACATTTCTTAATAAAAGATTCCACTTTATACTTTCTTTGGAATAGCATAAATTTCTCAGAGAGAGTCTCTACATCAGGCCTTGGTATCTAATGTTATAGCTCTTTAATAGCACAGGTTTTGAGATTATATATATATATATATATATTATTCATACACATATATGCATACATATTCAGCTGTTTTCTTAGAGAACATCTATACAGCCAGACCCTTCTGTGCAAGTTCATCCACTGGAGTCTATTCAAGTTATCTGGAGATGTTAAAGAAGGTTGTACCTAAACTTCCTGGTTATTTAACAATTGTGATTAATTCCCTTTGGTGTCTCTTGAGATGAATTACTGGCAATTCCTTTTACTTAGGGACCCTTAAACTCACCAGAGATTCTAATGAAAAAGCAATCCAATATCTCCATATCTTTCTTCCCAAAGCCCATGTGACTCCCACATGACTCATTTTCTTCAACATAGAATAAAGTACTTAATTGTTTCACACCCACATAAGAAAAAAATTGAACCATTTTCTCAAAACAGAAATGCCCATCCATAAGTGACAGAGCCATTGAAAAAAAAATGATAAGGTTGATAAGGTCATTTTGTTAACTAATAATAAGTCATCATTTAAACTTCCTCTTACTTTGTAGACCTTACAAAGGAACATTCATCAAGAGACCAGATTAAACTAGCACAACTATCAGAAAATCTATCATCATTAAACCCTAATCAAGGGCTAGGGATATAGATCGGTAGTAGAGTGCTCAAAACCCAAACACATACACACACACACACACACACACACACACACACTCACACACACAAAATAAATTTAAAAAAAAAAACACCTAAATTGATGAATAGTTTCATACAGGAGCCATGAATACATAACAAGTTATCGGACTATGAAGGTATACTTTGAGCATAAGACCCATGCCAACTCAATGAGACAAGGTCCTAGAGTGGTGTGAGGGAAATGGAAGGCAGGCAGCCAGCCCCAGCCTGAGAACTTTGGAAACTGATTATGGCTGGATGAGGGAAGAGTAGACTTTCCTTAAGATCTCCAGATAGGTCGAATGGACACCAGTGGATGAAATTGCCCAGAAGGACATCTGGATAAAATGCTTAACCAGATGAGTCTTACCATGTATGGCAGGTAGTAGATGGGGGAGGGGATTTAAATTTGATTAAGAACTGTTGTATGAAATGTAAAAAAGCTCAATAAAAATACTTATAAAAAGGTGTATTTCAATTCAGCAAGAAACATTTAGTCACACCAAGGAGGGTGCTACTGTGAAAAAATGAAAAGAAGGAAAGGAAAGGAGATGAAAGGAAGAAGGGAAGAGAAGGAAAGGGAAAGGAAGGGGAGGGGAGGGGATAAAAGGGGAGGGAAGAAGGAAGGGAAATGGAAAGGAAGGGAAAGGAAAAGAAAGAAGGAAAGGAAAGGAAAGGAAAGGAAAGGAAAGGAAAGGAAAGGAAAGGAGGGTAGGGGAGAGGAGAGGAGAGGAGAGGGGAGGGGAGAAAATCTTAAAGAGACAGGAAATAGCAAGAAGTGTAAACACTGAGAACTTGCCCAGTTTTTAGTGCAGGATTATCACATAGACTTTAGAGAAACAAGGAACAGCAAAAAAGGAAAAGAAAGTATTTTCCAGAATATGAAAAAAAAACCTGGAATCCATTTGCATTGTTGCTTAGTGATGTATCTACTGTAAAAACTTATCCAGTGGCTCCTCCAGAATCTAAACACAAAATTACCATACAATTCAGCAATTATTCCTCTGAGCCTGTAACCCAAAATAATCAAAAGCAGAGTCTCTGGGATTTCCTATTTATAGAAACTCTAGTCACAAAAATTATAGATAGAAGCAACCCAGCAATGAATACAGACACAAAATTCAGCATATATTTACTAAGGAATATTATTCACCCTCAAAAGGGAAGAGAATTTGGGTCTATACTACAAATAGATAAAACTTCAAAACATCATGCTAAATGAAATAAGCCAGTCACATAAAGACAATAATTGTATGATTCCACTTATTTAGGGCTGCCAGAATACTTAAATTTATAGAGACATGCCATAATTCATGGTCAGGACAGTAGGGGAAGGGGATACTTAACCTATACAGGCATTCAGTTTGAGAAGATGAAAAAGCTCCATAGATGAATAGTCCTGGTACTATACAATATAGTGATATTTAATGCCATCTGACTACATGCCTTAAAACAGCTAAAACAGTGAGAATAACAACACAAGCCAACTAACAGCAGACTGTCAAGGTCAATAACTAACCAAGCAGGAGTCAGAGATGGACACAAGGGGTCTTTACCCACCCTAACTGGGTTGACTTGAACACATAATCATAGAGCTAGGCCCATGACAGCCCAGAGAATTAATCAAACTCAGTACAAAGTACTCATTCTTATACAGATTACCTCAGCATTTGTCCAGTTTCTGCCAGTGCTCTATAAAACCCCTAGAGAAAGGAGTCGGACAGCTTTTTCCTTGCTGGGGAACCCCTAAAAGTGGAACTTTTAGGAATTTCTCCCACTTTTTCCTCAAGTTTTCCTCACTCTTCCTTAATCCCTCCCAATAAAGCTTGCATTGCAATCAGCTTACCCCCGTGAGGGCCTCTATGTTTGGTTTTCATGGGCATAAAAGAACAAACTCAGAAGCCACTGCCTCAAGTTGATCTTTGGTGAGCAGGAGTATCTAGCACCCTAGGAGCTTAGGCAAGCACAATTAGGCTGAGAAAGTTCCCTGAATATTTAAATATCCTGCCTCAGAAATATATATAAACCCTTTCCAATCTACCCTAAATAAGTGACCTTCCCTTCAATGGCCTGAAAACCTTATATCTTGTTAGAGGAAAAATCAGCACTCTGGGCAACTGGGGTGACATGGGAAGGGAAAAAATAAACCCTACCTGGGCTAGGACAACATGGGCAAGCTAACTGGAGCTTTCTCATCTACCCAAGACCCTCAAGAACATAGATAGAACATAATCAGAAACTTACACTGCTAAAAGCTAAACTTCAAGTATCACATATTAAAAATGCAGGCAGAAATTCAATGGTAATTTTCTAATATAATTCTAATGTCTGCTACAATAAAATTTGTGTTAAGACACTTCTGCACTGGAGACTAAAAGACCCCTGCCCCATCTTCTAACACTAAGCAATATGACTAGAATTCTCACATAGAGGACTTAAAAACAAAGCACAAAGTCAAGAGCCCAGAGGAAACACTCACGGGGAAGACATGAGAGCACTCAGGAGAAACCACTGGGGTCCAGAGGTCTGGCAAGGGACCCACCCTTGACCACATTACAAATCAAAACAAACCTCTCAAAACATTTCAGCTAGTGTGCTGAAGTTTTCTGGTCACAAACTTGCCTTTCTGGAATCTGAGAGAAAAATAAAAGGAAATCAGGCTGGTCTGTTAACTCCCAAAGAACTTTAGACAAAGGGTAATGCCAAGCAGCCTAGGCCCATGTCAGCGCTTATGCAAGAGGACAGCTTAATGTACAATGCTCTCATGACTTATTGACTTTGTTACATCAATAACTGAAATTATCTGTAAATCAGTGTGTGACTAATTGCTTTCTTATTATTCATACATCTGACTCCAGCTTCTTGAGATTCCAAATCTCTTAGGAATAATTTCACAGCGACAAAACAATGCTTCATTGTTTCTAGTGACAGTCATCTTCATGTGATTCTTCCCAAGTTCATTATTCATTATTTTCTGTTCCTTCTGGCTGTTTTCTCCCTTCTCTACAGATACTCTAAAGTTGTGAATGTCTCATGCTACCAAATACAGGCAGATGACTGATTAAGGATACTTTCTTGACTGGATCGTGTTTCATATATGAACACTAAGCAGAGATCAGCACTTATTACCACCCTCTTGTAAATATATTGGAGGTTGGTCTTATGTGTAGATTCCACTCTACCAGTGGAATGCTTTTGTTTTACAAAAACAAAAATAAACAATATTACACAGTTTTGTTTTTAAGAAAATGACAATGGAAGCCTGAGTTGGACATTAAAGAATCAAATATCTGTTAGCTAGAGGCGAAAATGAATATTGCATTGAAGCTATTTACCTTTGCTTATCTCTGAAAGCTAGATATTTAAAGCAAATGCTATGACTCAATATAAGAGCATTTATCACGGAACAGTTCTCAAATTATAGACCTTATCCATGGGTTATTGACTTAATATATAGTAATTGAATGCTACACCTGAGGAATACAAAGAACAATATAGATTTCTGATCCAAGGAAGTTATTAGGTTGATCATTTGGAAGGTAAGTACTAATTAATCTTCATATAAATCAGTAATTGCCCTTTATAGCTCAAGGGGTTTAGAATTCAAAGTCAATTCTTAGGAAGTTGAAAAATAAGTATAACAAAAAATGAGAGTTCATGACAAGAGTAAGGGAGAGGGGAGAAATCAACCCATGATAAACACCATATTTTTTATTTTTTATTGATGTTTTGTGTATTTCATACATCATTTTTCAATTCAGTTCAGGCATATTCCCCTTTCCCTTCCCCCTCACCCCACCCCACCCCATCCCAGATCATGCATTCTGCCATAATTATCCTGCATCTTTCTCTCAGTCTTTTTTTTTTATGTTTAGGAATTCACATTTTCCTCCATTAATTTTATATTACTCAAAAATATGGACACATACTCTCCACCCATATACAGTAATAACAGAGTCTGAGAATAGTTGGTTGGTGGATTCTAGAGCCTGTTGAGAGATTCACATTATAACAACATAGTTGCTTTCAGATAAACAGAAATATAACCATAATGTCGTTCAGCCTTTTGTCTGGGGATTTGGTGTTAGCATCTACAATGAGGGAAACCATTCTCCGTTTGTCTTTCTGGAACTGTGTTACTTCACTCAGCATAATGGCTTCAAGCTCCATCCATTTACCTGCAAAGTTCATAATGCCATCTTTCATTATGGATAAACACCATATTTTTTATTTTTATTTATTTATTTATTTAATTTTTTTGTATGTGTATGAATGTACTGTCTGCATGTAGGTCTGTGCACCCGTGTCGTGCAATGCCGCGGAGGTCAGAAGAGGGTCTCGGATTCCCCTGGAACTGGAGTTCTCCTGGAATTGGAGTTATAGACAGTTCTCAGCCGCCATGTGGGTGCTGGGGATCGAACCCGGGTCCTCTGCAAGAGCAGTCGGTGCTCTTAACCACTAGGCTATCTCTCCAGCCCAAACACCATATTTTTAAGATCGACACTAGCCATAGTGTTGTGATCAAAGTGTCATTTTGCAAATGTCTCATCTTCCATCTTTGACAGATTTGCAGTGACTTCTTTTGTGCATCTTCAGCAGGGCCAAAGCAAGGGAGACTCACAATGGCCCAATTTGTGTCCACTATTACCTCCTACAACCAGAGTCAAATGACAACTCACGATTATTCTTTATTCTTTCTCAACTTTTCTAAAGTCCTATTTGCAGATAATTTGGTTACAGTTCTCATAGGAAACAGTTCTAATGTATTTTTGCCTATACTTTTATAAGAAAATTTATTTAATGTCCTATTTCCTTTGCCATTCCATATTGTAAAGGTTTTAAGTCATGGTGTGTTCACATATTATTTACTGTAACATAACTAGCTAGTTCTAGTATTTTATATATAATTCAATTTCTTCACACATATCAATACTTTGTCATATTACAACATTTTAGAAAAATGATGGGGATTCTTAATGTTCTTTATATCTTAATGATATAAAATACGCTATAGTTTTCTCCTTTAAAATAGAGGAAAATAAGGCAGGGAATGGTGGAGTGTGACTTTAACCTCATCACTTAGGAGACAGAGGCAGGCAGATCTCTGTGAGCTCGAGGCCAGCTGGTCTACATACCAAGTTCCAGGCCAGCCAGGGCTACATAGTGAGACCTTGTCTCGAAAATCAATAATAAATAAACAAACAAACAAATAAATAAATAAATAAATAAAATTAATAAATGAATAAGAAAATGGATGGGGTTAAGGTTCCCATGCAGAGGTTCTGATTTTAGAAGTTGTTTGCTGATGCTGAGACAAGAAGAGATCATTTACTGGTGAAGTGGTATGAAAGTATGACAAAAATGTTGAGTGTATCAATATGGAAGTTCTGAACATCTGGGAGCAGGTATATCATGGTATTTAATATGGAGTCGGGTGTACAGAGGTAGTCCCACCTGGAAAATTAAATGACAGAGGACCCTGGGCTCCAGGGTAAGAGGGGGAGAATTTATATAACAGATGATCAATGATGTCTTTTTGAAAGAGAAATCCAAAAAGCTTGCTTGGATGACAATAAGAAGGTCAAACTAGCCAGAATTAGCCAGTTAGTGTAACTTCTTTCCGAGTAGAGATATTGTTAAATCCTTTGTTGCCCCCTACTGGTGAGGAGGAATAGAGGAGGGAAAGAACATGTAATCAATATTCCTGCGCAGCCAAGGTAAAGCATGGAAGAAATCCACTTATTGCAAATGAAATAATTCTCGAAATATGTTCCATCAAAGTTATCCAACAGTTCGTAATGTTATCCTCTGAACCATGGACAACAGGCAATAAAACTTTAGATAGAGGGTTGAGAATGAAAAGAATTTATTTTCTAATGGTTAGAGAAGAATCAAGATCCTAAAGAAGGAAAATAAATCTTCATTTTAAGCAACTTAAAATTCTGTAAATGTTTTGAAATGTTTTATAGCTTTTCACTTCAATTGGCTTCCATGTTAAACCTGAATGAGACTGTAGCTCAAAACATCTCCTCTGAGAGGGAAAGCAGACTCATCCAGAAGATAAACCAGATGGCCCACATGACAAAAGATTTGTAGTCCTTCTGCAAGATAAGCCCACAGCCCTTACAAGCCTCAAACCTAGCTGCATATTCTAGTAAGAGAGAGATTCATTCAGAAGGTAGAGTCAGCACCGGAAAGTAATATGCGCACATGCATACACACACACACACACACACACACACACACACAAAGAGATGTGCAACATCTGTGTGTGTGTGTGTGAGAGAGAGAGAGAGAGAGAGAGAGAGAGAGAGAGAGAGAGAGAGAGAAAGAGAGAGAGAGACTCAGAGGGGCAGTGGGCTGGTAGCATAGTGAAAAGGAATATAATGTTTACAAGTGAGCAATCTGAGTTGCTGAATAGAAAACAACCACAAATCAGGGAGCCTGATTTTAACCTGCACAACCTAGAGGGAGACATAGCCCTGGAAGGCAGTTGTGGAAAGCAGGAGGCCCATTACTGAAAAACCAAAAACAGGAGCCTAAGCTGAGACAGTGAAGTTCACATGGAAAGCCACCCTCAGTGGCTGGAAACAGATCTTATCAATTGAAAATAACCCTGGAGTTTGAGGTCCCTGACCTGGAATTGCAGTGCTAGAGGTATCATAAGATCTGTTCTCAGATGATTCTATAAATCCACAATGACAAAGACAGCATGGCACAAAACAGACAGACAGAACCACAGAGTAGAGTAGAGGACCAAACAAAGCCAAGTGGCTACAACCATCTAACTTTTGACAAAGAGGTCAAAGAAAAATATATAGCTTCTTCAACAAATTGTACCTGTATATGTGCATATAGGGGAATGAAACTAAATTCTTACCCCTCACCCTGCACAAAAATCATTTTGAAGTAAATCAATGTCCTTAAAATAAGACCCGAAATTTTCAAAGTGCTAGACAGAAACAAGAAGAGAATGAAAAGCTCCAAAAGGAAGTGGAAATACTGAAGAAAACTCAAGTAAAGATTATGAAAAATTTAAAAAAAAACAAGAGTGTAACAACCAGAAAAATGTGGGACACTACGAAAAGACAAAACCTCTGCATCATAGGGATAGAGGAGGGAGAAGAATCCCAAGAGAATGGTATTGATCAGATCTTCAACAGAATAAGAGAAGAAAACTTCCCCAAACTGAAAAAAGGCAAACCCATACAAATACAAAGAAACACATAGAACACCAAATAGACAAGACCAGAAAAGAAATTCCCCATATCATATCATAGTTAAAACACTAGATGCTCAAAACAAGGACATCCAGAATATATAAGCTACTTAAAAAACAAAGAAGTGAGAAAACAAATGACCTACTCAAAAGACGGAGTAAAAAAAAAAAAAAAGAGGGAGTAAAGAGTAACAGAGACCTCACCAGTAAGGAAGTAAAGATGGCTGAGAAACATCTTAAAAAGTGTTCAACATCATTAATAATTAAGGAAATGCAAATTAAAATCACACTAAGGTATCATCTCACTCCAATAAGACTAGCCAAGATCAAGAAAACAAAGGACACCAAATGCTGGAGAGGTTGTGGGGAAAGGGGAGCACTCATCCACTGCTGGTGGGAATGTAAACTCGTACAACCACTGTGGAAAGCAGTGTGGAGAACCCTTAAAAACTCAAAATGAGCCTGCCACCTGACCCAGCCATACCAATCCTGGGTATATACCCACCCATCCTGCCGCAAAGATACATGCACAGCTATGTTTATTGCAGCTCTCTTCACAACAGCAAAGAGTTGGAACCAACCTAAATGCCCCTCAACAGATGAGTGGTTAACAAAAATGTGGTACATCTACACAATGGAGTTCTACTCAGTGGTAAAGAAAGATGATTTCTTGAACTTTGGAGGTAAATGGGTAACTTCACTTAGCCATTATGCTAAGTGAAGTAACACAGTCCCAGAAAAAAAAATGGTGAGTAGTTTCCCTCATTTGTGGATGTTAACACCAAATCTCCAGTTGGCAGGCAAACCGAGCAACTTTATTATTATATTTCATTGTATCTGAAAGCAACTGTGCTCTAAATGGGCTCTAGAATAGTCCTACCACTTATATTCACACATTGTAATTACCATATATGGATCAAAAAAAAAAAAAAAAAAAAAAAAAAAAGAAGATATGTAGTCATATTCTAAAAAAAAAAGAATGTAAAGTTACACATTTTTTTTAAAGTTCAGAGTTTTTTTTATTTTATTTATTTTTGTATGTGTATGAGTGTACTGTCTGCATGTAGGTTTGTGCACCCATGTCATGCAATGCCTTGGAGGTCAGAAGAGGGTCTTGGATTCCCCCTGGAACTGGAGTTCTCCTGGAATTGGAGTTACAGATGGTTCTCAGCCACCATGTGGGTCTGGGGATCGAACCCGAGTCCTCTGCAAGAGCAGTCGATGCTCTTAACTGCTAGGCTATCTCTCCAGCCCCAAAGTTACACATATTTATACCTGCATACAACATTACTGTTTAAATGTGAATCTCTATGCGTGGCACACACCTTTAATCCTAGCACTCAGGAGGCAGAGGCAGGCAGATCTCTGTGAGTTCAAGGCCAGCCAGGTCTACATAGTGAGTTCCAGGCCAGCTGGGACTAAAGGGAAACCCCATCTCAAAAAAAAAAGGTGAATCTTTAAATGTGTTTAGGAATCAACCTATAGTTTATTTTCAGAATTTGTAATTTTGACTTATGTGTGGAGTGTATATATGCATATTTTGTAATAATATAAAGTAAAAAAATAAAGTATGTATAAAAAAATCTAGAGAGCACCTGAGTCCCAGACCAACTGTTCATGCCAGATCAGAAAGCAACAAAGCTACATCAATATAAGCAGAATCAAACTTCAACTCAAAAAAGGTAGGTTTAAATAAGAACCTGGGCAGTTAACTCCAGCGCTCCTGTGACAGAAGCAGGCAGGCAGATCTCTGTGAGTTCAAGGTCAGCATGGTCATACCATAATAAGTTCCAGATCAGTTTTGGCTACAGGGAGACCCAATCTCAAAGGAAAAAAAAAAGAGGAGGGAAATGCAAATAATATGAAAATCAATGTCTCCATCAAACCCCAACAGTCCTCTAGAAGTATTCTGTAATAAGACCTACCTCGAGGAGCCCCAGGATGCAGAATTTAAATGAATAAACATGATCAAATAATTTATTAAATTTAAAGAACACACAAACAACTCAAAGAATCCAAAGAGTATTGGGATAAATTTCTGACTAAAGATTAAGAAAATTCAAATCAATAAATGAATGAAATGGTAAAGACAAATCAGACAATTAACAGAAAGTTGAAAAACACTGAAGAAAACTCAAACTGAAATGAAGATGGAATTGAAAAACTCAATAAGCCAATTGGTGAAAAAAGCTTCACCAACAGAAAGATGAAAAACAGAAGATCAAGACTGGACAATAACTTAAAGACAAAAAATATGAAGTGTTTTATAACACAGGAATGAAATGTCCAGAAAATGTGAGACACCATGAAAAGACCAAATCTACACACCACAGGCATATAGGAAGGTGAAGAATCTGGGGTCAACAGCTTTGACCAGATTATAGAAGAAAACTTCCCTAAATTAAGGAAAAATATACCCACACAGAGATACAAGAAGCACAAAGAACACCAAATAGAAGCTCCTCATGGTACATCATAGTAAAAACATTAAACATACAGAAGACAGAATACTGAAATCTTCAAGAGAAAAACAAGTCACATATAAAGGAAAACCCATCAGAATTACAGCTGACTTTTCAATGCAAATTATGAAAGCCAGAAAAGTCTGGAACAAAATATTCCAAGATCTAAATGATCATAGATGCCAATCCAGAATACTTTACCCAGCAAAACTGTCTACCATAGTTGAAGGGAAAATAAAAATCTTCCATAAGATAAAGAGGATGAAAGAATTTCTGTCCACCAAATCATCCCTACAGAGAACACTCAAAACAATACAAAGGACTGAAGAACTAAATGACCATACCCAAGGGACTACAAAAAGAAAACAAACGAAGCTATAATTATGGAAACACAAAATATGATCAAGAACACAAGCAGCCATTCATCTGACAGAGAATTAGTATCCAGAATATACAAAAAAAAAAGAAAACAAAATAGCAAGAAAATGACCAATAAAAAGATGGGCTACAGATCTAAACAGAGAGATCTCAAAAGAAGAAATAGCAATGCGTAAGAAATGCCCTTAAAATGTTCAACATCCTGGGCTGGAGAGATGGCTCAGCGGTTAAGAACACCAACTGCTCTTGCAGAAGTCCCAGTTTCGATTCCCAGCACCCACATAGCAGCTAGGAACCATCTTTAACTCTAGTTCCAGGGGAATCTGACACCCTCTTTTGACCTCCACAACATTGCATGACACAGGTGCACCAACCTACATGCAGACAGTACACTCATACCCATAAAAATAATAAATGAATAAAAAATTTAAAAATTGAAAAAAATGTTCAACATCCTTCATAATTATGGAAAAGCAAATCAAAACCACTTTAAGTTCTCATCTAACCCCAGTAAGAATGGCTAAGCTTAAGCAAACAAATGACACCAAACAGAACCTCATCAAACTGAAAAGCTTCTGTCCAGCAAAAGAAATGATCAAGGAAGTGAAGAGAAAACCAACAGAGTGAGAGGAAACCTTCACCACTGATTCATCTGACAGAGCATTAACATCCAAAATATATAGACTACTCAAAAAACAAAGAAGAAAACAAATAACCTACTCAAAAGATGGAGTAAAGAGCTGAGCAGACTTCACCAGTGAGGAAGTAAAACTGGCTGAGAAACATCTTAAAAAGTGCTCAACATCATTAATAAATAAGGAAATGGAAATTAAAACCACACTAAGGTATCATCTCACTCCAATAAGACTAGCCAAGATCAAGAAAACAAAAGATACCAAATGCTGGAGAGGTTGTGGGGAAAGGGGAGCACTCATCCACTGCTGGTGGGAATGTAAACTCATACAACCACTGTGGAAAGCAGTGTGGAGAACCCTTAAAAAACTCAAGATGAGCCTGCCACCTGACCCAGCCATACCACTCCTGGGTATATACCCACAAGACTCATCCTACTGCAAAGATACATGCACAGCTATGTTTATTGCAGCTCTCTTCACAATAGCAAAGAGCTGGAACCAACCCAAATGCCCCTCAACAGATGAGTGGATAACAAAAATGTGGTACATCTACACAATGGAGTTCTACTCAGTGGTAAAGAAAGATGACATTATGAAATTTGCAGATAAATGGCTAGAAAAACAAACGGCAAATGGTTTCCATCATTTGTGGATGCTAACACCAAATCCCCAGTTGGCAGGCAACCTAAACATTACTTCTTTTTATCTGAAAGCAACTGTTCTGCTATAATGTTAATTTCTCAACAGGCTCTAGAATCGATCTACCACTTATTTTCAGACTCGGTAATTATTGTATATGGGTGGAAGGTACGTATTCATATTTTAGAGTAATATAAAATTAAAGGGGAAAAATGTGAATTCCCTAAACATATTTGGAATTAACATACAGTTTTTTTCTCGGAGGTCATAATTTTGATACATATGTGATGGATATATAGGCATATGTTGGAGCAATACAAAGGAGAGGGAGGAACAACAGCATCAAGACTGGGTCAAAGAACTGACTGATAGAGTTAAACTCTGCCCACAACAAGAAGCTTCTGCAGTGAAAAACTTTGGAAAGACTGAGAGAAAGATGCAAGACATGTATGGCAAAAGGCATGAACAGGGGTGGAGTGGGAGGTAGGAAGAGGGGTGTAAATGTGTCTAAATTAGGCTGAAAGATAATGTATGAAATACACAAATCATCAATAAAAGTTTTTTTAAGAAAAAAAATGATACTAAATTAAAAAAAAGAAAGAAAACAAATGACACCAAATGCTGGTGTGGGCACAAGGAACCCTCATCTACTGTTGGTGGGATTGCAAACTAATGCAACCACTGTGGGAATTAATATGGAGAACTTTTAAGAAACTAATAATAAGGGGCTGGAGAGATGGCTCAGTGGTTAAGAGCACCAACTGCTCTTGCAGAGGACCCAGGTTCGATTCCCAGCACCCACATGGTGGTTAGGAACCATCTTTAACTCCAGTTCCAGGGGAATCCGATGCCCTCTTCTGACCTCCAAAGCACTGCACGATACAGGTGCACCAACCTGCATGCAGACAGTACACTCATACACATAAAAAAATAATAAATTAATTTAAAAATTTATTAAAAAAAAAAAAACTAAGCCGGGCATGGTGGTGCACGCCTTTAATCCTAGCACTTGGGAGGCAGAGGCAGGCAGATCTTTGTGAGTTCAAGGCCAGTGTGGTCTACAGAGTGAGTTCTAGGACAGCTGGGGCTACAGGGAGACCCTGTCTAGAAAAGACAAAAAAAAACAACCTAAAAATAAAATTACCATATGATCCAGTAATACCACTCCTTGGTGCATACCCAACAGACTCATCCTCCTTCAGAGATACTTACATAGCCATATTTGTTTTTTCTCTTTTCACAAATAGCTATGAAATGAAAATTTAAATGTCCCTCAATTGATGAATGGACAATGAAAACAAGCAAAATTTCTCTCTCATTTGTGAATCTTACCTCCAAATCCCTAAATATAAGTGTACATTTCAACACTCGCTAAAGAAGCTTCTTGTTGCAACAGATGGAGACTATCACAGAGTCTCTGAAATTTTGCCAATGTAACTGACTTTTCATTTAGTACTGCAATGTCACGTTTGGTGAGCTCAACCTATTGGTCAAAACTACCTTTACTAAAAGACCTACCTTGTAGTCGTAGCTGTTGTACTACATTGGGTAAAAAGTCTTCTCTGGATTATAAAACACCTAAGAGTTTATGTTAGTTTTTGTGATATCAAACTTACAAATCAAAACTGAATTCTTCTTATCTTTTCCAAATCATCCTGTTTCTGTAATAAGCACATATTTCTTGAATTGATATAAATAATAAGGTTGCTAGATACATTGTTGATTCTTGGAAAGTATTTGAAACACAGTAACTTTATCTTAATTTCCTGAATTTTGGCTTCCTGGTACTCCTGAAATTGCTAAATATATTATTAAATTTAGTGCTAAAAAACTGTAGGTATTTTCTTAAGTGGTATTTGTCAATTGGTAGTAACAGGTAAATTACGTGGAGGTGTATTACATACTTTAAACATTGCACAAAGTGGTATTACCATTTCTGTGACAAAGTCATCCTTCCTGGGGCCCTAGGGCTGAGCTTGCTGGCTGGTGCACACCTTTAATCCCAGAACTTGCAAGGCAGAGACAGGCAGATCTCTATGATCAAGGCCAGCCTGGTCTATATAGTGAATTCCAGGCCAGCTGGGGCTACAGGGAAACCCCGTCTCAAATAATAATAATAATTATTATTATTATTATTATTATTCAAAATTATCTTTTCTGAATTTCATTTGGTGCTGATTTATATATTATCTTGACAGATAATTTTTTCAGGTCTCATATGCATTAGCCTTATATAGTTTTGGAATAGGTAGCATTGAGTCCCTTGGTCCATTAGAGTTTCTAGTGTATCATTCCCATAGCCCCCTGTAGGTGTAACTGGGCCTGGTGGTGCATAGCTAAACTTATAAGGCTGGAATGTTATAGCTTAGGATATATAGTACATATATGTCCTATAAAGTTAAAATATCTTGTACAGGTGGTATACTGAGAATTATACATCATGCCTAGCTACTGGTATGATCATAACAAATAATCCAAGGGTCTATGGACTGTTCTCAAAGTTAATTTGCTCCATATGCCCGACACCACAGCAGATTTTTTTTTCTATAGTGGTATCTTTATGAACTTAGGAAATGTCAGTGTGTTGTTTATTTGGTAACTTTTTAAATGTTGAGGAATATGGCCCAATTGCTACTAGTGAATTTGAAAGTAACATATGATCGGGCTGGAGAGATGGCCTAGTGGTTAAGAGCGCTGACTGCTCTTGCAGAGGACCCAGGTTCGATCCCTAGCACCCACATGGCGACTGGGAGAACCGTCTTTAACTCCAGTTCCAGGGGAATCCGACACCCTTTTCTGACCTCCATGGCATTGCACGACAAGGGTGCACAAACCTACATGCAGACAGTAAATTCATACACATACAAGAATAAATAAAAAAATAAAAAATATGATCATTTGGGAATAGTACTTCATGTATTATATTTAATCCAATTGATTCTAGAGTTATGTGTCTCGTATTCTAATTTGTCATAATCTGTCCAAGATCACCACGGGTGTGTGTGCTTGTGTGTGTGTGTGTGTGTGTGTGTGTGTGTGTGTGTGTGTGTGTACCTGCGGGCTTGCATGTCATATGTGTATGGGCATGTGGTTTTCACTTGAGACAATCTCTATTTGGTTTGGGGAGCTTTTTATTCGTCTTTCCTAAGTAAAAGTCAGTAAAGGGGCCCATTGCAGGACATTTTTAAAATCATACGCGTTTCTGCATTTCCTAGAAAGGTTGTGCCATCTAATATGATCAGGA
Organism: Rhizomys pruinosus; assembly: GCA_009823505.1. Lineage (NCBI taxonomy): Eukaryota > Metazoa > Chordata > Mammalia > Rodentia > Spalacidae > Rhizomys > Rhizomys pruinosus. The sequence goes on from VZQC01014537.1 coordinate 3,971,051, forward strand.
TTCATAATCACATATCTCTCTACTTTGTTTCCAAAATTATGTCCTCAGATCCCGTACAGCTTTTGTTATTTTCCAGTGTCAACTAAATCCCTGATTTCTCTTGATGTTGTGTACTACATTATAATGTGTTTGGTTATAGAATAATAAGTCTGTTTTAAATGGAAAGTTTTGTTAAGAAATCTGAGGTGTTTATTTTTATAAAAACAAGTCTCTAATTTCAAGGGAGGTTGTGATGTATTCACATCATGAATTTCTGGGTGTGTCTTTGAACAAAAAGAACTGTAGAAATGGATAGCAGAGCCCAACCTTGGCTAAGGAAATATTGGCAGCAGATGGTGGTCAGATGAGGAAGACCTGGGCTTCTTTAGAAAAGAGACACCAGATAGGCTGACTAGAACTCATGGGAGGACCTGGCACTGAGGAGTGAGGAGGGAGAGTAAGTTGGCACAATGGACTCTAGCACAAATGACAGAACTCATGAGTGGAGGGCAAAGGAGGGTACCAAGGAAGAAGCAGGTATAATGGCAATTAAGAGTGACTGAAAAATTATATATGAAACAAATAAAAAATTTAATAAATAAAAGATGTATTCGATGAAAGGTCAACTATCACTTACAACATACTAAGGCTGCTTGTAATTTTATATATTTAGTATCAGAATATGTGTTATCCCAAACTCCTCTATTTCTATGTTGGTTTGTGTAATTATATATCCTTGTATTAAATTAAATTTATTCTAGGACACTAGATGTGGGATTATTGATCTAGTGACTCTCATAAAACAAACAAAAACATCAGTCATATTTGTGACCTAAGATAATATAACTATCTGGGTAGCTGGAAAAAAAGAGAAAAGTAAATACTTTAACCACTCTTTTTCTAAGATTTATTACTATTTTTTAGATTTATTACTATTTTTATAAAATAAAATGTGTATGAGTGTGTGTGTATGTGTGTGTGAGTAGTGTGTGCATGTGTGCATACACGTGTGTGCACTTGCCTGCCATGTGTGTATGGGCAGAGACTAGATGAGGGCATCAGGTGCTCTGGAGCTTGAGTTACAGACGGTTGTAAGCTGCCCAATGACGGTGCTGTGACTGGAACTCAGGACTTCTGTAACGGCAGCAAACACTCTACCACCAAGCCATCTCTCCAGCCCCGTACCTTGACCACCTTTTTCCTATTTTTTTTTAATTGTGAGAGGTATGACCATATTAGCTAGGTGAAAATAACTAATAACAACCAAGTAGCTAAACAATCTGAGCCTCCTACCTCAGATTGTGTGCGTAGCTTAGGATTTATAAGTATTATGGATGGGATTCATCATTTCCAATCTTGTTCTGGCTGGAAATGACTTATATACACTTGTCTCTTCATAAAGATTTTCTGGAGTTGCAGTTGTGGCAGAAGGCACAAGAACTGTGCAAGCCCAACCCAAACAAACACTCAGCACTGAGGAGGGAAGTGGGCAAGAACTCCCAGCCTAGCTGAGGACCACTGGCAGCTAAGAGTTGCTGAAAGAGGAAGAGTCAGTTTTCTTGAGGGAAGTGACCCCTGATAAGGTGACCATGCCCCAGTGGATGAACCCACAGCCAAGATTACTTGGGAATACAAATTGTACATAATAGGCCTTTAAAATATAGAAAATGTGCGGGGCTGGAGAGATGGCTTAGCGGTTAAGAGCACCAACTGCTCTTACAGAGGACCCGGGTTCGATCCCCAGCACCCACATGGCGGCCGAGAACCGTCCGAAACTCCAGTTCCAGGGGAATCCGACACCCTCTTCTGACCTCCGCGGCATTGCACAACACGGGTGCACAGACTTGCATGCAGACAGTACATTCATACACATACAGAAATAGATAAAATTAAAAAAATAAAATAAAATAAAATATAGAAAATGTGAAGGAAGGGGTAGGTAGATTTTGGTGGCTCTGAGAGCAGGTAGAGGAAGGAATTTAAATATTATCAAAAGACACCTTATTTAAAATTTTTAAAAACTTTTCTGGAGTTATGTAATTCCTGTCTGCCTTGCAAAACAAGATTTATTGCAATGATTTTTATGTCAAGTTATATATATATATATATATATATATATATATATATATATATATTAATCAGAGCTTGACATCAACAATGGATTATTCTACCAAGGAAATGTTGGCCAGGGGATCCAAGCCCCCACAAATGGTAAAGGCTCCTTGCCTCCAAACTGGGATACCTGCAGGAAGAGAGGCATAAGGCCCTGGTGTTGAAGACCTGATATAAACATGGGAAAGATGTATGGAGACCGCACTTGCAAGTATACGGATGGTCTCTGGGATGCCAGAAGTGTTACCAAAGACCACTAAACCAATAAGCAAAATTAGGTCTCTTGAGTCAAGCAAGACTCCTCCGTCAGCACAGCTTACACCTCATCTGCCTGGAAATACTGCGCAGGAGTGGCAGCCATTTGTCTGTATATCCCAAATCTAATTGGCTATTAGCTCTCTCCTTGGAGGAATAACCCACGGCTGATCCCACAAGCTTACATCTCTAAATGGTTAGGAGATGTTATAACCACACGAAGACCCTGCCATACTAACAGAAGAAAATGAAATCATGAATATAACAATACATCCAAACATCTGTGTCCTATACCAAAGAAACCTGCATACCAATTTGTAACTGTTAAATACTCTATATATTTAGTTGTGTGTGCTTCATTAGTAGGATCGAAAGGTTATGCCTGGACAAGCTGGCAGCCCATGAAAGAAAACAGCCAGAACTGACTAGAGACCAAGACATCAGCTCCAGAGAAAGTAGAGTGTTTTGCTTCTCATCCACCTGTGCCCCTTTTCTAAGCCTAGGGAACAATCTGCGGAAGAGGGGGCGTGGTAGAATGTAAGGGCTTTGATTGGGGTTAATGGTGAAACTACAACAATATAGACTGGACACTCATTTGATCAACTTGATTGAACATACAAGACCCCCTGCTGGATGGTGGGACCCATGAGCTATGTGGGTTTGGGCACAACTGCTTGCAATTGGTTTTACACGAAGGATGCTTGTACTCACAATTGATCACTTATTGTTAAAAAAAAATGAAAACAAAACAAAACAAAAAAAGCAGAGAAAGATGCAGAAAACTTACGGCAGAATGCATGATCTGGGATGGGTAGGTGAGGGGTGGGGGGAAGGGAAGGGGATATATGCCTGAACTGAATTGGAAAATGATGTATGAAATACACAAAGCATCAATAAAAAAAATTAAGAAATAAAAAAAATTATGTTGTTGTTTTCTCAGTGTCACTTTCAGCATTAGAATTGTCATAGTCCTTGTAATCAATTATGCCTTACTGGAATAAAGGCTGGAACCAGAACTCACAGAGCAGTTTAGAAGGTCCTCTGTAAGAATATGTAATAAGATGGCCGTGGTTTCTTCTGGGTTTACCTACGGCTCTATACTTAGAACTGGTATATGTGTTGGTATATTATATGTGCTGTGACCTAGTGTCATTAAATTTAAGTTCATGTGAGACTTGCTTATTCCCAATTTTTCTCCCATTTGTCCAATTAAAGGGTCATGATTATGTTACATTATCAAAATATTTACTATACGGGCAAAATTTTGGTTTATCACATTTGTCCATGTCCTATATGCATTCTGGTAGGTCATGGTGTGGGTGAACAAATTCCTTCCACTCTTAGCTGTCTCGATTGTCCGGACAAGCAACGGAATGATTTTCTTTGCCATAAATGTGTTTCAACTCTAATTTCCTCTTGTAGAAGAATGTTGACAAATCAATGCTAGCGTACTCTCTATGGAGATTAAAGAAAATGGAGGAAGGAGGATAAAGAGCTTCTGGAGTCTTTTGATCCTTCTTCACTGTTTTTCTCCTGGAATGTGAAGAAATCATTACACAAGACAGCATCTGTCTACATGTTTACTTCATCCACTCATAATTCTTCTAGATGGCATTCTGAATGCATGCTAGGGACTCTTTCTGAAACTTCCTGATCTCTTAGCATTTGGTTCTCACTCAAAGACAATCTAGCCTCTTTCCAGCTAGCTGTCACAAACAATTTTTTAGTCTAAAAATGGTGTCATGTATGAATATCTTTGTTGCTCTCATCTTTAGGTCAATTCATGTAGTATTTTGTGGGCTTGCATAAAGTGATATTTTTGAAGATAAGAAGTTGTTACTGAGGATACTGCTTTTCTTTCACTTTTGAAAAATATATCTGAAATCCTTAACTATAAGAGAGGTCAAAGCTGGTAAAAATGATTAAATATAATTAAATAAATAAATAGATAAATAAATTATACTGTAGTCTCATTATTTCTGGATAATCCATAGCCTAACAGTTTAAAGTTCTGGTTCTAGAAATATAGTCACCATAGCCCAAGGACATGGGGAAGCTGCTGCAGTTAGCTGTGGCTCAGGAAAGCCAGTAGTCTCAGCCCTTCCTGATTCTGCATTCAGTGATGTCCTGATGATGGTTTAAAATTGGCCATGGTTGGAGTAGTTCAACCACAGATGTTGCTGAACATGGCAAATCTCCACTCTTTGTCCCTTCAACTGTGGTAAGCATTTCTGAAACATAATTATGTATGCTCTCCATGTATACTTTTCATAATATTTAGAAATTAGTAGTAGGCATGACTGTGTATTCTTTGCAAGTCATTCCTAAATAATGAAAAATAATTAACTCAAGTTTGGATTCCCTGATTAGAATATTTACTTCCTCTGCTATCTCAAGCAATATAATTACTGTTAGGCAGTGTGAAGGGCAGAGAGAACAGAATGGAAGACACGCCCCAGTGTTTTCTAGATGACAGTACAATTACACAGCTTCACACCAATTAACCAATTTATCTCAAGAGCACTGGCCATGAAATTAAGACATGAGAGGCAAATCCAGGCACTGCCGGAGTCTCTGAAACTTTCATTGCGTACTTTCCCTCCATTCAAGGATTATCTATGACCCTTTCTACTTCACAATGACAGAAATAAGGGGTTAAGAAAAAGATTGTCTTGTAGACAAACCAAAAAATGTTTATCTGATCTTTTACAAAAATAAATGCTGACACCTACTAAGGAGGATTGATGAACACACACATCTTGGCAGGATAAGGGCTCCTAGGAAATGCATGAGAGGACTTCACCCTGTACACAAAGTTCCAGGATTAGAAACAGGATCGATGGGAACATGAAAATTAAAAAAAAAAAACACTTAATTTTAATAATTAGAGTTGAAGTCATAGCCAAAGCCAGCGGATTTAAATTACCAGTGTAGAAATTTAACAGATTCAGCTTAGCTTTTTAAGAATAAACATAAGCAAGTGTGTTTATATTTACAATTTAAGAAGACAGGAAAGTTAGGTACATACAACTTAAAATGAAACAAATTGGCCCCAGTGCAGTCTTACACAATAGTAAAGTTTAATAGGTTAAAAATGTGGGCTGGAGATATGGCCTAGTGGTTAAGAGCACCAACTCTTCTTGCAGAGGACCTGGGTTCAATCCCCAGTACTCACATGGTAGCTGAGAACCATCTTTAACTTCAGTTCCAGGGGAATCCGACACCCTCTTCTGACCTCCATGGCATTGCACGACACAGGCGCACAAACCTATATGCAGACAGTACATTCATATACATTAAAAAAAATTTTTTTTTAAAAAGGTTAAAAATGTTTCATTTGGATCCTGGAAAGATGACTCAACAGTGAAGATCACTGGCTGCTCTTACAGAGGATGTAGGTTCAGTCCCCAGCATCCACATGGCAGATAATAACCATCTGTATCTCCAGCTTCAGGGGCTCCAACACTCTCTTCTGACCTCCTTGGGCATTGCACGACGTGAGTGTACTTACATACATGTAGACAATGCACTCAAACACATTAAATAAAAATAATAAATTAAAATTTTTATGTTTTTATTTATATTTTTCAGTAAGATCCATTCGAGAAAGGCAAACACATTGAAATTCTTAAAAAAAAAAAACTACAAATATGTTTATCAGAATGTTTAAAGTGCTACTAGCAGGGCTTGGAAATCGCAAATAGTTTTCCAGTTTCTTTCTTTTTCCTCCATTCCTCCCAGACATTCTCACACTGTGTGTCTGTTACTGAGGGTTCATTTTTCAAATCATTTTTGAAGCTTAACTGTAGTGTCCAAATCCCACAACCCCCACACCCCAGTCACGTAGCCCTCCCTTCAAAATACTTTTGAAGTATTTTCTTTTAGCTCACTGAGTCCAATTAGTGCTTCCCCTATGGTCATGGGTGCGGGGTCATCCACTGTGGCATGGGAAACCAATCAGTGGCCACACCCCCAAGAAAGGTGATCCTCCCTCAATAGGTGCTATTAACTACCTACCCAAGCAAAGGGTAGGGCTTCAGGGCCCCTCCCCACTCCATGCTGGAATTTTTTTTTTTTCGTATGTTTATGAATGTACTGTCTGCATGCAGGGTTGTGCACCCGTGTCATACAATGCCGCAGAGGTCAGAAGAGGACGTCGGATTCCCCTGAAACTGGACTTAAAGACGGTTTTCAGCCGCCATGTGGGTGCTGGGGATCGAACCGGGTCCTCTGCAAGAGCAGTCTGCGCTCTTAACCGCTAGGTCATCTTTCCAGCCCCTGGAATTTTTTTTTTTAATTATTGAAATATTCAGGAGCTGGAGAGGTGATTCGGCCCTTAAGAGCTCTGGCTGCTCAACTAGAAGACATTATATTAAGTAAAATAAGTGAGACATGGAAAAAGAAATATTATCACATTTCATATTCATATAGAAGTTTTTAAAAAGTTAGTATGAAAACAGAGAGCAGAATAGCAGGCTACTACTAGAGGTTACAGAAAAGGTAAGGGTGATAGTGGGAATAGAATACAGTTGCGTAGGAGGAATACCTAGTGTTCTACAGTTTAGAAAGTTACTGCAGTTCAGAATGATTACCTTATAAAATGAACCAGAAGAGAGGAGTTTGAAGATTTCCAACACACTGAAACTCTTTGAGGGGATGAAAAACTAACTGTCCTAAGCTGATCATTAGAAATTGTAAATGTATCAAATGATCACATTGTATCCCAGAAATATGTATATTATCAATAAATGAGCATTGTCTACAATGGAAAAAATAAAGAACCATGTGTATTTTAACTAATTAGAAAATTGAGTAAATGAGTAGGGAGAATACACTCCTCACTGAGAAAAAGAATAGTATAGCAATAAATGAGCACAAACAACAGATGCACAAATGCCTTCTGCTAAGTGAAAAGATGCCATACACGAAACAAATAACTGTAAGATTTTCTTTATATGACATTTTTCCAATTACAGGGGCAAAAAGATTAGTGACAATGAGGGTGGGCATAGAGATTAATGGAGTGCTTTTTGAATATAGGAATTATTGTGTTAAAAAAAAAAGCAGTGGCTGCTCTTGCAGAGGACCTGGATTCGGTTCCCAGCACCCACATGGCAGCTAACAACCATCTGTAATGCCAGTTTTGAAGGATCCAACATCCTCTTCTGACCTCCATGGGCGTTGTGTACAACATGGGTAAACTTAACATACATACAGCCAATATACTCATACACATAAAATAAAAACAATTTAAAAATTTAAACTTTTTTCATACATGAATATAATGAAATATGATCATATCTTTCACCTCCAACTTTCGCCAAACATGACTTCTGTGATAGATGGTCTTGGCATCAACTTGACTGGATCAGGAATCAACTAAAACAGAGGATTGGGTGCTCCTCTGAGGGATTCTCTGGAGCAGATTATTTGAAGTGGGAAGACCCACCCTAAATGTGGGCAGGACCTTCTGGTGGCTCAGACAAAAGGCCATGGAAGAAGGAAGCAAGTTCATCTGTCCTGTTGCTGTGCCATTCGTTTGCTCATATTAGAACCAGCTTCTTTAGGATTCCAATGTAGACTGAAGACGATCAGCTCTCCAGGAATTCTGTAAGCCTCCAGCACCAGATTGAGATTGTTGAGACATCCTTGTAGAGAGAGCAACTACCAGACTCTCAGCCTCTCAGGTTGGAGACAATCATAGTCGGGCTACTAAGACTGTGAGGCAAGCCAGTACATTAACTGCCTGCTTGATATATTATTCATTCTGTCAGTTCTGTTCCTGCAGAGAACCCTGAGTGATAAGGATTATGGTGCCAGAACTGGTTCTCCAGAAACAGAATTATGAGGAGGAATTTCTCTGATGGGCTTGTGACATATGGAGCTGGCTTTCCACCTCAATGAAGCCTACAGTTACTAAAATTCCCCTCATGGCATGAAGAGCGCCAAACAGCCATGGCGCTCTATTTACAGAACTTATCAGGATAAATGCGTTTGATACTTCCTTGTAATTTGATTCTATACATAAAACTTTTGACCACTTATGGAAAAATAAGGAAAATAACGATGCTGGCTGGTTGCTTCTAGCATCTCTGGATAAAGGAGCAAAGGAAAAGAATGAGTTCAGTGATAAAATTAACAAGCTCCAGATTTGCACAAACAATCCAAACGTTTCTAAGTGTGCCCAGAAAGAGAATCTTCTTTCTCTCTGGCAGCAATAGAGCTCAAGCTGCCCCCAAATCAGCCCAAGCCTTCATTTTGCAACTGGCTGACTAAAACTCAAAATTAGGTCCCAGTCTCCCAGGCTATAGGCACTGATTGAAATGTGAACACTAATTGAAAAAGAGGGGGATCCTGTAACTTGAGAGAGAGATGTGTGGGAGTCCCTTAATGAAACTGGGGACATTGAGCCCTTAGATTCTGAAGGGTTTATTTCCTCTGAAGATGTAGTCTCCCCACCCTTAGCAGAGGATGCATTTCCACCATTCCCTTCTGCAGAACTGCCCTCCCTACTTTTACCTGGGGAAATTAATACTGCTTCTGCAAGCCTAGCAATGCTGATGTCCTTCAGTGCCCACCAGTTGTTGCCTCTAAACTTATAACCAAACTCAAGGCTAAGCAGGATCCTAGAGATGAGGAGAAAGTGTGGTCCATGAGGAGGTATACTACACCACTAAATGACTACTGAGTTTGCTAATTAGTTAAAGCAAAGGGAATATGTATGAGAATGGATTTTAATGGCAGAGGATAAAGGTGAAAGAAATATAAAACTGGATTTATTTTGTATCCTGCCACTTTACTGAAGTATTTAATCATTTCTAGGAGTTTTCTGGTGGAGTTCTTAGCATCCCTTAGGTAGACAATCATATCATCAGCAAAAAGGGATAGCTTGACTTCTTCTTTTCCAATTAGAACTCCTTTAATTTCCTTTTCTTGCCTTATTGCCCTAGCAAATGTTTCAAGCACTATATTGAAAAGGAGTAGTGACAAGGGGCAGCCTTGCCGAGTTCCTACCTTTAAGGGGAATGCTTCTGTTGTTTCCCCATTTAGGATAATATTGGCTGTGGGTTTCCTATATATGGCTTTAATTACATTGAGGAATGATCCCTCCAGTCCAATTCCCCCTAGGACTTTAAACATGAAGGGATGCTGGATTTTGTCAAAGGCATTCTCTGTGTCAATTGAGTTACAAAATAAATCTAGAAAAATCAGTAGCCTTTCTTTACACCAACAACAAGCAACTGAAGAAGGAATACAAGGAGAACTTCCCACTCACAATAGCCTCAAAAACAATAAAATACCTAGGAACAAACGTAACCAGAGACACCAAGGATCTCTACAACAAACATTTTAAACCCCTGAAAAAGGAAATTGAAGAAGACATCAGAAGATGGACAAAACTCCCATGCTCATGGATTAGGAAAATAAATATAGTAAAAATGTACATTCTACCCAAAGTCATGTACAGATTTGATGCAATCCCAATCAAAATCCCCAAGAGTTTCTTCATGGGATTGGAAAAAAGAAATCCTCATTTTCATTTGGAAAAACAAAAGACACGGAATAGCCAAAGCAAACCTGAGTGAAAAGAGCAATACAGGGGGAATTGCTAGACCAGACATCAAACAATATTACAGGGCTATAGTCATAAAAACAGCTTGGTACTGGCACAAAAACAGACCTGTTGACCAATGGAATAAAACTGAAGATCAAAACCTGAGCACATACAATTTCAGGCAACTCATATTTGACAAGGGGGCCAAGAAGATACAATGGAGGAAAGACAGCATCTTCAGTAAGTGGTGTTGGCAAAACTGGATCACCACCTGTAGAAGAGTGAAATTAAACCCCTACCTCTCACCCTGTACAAAAGTCAATTCCAGATGGATCAAAGACCTCAACATGAAACCCAAAACTCTGGAGGTGATAGAAGAAAAACGTGGCAGCAGACTACAAGACATAGGCATAGGAAAAGACTTCCTAAATCAGACAGCAGCTGCACAAGAAATAAGATCAGCAATTGACAAATGGGACCTCATTAAACTCAAAAGCTTCTGTATATCAAAAGAAACAATAAAGGAAGTGGAGAGAAATCCCACAGATTGGAAGGAAACCTTCACTGCAGATACATCTGACAAAGCATTAATTTCCAGAGTATACAAGCTACTCAAAAAACAAAGAAGAAAACAAATGAATCACTCAAAAGATTGAGCAAAGAACTGAATAGAGACTTCAGAGAGGAGGAATTAGAGATGACTGAGAAACATCTTAAAAACTGTTCAACATCACTAATAATTGGGGAAATGGAAATTAAGACCACTCTAAGATATCATCTCACTCTGATAAGACTGGCCAGGATCAAGAAAACAAAAGATATCAAGTGCTGGAGAGGTTGTGGGGAAAGGGGAACACTCATCCATTGCTGGTAGGAATGTAAACTTGTACAGCCACTATGGAAAGCAGTGTGGAGAACCCTTGGAAGACTCAAAATGAGCTTGCTATTTGACCCAGTCATACCACTCCTTGGTATATACCCACAAGACTCATTTTACTGCAGAAATACATGCACAGCTATATTTATTGCAGCTCTGTTCACAATAACAAAAAGCTGGAACCAACCCAAATGCCCCTCAACTGATGAGTGGATAGAGAAAATGTGGTACATGTATACAATAGAGTTCTATGCAGTGGTAAAGAAAGACAACATCATGAACTTTGCAGCTAAATGGATGGAGCTAGAAGATATTACATTAAGTGAAGTAACACAGTCCCAGAAAAACAAACGA